>ML682016.1:19656079-19721418 GCA_007922195.1 Podocnemis expansa
CTTGTGATTGGCCTGCCCCTGTGTGCCTAACAAGGGGCAAGGGCTGACCTAGGCAGAGAAGGGCTTTAAAAGCCACCGCTTGAGCGACCAGAGGGAGCTTGTCAACAGGGGACTGCAAACAGGGGAGTTTGCGAGGGAGTTTGGGGAGGAGTTTCGTGAGGCCAAGATAGTGAAGAGGAGCTGTACTGCTGGTGCCAGTGCCCCTGCTGTTTCCTCTGCCTCTGTTTGTAGCCAGACAGACTGTCTGTCCATGGATATCTCCACCCAGACCCTGGTGTGGAATTGCAGGGACTGTGGCCTTCATTTTCCTGCCACTGATGATCAGGCTAGGGAGATGAGCCTATGTGATAGGTGCCTTCTGGTGGCATCTCTTCGGAAACAGGTAGGAGAGTTACAGGAGGAGGTGTCACAACTCTGGGGTATCTATGCCCTGGAAAAGTTCCTTGACAGTGTCCACGATGAGACCTGCAAGGAGGAGGTCCCTATCCCAGTGCCAAAGGCTACTGCCACAGCTCTGGAAACGGATGGGATGCCTACGGCAGAGGAAGGACACTGGCAGCTGGTCACCTCTGGCAGTAGACAGTGCTCCACGCCTGCTCACATCCCACCATCCATTGTGGTGAGGAACCGATATGCGGTGCTGGACACGCTAAAGGAGGTAGAGGAGATGCCATCCAGCCCAAAGACTGGGCAGATCACAGCCACCTCACCTAAGAGGAAACGTAGGGTAGTGGTGATTGGGAACTTGCTCCTGAGAGGAACGGAGGCACCCATCTGTCGCCCTGACAAGGCCTCTAGAGAGATATGCTGCCTGCCAGGTGCCCGGATCTGTGATGTAATGGAGGGATTGTCTAAAATCATCCGCCCCTCAGACTAATACCCCATGCTTCTTATCCATTTGGGTACCAATGATACTGTGAGAGGTGATCCTCAGCAGATCAAAGGTGACTTCAGGGCTCTGGGAGCGAGGGTGAAGGAGTTTGGAGCACAGGTGGTGTTCTCCTCAATCCTTCCAGTCAAGGCTAGAGGCCTCAGGAGAGACAGATGCATCCTAGAGGTGAATGCCTGGCTGCGAAGATGGTGTGGTCAGGAGGGATTTGGCTTCCTTGACCATGGAGTCCTGTGTCAGGACAGAGGATTGATAGGCAGAGATGGCCTTCACATGTCCAGGAAGGGGAAGAGCATTTTTGGACACAGACTGGCTGACCTAGTGAGGAGAGCTTTAAACTAGGTTCAATGGGGGAAGGAGACCAAAGCCCACAGGTAAGTGACAATGTGGGTGATCTGGGGGAAGGGATGGAACTTGGGGGGCGGGCGCCCCTGGGACTGTATCAACAGCAATAAAAGAGAAGGTCGATGGAACATGGGGGGGGGAATCAAATAAATGTCTTAAGGGCTCTACTGAAGCCCCAATATGTGAGGAGAGTGGGGGAGGAGAACTCCAAGAAAAAATGCAAGGAGGTTTATGTAATAGAATTGGAAATCAACATGACAAAGTAGGGCAATCGGCCAGGTATCTTAGGTGCCTATACACTAATGCGAGGAGCCGGGGAAATAAGCAAGAAGATTTGGTAATACTAGCACAGACAAGGAACTATGATATTATAGGAATAACGGAGACGTGGGGGGATAGTCTGCATGACTGGAGCTCTGCCATGGATGGGTATAAACTGTTCAGGAAAGACAGACAGGGAAGAAGGGGGGAGGAGTAGCGTTATATGTAAAAGAGCTCTATGACTGCTCACAGCTCCATTATGAAAGTGGAAGCGCACAAGTAGAAAGTCTGTGGGTTACACTGAGAGGGGAAAGCAACAGGGGGGATGTTGTGGTGGGTGTCTGCTATAGACCACCAGACGAGAAGCAGGAGGTGGATGAGGTGTTCTATGGACCACTAGCAGAAGCTTCTAGATCACAGGCCCTGGTGCTCATGGGGGACTTCAATTACCCTGATATCTGCTGGGAGGCCAATACAGCAGTGCATGGGCAATCCAGGAAATTTTTAGAGTGTGTTGGGGACAACTTTCTGGTACAAATCCTAGAGGAACCAACCAGGGACCTTGCACCGCTTGACCTGCTGCTCACAAACAGGGAAGAATTGATCAGGGAGGTAGAGGTAAATGGCAAGCTAGGCAGTAGTGACCATGCCATGGTTGAGTTCAGGATCCTAATTAAAGGAAGAAAGGAAAGAAGCAAAACAAAAACCTTGGACTTCTAAAAAGCAGATTTTGGCTCCCTCAGGGAACTGATGGGCAGGATCCCTTAGGAAGCTAATCTGAAGGGGAAAGGAGTCCAAGAGAGTTGGTTATATTTTCAAGAAACCCTGCTAAGGGCACAGGAAGTTGCCATTCCAATTAGGAGAAAGAATAAACATGTGAGGCAGCCAGAATGGCTTAGCAGAGATCTCTGCTCTGAGCTTAAACATAAAAAGGAAGCTTACAGGAAGTGGAAGCTTGGTCAGATGACCAAGGAGGCATATAAAGATATTGCTAGGGACTGCAGGGATAAAATCAGAAAGGCCAAAGGCCAAATGGAGTTGCGGCTAGCGAGGGATGTAAAGGATAAGAAAAAGGGGTTCTACAAGTATGTTAATAACAAGAAGAGGATCAGGGATGGTGTAGGCCCCTTGCTGAATGGGGCAGGCATCCTTGTGACAGAGGATGAGGAAAAAGCTGAAGTGCTCAATGCATTTTTTGCTTCAGTTTTCACAAGCACAGTCAGCTCCCAGCCCACTACCATGGGTGTGGCAGATGGGAGAGAAGAAGAGAGGCCCTTGGTGACGGAAGGTCAGGTTAGGGACTGCTTAAAGAAGCTGGATGTGCACAAGTCCATGGGGCCGGACAAACTGCATCCAAGAGTGCTAAGGGAATTGGCTGATGAGATAGCAGCACCGCTGGCCGTTATCTTTCAAAACTCATGGAGAACGGGGGAGGTGCCAGAGGATTGGAAAAAAGCAAATGTAGTGCCAATTTTCAAGAAAGGGAGAAAGGAGGATCTGGGGAATTATAGACCACTCAGCCTCACCTCAATCCCTGGCAAAATTATGGAGCAGATTCTCAAAGAATCCATCCTCAAACACTTAGAAGAAAATAAAGTGATCAGGAACAGTCAGCATGGATTTACCAAGGGTAAATCATGCCTGACCAATCTCATCTCCTTCTATGATCAGATGACTGGTTTTCTGGATGCAGGAAGAACCGTTGATGTGATATACCTTGATTTTAGCAAGGCTTTTGATACAGTTTCCCACAGCATTCTCACTGGCAAATTAAGGAAGTATGGGCTGGATAGGTGGACTATCGGTTTCAGCATGTAGGAATCAATGGTTCCATGTCTAGCTGGCAGCCAGTCACGAGTGGGGTGCCCCATGGGTCGGTCCTGGAGCCAGTTCTGTTCAACATTTTCATCAATGATTTGGATGATGGAATAGATTGCATCCTCAGTAAGTTTGCGGATGACACCAAGCTGGGGGGACCAGTAGACACGTTAGAGGGCAAGGACAGGATTCAGGGAGACCTAGATAAATTGGAACCATGGGCCAATAGAAATCTTATGAGCTTCAATAAGGACAACTGTAAAATCCTACACGTGGGACGAAAAAACCCCATACACCACTACAGGCTGGGAAACATTCAGCTAAGTAGCAGCAGTGTAGAAAAGGACCTGGGGGTCATGGTGGATGGGAAGCTAGATATGAGTCAGCAGTGTGCTCTTGCTGCCAAAAAGGCCAATGGCATACTGGGCTGCATCAAAAGAAGTATTACCAGCAGATCAGGGGATGTGATCATTCCCCTCTATTCTGCACTGGTGAGGCCACATCTAGAATACTGTGTTCAGTTTTGGGCTCCCCACTACAAAAAGGACAGGGACATGCTAGAGAGAATCCAGCGGAGGGCAACCAAAATGATTAAAGGGCTGGAGCACAAGCCCTATGAGGAAAGACTGAAAGCATTAGGCTTATTTAGTCTGCAGAAGAGAAGACTGAGGGGGGATTTGATAGCAACCTTCAACTGCTTGAAGGGATGCTCCAAGGAAGATGGAGCTCAACTGTTCTCGGTGGTGACAGAGGACAGAACGAGGAGCAATGGTCTCAAGCTGCGGTTAGGGAGGTCAAGGCTGGATATTACAAAAAACTTTTTTTTACCAGGCGAGTGGTAAAGCATTGGAATGAGCTGCCGAGGGAGGTGGTGAAATCTCCATCTTTGGAGGTGTTTAAGGCCCGGCTGGACAAAACCATGACTGGGATGGTTTAGTGGGAATGGTCCTGCCTCTGGCAGGGGGTTGGACTAGATGACCTATGAGGTCCCTTCCAGCCCTGTGATTCTATGATACTCCTGGCTCTGCTACTCGCCATCTGAGTGACTTTGAGCAAGTCACTTACCCTCTCTGCTCCTCAGTTACCTGCATGTAAAAATGGATTAATGTGCCTTATGTACTTTGAGAAGTGCTTTGAGATTTACATAGCAGTAGGTAACAGCTAGATGTTGTAGTAATGGAGACTGTTTATGACATGGATCCTGCAAACGCTTACATGTTTGGGTAACTTTATGTGCATATGTAGTTCTAAACAGAGATTACACGTGTGAATAAATTACCCACTTGTGTTAATGTTTATAGAACCATTATCTAAAATCGTGAGTTTTACCTGGCATCAGGTAAATTTAAACTGTATTTAAAAAAAAAAAAAAGACTTAAAAATCCAAAGGGAAAATTACCCCCCCCCCAAATTCACTCCAAACTGTTTCAGATACTTGCATACCTGTTATGAACAGCTCTAATAGACCCAGAGTGGATTCACATCTAAAATGAGCTCTTGGGACTTACATAAATATGATGTAATTTAATGTAATTTTAAATAAATTAATAAAGTGTGCAAAAGTACTAAGTTTGAAAAATGAAATAATTATTCTCCAAGACACAAGCACTTTAGATGTATTAATTTTTACTCTTTTGGGGGAAGATTCATAGATAGAATAATAATAAATACCTTTCTCCTCTTTATGTCCCTTGTTAGAGGGACTATGAAGAACATGTTCATAGATCTTTGCTGGTGCTTTCTGGCACTAGGGATTTACTGTTGTACCATTCATATAAGTAAGGAAGGTCATGTTTTTTATGTATTAGGATTTTTTTTCCATTGCTAAGTGGGACAAAAATTTTAGAATTTCATAAATAATTTTGATTTTGTTTCAGAGTAGTTCTCATTTGTCAGCAGCAGCAGCAGGGGAATAAGATAATTCATGTTAATATGTATTGTTTCAGACATGAACCTCTCATAAGTGTCTGCTTGACACAGTGATGTCCAAAAGTACTCTGAACTTCTGAATGCAGGATTAAAAAAAAAAGTGTTAGTTTAAAATTGTTACTAAAAAGTGTTACTGCACATTTCTTTATTTGGTGCCCTGTGAAATATATTTGCTATGGAAGTTGTTTTGGAAAAAAGAAACTACGATTGAATACAGAGTTAATAATATTAGTAAGGTATACAATTACAACAGTTTTGAATTATTCTCCTGGCTAATCTTAACGAAACCTTTGGTTTAGCACGTGGCACAAAAAACAAATGAAGCCTGATAACTATATACTGTTCACATATATATCAAAAAAACTGGGGGAGGGCAGGAGCTGGGTGAGTTTTCCTTTATATATTCCTTTTTAGCAGAACAGGCATAGGGGGCTATAACGGGGGTCTGAAACTCAAATCACCATGAGGGCTGCATGAGAGTTAGTGGGGTAGCCCGAGGGCCACACCACTGAAACCTTTCCATACAATGGTATTGCAAATATTGGTAACAATCATGTCATTGTGAGCTGCAGGAAGTTGCTTTAGGGACTGCATGCGTGCCATGGCCGTGTGTGTGAGACCCCTGGGCTATAAGATAGCTAGGAGATATAGTCTTTCAAATCTATAAAATTAATAAATGTCAGTATTAGTTCCCCATCTTTCCATTCTGCCTTGATGGACCCACTTTACCTCTAGAAGCATGGTTCTCTCACACAAGTTTTGCTCTCACAGCCTGAGCACTCCCCTTGAGTCACAATGGGGACCCATTAATAACAACCCGAATTTTGATACTAGCAGAATATGTCAGGAGAGCCTCCTCAGCAGTGCTTCAGTGACTTTCCTTCCCAGTTCAATGCTTTTTTTTTTTTTTTCTGTTGGAAACCTAATGGAATGGGGTGTAACAGGAAGGAGAGGGATATACATTGCAATCAGCTCTACCCATTTCTGGCACCGTCAAGATTAGTTTCCCACCAACGGCAGAAACAATTGAGTATTTTTCCTACAATTATCACAGAATCATAGGGTTGGAAGGGACCTCATAGGTCATCTACTCCAACCCGCTGCCAGAGGCAGGACCATTCCCACTAAACCATCCCAGTCATGGTTTTGTCCAGCCGGGCCTTAAACACCTCCAAAGATGGAGATTTCACCACCTCCCTCGGCAGCTCATTCCAAGGCTTCACCACTCTCCTAGTAAAAAAGTTTTTTTCTAAAATCCAGCCTCGACCTCCCTAACTGCAACTTGAGACCATTGCTCCTTGTTCTGTCCTCTGTTACCACCGAGAACAGTTGAGCTCCATCTTCCTTAGAGCATCCCTTCAAGTAGTTGAAGGTAGCTATCAAATCACCCCTCAATCTTCTCTTCTGCAGACTAAATAAGCCTAATGCTTTCAGTCTTTCCTCATAGGACTTGTGCTCCAACCCTTTAATCATTTTGGTTGCCCTCCTCTGAACTCTCTCTAGCATGTCCCTGTCCTTTTTGTAGTGGGGAGCCCAAAACCGAACACAGTATTCTAGATATGGCCTCACCAGTGCCAACCTGGCCCCGGATCCCTGGCCGGGGAGAGGGTAGGGAGCAGCAGCCGCAGCCGTGGGCTGCCTGGCCTAGGATGGGGGCAGAAGCGGCCACTGCCACCATGGGTGGCTGGGCCCTGGATCTCTGGCTGGAGACTGGGAGAGGGAGGGGCCATGCCAGGACTGGGGCACTGGCACTGGGATTCGAGGCACGACCCCATGTGCCAGGCCACAGTGACGCCCCTGCCATGGTACCGTAGACGCCACGTTACTGAGTCCCGCGCGTTAACTTAGTGTCTTCGGAGGACATGACTGGAAGGCGCGTTAACCGGAACTGCGCTCAAACTGGTCATGCATTAATGGGTCCCTACTGTACCTTTAATGCCAAAATTAGGACAGTGTGTTGCCACCTCCCCAAGTGTATGACTCTGGAAAGCCAGTTTTTCTATGGACCGCATTCTGGCTCTCACCTCAGAGCATCCTACTCATATGATTATAAAAATAAAACTTTCCTTAAATGTACCAAGGACATTTTAAGGCAAATTTGGAACGGGTGAGGGGGTGCAAACAAAAACAAAATCCAGCCTCAAATTTGTTTGTAAAAATCTGAAGAAGGAAAATAGTTGATAGTTACTATTTAAGCATACAATTATCTCTGTTTTAATTGGATGACAGTCATTTAGAGGGCCATCAAGTAGTGACAGTTTGAATAAGGAATTTTTAAACATCTCACTGAGAAACATCCAACGACTTAGACACCAAGGTTGGAAAGAGGTATGTAGGAGTGAAATGAAGCATTTATAGATGGTGGAGGAGTAAACTGAAGGGTGCGGGGAAGAAGGAAAGATCAAAAATGAACAAGTTCATAGGTAGGTGTGGAGGAAGCATGATTACAGATTATCTGTCTTCATTTACAACTCCCACAACCCATCTGGCAAGGAAAGTAAACAAAAAGCAACTTAAAAATAAAATCACTCTTGCCAAAACCTTATTTTAAATACATATTGAAGTTCAATTGTGTGACCTTGCAACCTCTTGGTGTCCACTGGCAAAGAGTACATGTGTACACAGAGTTGTACAGGGATCCTCGGGTCAGATGCATGACTATTAAGATTATTAGAAGATGGCACGTATGGTCTCTACTAAGAACCCACTAGCTGTCTATCACTGGTAAATGTCAGCATGGAGAATATCCAAGGAATTATGTATCTGTACTGAAAATTATGTTCCTAAAATATGCGAATAAAGGCAGGTCAGCAGAAGGTGATAAACATAGTCCTATGAGGCAGGGGTGAAGAGATGCTTCACACTCTCTCTGGTTGGTCATTTGTTTGTCGTGCACTTTATGAGGCCTAGCGACCATCTAAGCTGGCTGCTAATCAAGAGATTGTGAAATTGACAAGAAGGAGACACACAAGAGAAAATAACCATCAGGAGGCATTCTGTTTATGAGTAAAGACAATGGTTCTGGGGGAAGAGAAAAAATGGAATACATTCAGGGAGTATCCTGGATCTTTTCTTTTCAGCAGACAAACTAACAGAATGGCTTCCCCCATAAACACCAGATCGTAGCCAAGACTGGTTGTAATTCACCAGGAGGATTTTGGATGAGCTTTCCTTCAAGAGAGGAGAATAATTTGTTCAGGAAGTCTAGCCTTGAATATGTCATGGCAGGCAGCTGAGCAGGTTGCTGGGAGCCAGCCTACCACCAAAACAACACCTCCACTGCCACCAAAACAAACCCAGCTCCCCTTATAGAGTTTTCATCCGACAGCAGGGACTTTCTCCTGGTGGTGGGATTTCTTTCATCAGAAGGGAGTCTGTGCCACTGCCATGACTTGCTGCAGTGGGCTGCTTGCAGCAGAGGGGAGTTGTGCTATCATCAAAACTTTGAAAATTTCAATCTCAATAGTTAAACAATTCATTATCACCAGTGTACAAGTGATATGTATATATTAGGGCAGAATTAAGATGACAAATTGAAACAAAAAAAATAAACTCACTGATCTGAAGAATCATTTTCAGTATTTTTAATAACTAAATTATGAAATTATACTAAAAGGAGAAGCCTTTATGAAATTATACTAAATAGAGAGCCTTGCATCCCCCTGAAGGGCACAAATACTAAAGGTTGCTTTCCAGCCACCTATCCACTACTAAATCTGCTCTCTTTCATTTTTGTCTCATTTGCTAAATGTGCTAGCTTAAGAGAAAGACTTTGGCAATCCTAAGCACTTAGTGGAAAAATATAAATAATGTACTTGTAATACATAAACCTGTACAGACAGACCAGTGGGACTGAAAGCCATAACATATTTAGTTTATGACTAAACTTTCAGCATATCCACCAACCCTGAAGTAGTTAGTTTCTTGATCCTCTATGACCTTTGTTATGCCATGTCTCTACATTGAACAAATACAGTAATGGGGGGGGGGTGTATGCTCCTTCTTTTTTAGATGCCCTTTTGTTTATATAGAGGTGTCTGTTTTTGTATGTCTCTCATGAGGCAAGACAAGGTACTACTTATTGTTAAAAGGTAATGTCAAAGGTTTATTTGCCAGGAGAACTTCTGAAGGACTTGAAGAACACATTACAAAAGATTGCTTTTTTTGTGTGCCAGTTGCTGTATGGTTCTTGTTCAATAAAGACCCATTAGAAATGGAACACGATGTTTAGAGATAAATCTATAATCAGGGCCTGCAAATGAGATATGGGGTAGTGCTGGGATTTTTATTTTGTTCTTTAATAACCAGTTGCAGAATATGGTAGAGTTGAGTTTTGCTATATCTATTTAGGCAGTCATCCTCTGCAAGAATTTGCAAGTATAGATGTCAAGCATGGGACCCATATAGTTTCTGTGCTAGGGTGCTTGAGGGATGGGCGGTCTAGTGGCCAATATACCCAATTTCCAGCTCCTTGGTGCTTCTATCAATGACAGTTTAGAGAATCGGGAGCAGCCCCCAAACGGAAAGGACATATAGATAGTAAGTACCCCATGGCAGTGGCTTTAGACTTGCTGCAGGGAGAATCTGTGGCAGCTAATCCTGAGAAGACAAACAAGGAGTCTGCTGGCACTTTTAAAGACTAGCATGAGCTTTCGCGGGAGAAAATCCCATTTAAAAAGTGGGATTTTTTTCCCCATGAAAGCTCATAAGATAAACAAATTTGTTAGTCTTTCAAAGTACCACATGACTCCTTGTATGGCCCTCCGCCCCCTTCCCGAACTAAACTAACATGACTACCTCTTTGGAACGAGACCTGACAAGGTATCAGTATGATGGGACAGACCAGTGTGATGAACAGTTGTAAAAGTAACCAGCTGTCTGACCAGGTCAAGTATTTTATGAACAGCATGACACAGGAGACTTAAGGCAGGTGTGAAGATGACAGCCAAGTGGTTCTGCAGATATTTACAGGTAGTTCCTCCCAAGGAAACTGTAGTGAATTATTTATCTCTTCTATTAAGAAAATGCCCAAAATGTAAAAGCCAAATTATTCACTATATTGAACACAGTTCCAAAGAATAGCTGTACTAGATATCCAATTGTCTTCTAAATTCCAAAATCATGCACAGATCACAGGAAAATTCTTTTAAGATGGAGAAGAACCTTTGAAAATGCTTTATTCTAACAGTGGTTTGATACCCATAATGCATAAAATTAGTCTTTGTAAGAACTGTAAATATATTATAGTCATTTTCTCTTGAATGAGAGCTAGACTCTGAAAAAATGTACTTCTGAGAGTTCTAATCATTCAAGAGAGTAGTCATATTGACATTCTCTATATCAATACACAAGATACTGTGCAGCATGAAAACTGTTCTGACCAAGCCCTACGTCCATAAGTTTATTGAGATCACCACTCATTTATTTTTTCAGAATGTGGGCGAAGGGAAGGAAGTTGTACACATTCAGTACATGCTCACTTAAAGGAATAAAATTTAGTTCACTTTTATTACCTATATTGTTAACCACTGATTACATGATTTAGACATCAGTATGTACTCATTCTGATCAGAGGTACAACAGTTTTACAGAGGTCTCACTACATTAACTCCAAAGGAACAATTCCTGGTTTATATAAAATCAGAATTATGTCCAAAATATCTCTTCAGTGTCTGGCTCAGTACATGGAGTTTTCTCCCCCAGATACTTTTTAGACACTACAAAAGCCAATCAACGCACAGAAAATAGCACAAGTTATATTGTACTGACTACTCTAAAACAGTTTACCCTATTTTGCAATACTTGCAGAACATGTCTATCATTTTCTTCTCTCTTTAGAGGCTCTCCTGACTCTGCCAGTCCTTTTTCTTTAACCATCAAATGCTTGTTTTTACTTACCATTATGCATAAAAAATGCTGAGTGGCTCAAGGAAGCACACTGTACCCCTTTACCTGCTGGATTTTATGTAGACATATTCAGCTCTCTGACTAGCCTGAGGTTTTCTAACCCCAAATTTACATAATTTTACCACATATTAGCCATATTTTCAAAATCTTCTCAACTGAGTTCAGAGGAGATAAAGTGTCACAACAGAAAAATGCTACAGCAAAACAAAAATGTGATTAATAATATAGGGTGCATGTGGCAATTTAAACTGGATCAATGTGTAATTCAAAAAACCCTACCAATGCATTTCCCTAGAGCTCATAAACTAAGGCCAAATCAGTGCAACAGCAGCTAAGACTTTAAAATATAGCTAATGCCACATAGGCAATTCACATTTAAAATAGAATATCTCCCAAAACAGCTGGAGCGTTTAGGAGCCTTATAATGGTGAGAAGCGGGGTGGGGTGGGCTATGATACATTAACTATGATACTATTCCATGGAATAAAGAAGGTGATAAGACCTGGGAAGTGGAAAGCAACAAAAATATTCACCATACATTGAACCCAATATTAATTACATTATATTAGACATCATTTGATGAAAAACAGACAAACAAGGAGTCTTGTGGCACTTAAAAACTAACACGTTTATTGTGTGAACTTTCGTGGAAGAAAATCCCACTTTGTCAGATGCTTTGAAGATGGGGGAACTTACAGAATGGGAGGAAATAAAATAAAATTTCCACAGGACTCCTTGTTTGTTTTACTTAACTAGACTATCATGCTTTCCCCTTTGGATTATTTGAATTGAATCACAGGGTCGGAAGGGACCTCGTGAGATCATCAAGTCCAACCCCCTGGGGCTTGAACCCAGGACCTTCTGCATATTAAGCAGAAGTGCTAGCCAACTGATGCTTCTCAATTATGGAAAAGAAACACACAGCACATATATTTTGTATATGGCAGAAGACTGGAAGTTTATGTACTACTGGAAATAATCACTGAACAAATTATCCATCAGACTTAGCAATTCTTTTGATATTCAAGCACTTATCCAGACTTTCAGATGCCCTGACAAGCAAGAATTACTGCTGTATCCCCAATTATACATCATATCAAGAATAATCTCTTCCCATAGATTCCCTTATTCCCTTTTATCCGTACATGGCAATAAGGTTTTGTCCCATGTATAATGGGAAAGAACTCCATGCACTGCATATCTGAAGTGAGCTTAATGAGATGACTTGGGGCCAAGAATCTCCAGACTTCTGATGATTGCCATGCCCCCATTAGAGCAATGTGTATGTGTGCACACTCCTTTCTCACCACCCATTTCAACAGGTATTTCAAGTTCAGGGTTATTTGGGACAGCTGTGCCCTACTCATGCACATGAAAGCTCATTTTTAACTTGATAAATGGAGTTTTATAATTACTAGTACCTATTATAGCAGCTCCTAAAGGCCAGAGCCCCACTTCTTCATATACTTCTGCTTCTACTGTAGGTCTGTACTTTTGGCTTATTATTTTATAATTGCTGTTGCACTTCAGTGACCACGTTTAGGCAAAAATGGTTCAAGTCTTATGCACTAGATTTAGCATCTAAAATCTTGCAGCATGGGTGTATCTATCTCTAAAGGAGAACTGGGCACCTGACACAAAGTCAGACTGAGCATGCCCAGCAGAGACAGAACAATACAAGCACTACAGGCCTGGTACTGTTGTAAAGGTCCTCAGGGATTCACCTCTTTGCTTGTAAGAGATAATCTAAAGATTTACATAGGCTCTCTGTGATGCTGTATGATTGAAATATGACCATTTATCTCAATTGTTGCGGACATCCAGACAATTGCAATATATCTTATACAAAGTTTATCATGCCAAATATCAATGAAAAAGTTACAATCTCAAATATGATTATCCTGTTTAAATACATGCATCATCACAGAGTTTGAAGTTATGAATATTGGCTGAATAGATCCATATCCCAAATGTATTTGTTTCTGAGGTGAGACCCTCCAGGTTAACATCTACTTAGAAGTCAGACAGCTGTGTGTGCCAGTTAAAGTGAATCAACTCACAATGGGCTATAGAAGAAAAATCATCCTACCCTTGCAAGCCATTCCTCTGGACACCTTAACCAGAAAACAGGCAATGGCTGCCTCTGAGAGTCAGAAAGTTATGTAAGGCCATGTGACATGTTCATCTGATCCTGGACTCCATCTTGTGCCTGCTAATTTCCAAAAACTGTGTTGTGAGCTTTGCCATGTGCCTGGAACATCTATTTTTCAAAAGGAACAGCTAAAAGACCACGTCCATGTTGCCTCTTTCCTGCTCTGATCTCTGGACTGTGGACTTACACCAAAAGGAGCACTCTAAACAATGGACTGAGGATATTCCAATCTTTTGGGAGTTACCAGAGACTTTATGAACTGTGTATTTCAGTACTGCTACCAGTCTCAAGTAGAAACTTTGCGATGATTGTATGTGTATGATTATGAACTACTGTAACTCTCTTTTTCTTTCCCTTTATGAATAAATTTTTAGATTTTACTCAATCTGACTTTGTGTCAGGTGCCCAATTACCAAAGGACTGGCAAAAGTGTGATTATGAGGTAATATCTGAATTCTATAGTGACCTGGCTGTGGGGCTAATCGTTTGAGATCAGAAGAAACCTCTCTTTGATGAAACTGGTTTTAAACAACCATTCATCATAATGTCTAGTGTCTGGATGCTGAAATAAAGGCTAGACAGTGCCTAAGGACACTGCATTTTTGACCTCTTGTTAATGAGCATTATGAGCCTTTTTTTTTTTAAACAACTGGCTTGTATATCTAATGATAGAAAAATATGTTTAGGGTGATTCTGCCCTATTTCTCAGCATCCTCAACCATGACCCACTGAGGCTCAGTTACCCTCTCTTTCTGCCAAATATGCAATCATTTTAAAGTATTTAGCAGAATAGTCCAAAACAGTCACAGGTTCTTACAGGAGAATCTTACATTTACAATGGTAAATGCAAAAGTAGCATACGAAAGCTGCACAATTCACAATCTACTACAGTTATGTTTTCCTATACTAAATTGCTCACTAAATGTCAAATTCATTGGTTCCTGCACCTGAGTAATTTTAACTTTGCCCCACTTCTGCTTCAGCTGAGCTACAATTTTGTTTGTGAGATCATCCCTTGACACCAGATGAGCAGTGAATATTCCAGATTTAGTTGGAGGTTTTGTTTTGTTTTTCCTCTTGCAGCTCTAGATGGCCATTCAAATAGATTCACTAGTGTTAGATTTACATACATTTAAGGTATTATGGATAGGAGAAACTGGGTCACCCATCTTGCTTGCTTTACAGATACACTATGTATTTTAATTAGCTTTTGAAATGTAATGAACTGGTGCTTCAAGGTCGAAAACAGAAAAAAATATTTTCAAGTAATATTCTAGATGGAACTTGCATGGCAAAACCTTGAAATTAAATTCTGCAAATGTGCTATGAAACAATCCCAAGAGAAACCTTATCTATACTTAATATTCAAATAAATACTTTTCCCTTGCATACAACAATTCCTATATCACATTTTATTTAATTTACTTGTATAACACACTAAGTATCATAAGGAATAATCAAAAAGCCAAGTCACTATGCTAACAAGAATAAATACACACTGCAGCTGACATAATGGGAAATACTGTGATATAAGATCAATAGTAAGAAAAGAACTAAAGCATGTTTTAACTTAGTATTCAAACGCTATCAGAAGACTGGCTTAGTGCATGCATTACACATTACAGGTTTATTGCTCCAGTAATTACTTTCCCTTACTATAAGCATTATTATATTATTCCTACATATACATTCCAGGTACATTTTTGGAAATGATGCATCTCCTTACTTAAGGTTAAAATTAGTGCAACTAACTGAATGAGGAAGGACTGTTCATGTGAGGTGAAGGATTAAGCCAATAATTATCAGATATTAATAATAATAAGCCAAATCTCAGGGGCCTGCCTTGGTTACTATTGAGCCAACACTCCAAAAACTTCCCAGTCCCTTAAAGAACCTCCATGGAGAATTTTGGTTTAAAATATGGCTGAAGTACTACTTGCTTCTGGGACAAAATCTTAGAAACCCAAATGAGAGAAATATAGTGATACAACTTTGCAAGACTCATTCTATACGGACATCTAACAGAAAAGCCCAGATGTCTCCAAGCAAACGATTGGGACCATCATTTGATAATATCATGCAGCAGGTGGCTAGAAAAGCAGAGCACAATCCATAGTTTCCCCCTAGATATAGAGAAAGATGAGAACACAGTTGAGACATGTATAAAATCTACCATTGCCCCCACAGACAGGAATCCAACTGTTCAATTTTCAGTTGATACAGGGATCAAAACAAATGAACTGCTGAACCTGTTTGAGATTCCAGAGTGACTTTGGTGAAATGCTGGTGTAAATCTTTGTGAATTGACTACGAATGACTACTTAGAGAACTACTAAACATGTTTTTTCCTCAAAATGCACTGAGTGACAAAGCAACACCACATTGTAAGTCACAGTAAATTGCTATGGCTGTATCTATACATAGACTGTTAATTCGAATTAAGTAAGGTTCAACTAATAAATTTTAATTTGAATAAACTGGATTCAAAGTAACATGTCTGCACAGCAAAACCCAAATTGAACTAGCAGCCAAGAAGGGCCATTGCCTCAAGAGTGAAGGACCACTCCCGGAGTCGCAGGGGCAAGTCCTGGTGCTCCAACACCTGTCCTTGCCAGGCCCGCACACCCTCTTCAGCGCCCTGGCCCAGCTGTATGAGCTTGATGAGGAGCTTGTTGTGGGTCCGCCGCACTCTCCTCTGGTGCCTGGTGCTGTGGTCTGGTCTCTCTGGAGCATGACGCCAGCTGCCAGGGCGAGCTGCTGGAGATAAATGGGGGCCTGGGTTAGTCCCATGACATGCCTGGGTTGTGCTGTGAGGCCATGTGCCAGTGGTGTGGGGTGCATGCTGTGAGCCCTTGACACTGCCAGCTGCAATTCCCCCAACACCCTTACCTCCTGACAGGTCTACTGTGCTGGAGGCCAGTGCCCCCCCAGCACACAGTCCTCAGCACCTGTGCCTCATGGGATGGTATGACCTCCCTCCCCCGGGGCCCTTGGACCCTGCCTGGCTGGGGACCATTACTCCCTGCCCTGCCAGTGCCACAGGCTGGCACAGGCCAACCCACATGGAGGGAGGAAAGGAGTACTCACCAACAGGTGCTGCTGATGTCCAGCGGGATGTTTCCTCCATGGGATCCTCCTCCTCCAGCTCCCCTGTGGTGGCTGGTCCCTCACTGGGGGCAGGGAACAGCTCGAGGCTGGAAGCTGTGACAGGGGGTGGTGGTGTCCCCTTGGGCTGTCCACCCTCCATGTGCATTTTCCTCAACAGAGCCTCCCGCCAAGGCGGTGGGCTCAGAGGGGAGCTCCGCTGAGTTGACACTCCCGCTTGGAAACCCACTGAGCTCGCAGCCAAGGAAGAGGTCCAGCTTCCTGTAGTGTAGGCACATGCCACTACATAATGTTTCCTGCAGCCGCTTTGCCTCCCAGACCCTGGCATAGTCCTGGTGCAGGCTTTTAATTTTGACATGTACTTGCTCCATTGTGCGCAGGTGCCCCTTCCCTGTCAGTGCTGCTGCGATCTCTGCATATATGTCCCCAGTTGTGGTGGCTGGTTCGCAACCGGGACAGGATGTCCTCTGTCTGCCAGATGCTGAGGAGACAGAGGACCTCCTGGTGGCCCCACATTGGAGCCATGAACCAGCCCTGGGTCCCAGTGCTGCCCTGTGCCATGCTGCGGGGCTGCAGGCGGTGCCGTGCCATGGGCACTTCCTCTTTCTGGTGCCATGCACCATGGGAAGGGGAAGGGAAAACCACGGTTAATTCAAACTAACGGTTAGTTCAAATTAACACGGCTGCACCACGTCACTTCAAACTAACGAGTTTGAATTGACCATCGCTTCAAAGTTATACCAGGTTTTACAATTTGAAGCCCGATCTCATCAATTCGCCCTAAGGCCTTCCTTGGGTCGAATTCACAAAAGCCGGTGTAGGCATTTTTTTAATTTGAACTAATCCTTATTAGTTTGAATTAAAATATATGTGTAGATATACCCTATGGGATTTCAGAACAGTTTAAGAGAATATAATGTGCCACAATTCAGGATTTGCTCCTTTTGGCTATTCTTTTTGGTATATCAGTTGAAGTATGACAACCCCTTACCATCCTCAATCAAATGGGTTAACAGAAGAATTGATGCAAACAACTATCATTGTAAAAAACCTCAAAACAAATAAATGAGCCATCCATGCAACAGAACAGCTTCCCTGACTCCCAAACATGCACACAAACAAAAACATTAAGCTTGATAGATTCCAGGAATTCATGTTGTGTCAAACAATTAACACTATTGTAACTGGGAGCAAGTGTTATATTTTGAAGAGTAAGTACCCTCACCAAGAACTTACATCACAGCTACCTGTGAAAAAATAAATCGTACAGGAGGAAGAAAGGACATCTAAACAAAGCCAAACAGGGAACTAACAATGTGTTCCTTGAAAATATACAGAATACTACTGACAGTGCTCATGAAATGACAAATGTAACACAAGTCCACATAGTCACTAACAACAAGGAACATCAGGAACAACAAAACTCAGGCTCCAAGGAGCAGAACTTGATACAGCAGCTGAAGAGGCAAGTGCAGATGAACCTGTTTTGAGGGCAAACTGTGACTACAATCAGAAGGCTAGTAGGGCTCAGAGATTGCAGTTATTGACCAACATGTAATAGGAAGAAGAATTTTACTCAAAGACATTTTTTACTCACAATATAAAGGGGTTTTCTTATTACTGGTAGTAAAAATAACCACTTAATTATCTTACATGAAAGGAAAATAGGCAAATTTTATTGTCAAAATGCCCAAAAGAATTAAATGTATTTACTTCCTATTAGAGATGGTAGATTATTTTTGGCAAACTTACCTTATGTTTCTACTTCTAGAATTATTCACGATCACATGAGGGAAAGGAGGAGTTAACAAATAGTAGAAGGAAGGCATTCTCTCTTTATAGGGGTGAAGTGCAGAATCAATCAGGCCCAGAGAGAGGAACGCTATCGGATCTATTTCTAGGGCTGTCTCTGTTTTCATGGGATGTGACTGACCTCTGCTCTGAATTACGATTCACATCATATCACTTCTATGCTAATCATGTAATCATTTATGTAAGTGCAAAGAGCCTGAGTAAGAAGAAATTGTGAGCAGATTTTAAAGAGCTGCAATACCAAGTGTCTCTCAAGGTAAAATGTTTACAAAAAGGGATTTGAATCCACATGATGATATTCAGCACAACTGTGGGTAGTACAACCATCCAATACAACACACAAAATTGGTTCTTGGAATCAAAAATGATAATCTCTCAAATCTGATGCTGGTACAGTGGAGAGAAGGGTTTTATTGACATCTGCTTTATACAGTAAAATGAACAAGAAGTCCTGTGGCACTTTAAAGACTAACAAAATTTATTTATCACATAAGTTTCTGAGGGTATTTAACTTCATCAGATGCATGAAATGGAAACTGTAGTGTGTTAGGTGTATATATACAAGCAGAGAAGGGCAAGTCATGACAAGTGTATAATGCATATATGAGAGTTTTTACTCAACAACTTAATTATTGTCTGCATTATCAAAAAGAGGAACTATGGATTATAAATTCTTTGTAGGTTGTCTTTTAATGTTTACAAATAGAAAAATTGATGGTAAAATTCCTTTGAGACTCAAGCTCCATTGCACTGTAATTCACACCATGTACTGAAACACAATATTTCAACAGAACATAGGCGTGAGTGACAGCATGTTTTAAAGAATATTGGACAAAGTTCAATCTTACAGTAACTCCATTTATGACAATGAGGATACACCATAACTAAATTTAGCTCAGTGTATCGGTGCCCGGAATATGGTGGAAACTGTAGCTCTGTAAAAAGTTACAATACATATATTTTTTCTTTAGCACTAGAATGAGAGACTGCAGACTCATTACCCCTGTGTAAGGGAAATTGCTCTGCTCCACAAAGCATCCTTAGGAAGGGATCATTATTTGGACATTTCTCTGCTGTTCTCCTCCTCCTCCAAAGAGAAATATGTGAGAAATACATATCTATAGTACCAGAAAGCAGGGGCGTCACTGGCAGCTGGCACACCGGGCACATGCCCCGAGTCTCAGCACCGCTGCCCCGAACGTCCGGGCTGGCCCTGTCCCAGACCGGGGACCCTGGCAGCGGTGCCCTCCGCAGCGCTTGCTTCTCCCGGCCCCAAGCCCTGGCCCCAGCCAGGCACTGAGGCCAGGAAACCTGCAGTGGTTCCTGCCTCTCCAGTCCCGAAACTAGCCAGGGATCTGGGGTCACGCTGGAGGTGGCAGGAGCCCGATGAATTATCAGGCTCAGGTGCTGGAACGTGGCCAGGGGGCATGGCCTGAGCCCAGTGGGGTCTTTTCCGGGTCCAGCGATGTTCCTGCTGGAAAGACCATAGCTTACCTCTGTATTGCACCTAGCTATCAAAAGAGGAGAATAAGGAGCAAAACCAAGCCTCTTCTCAATCCACAATGCAGCCAACATCTGGAGAACAAGGTCATGTGCTCTGTAGAAGAGCTGCCTCCAACAGGTGTGTAGACCAAGCGAGGGACTGAGGCAGTGCCATAATATACTTTATTTCCTTGTTAAATCAAATAAAGCAAAGCCACAATCTAGGGTGTCATAATGCAGCCCATGGGCCAAATGTGGCCTGCAAATCTCTTCCACCTGGCCCATGACTGCATGCCGTGGGACCACACTATGTCCCATAATGCTGTGTGAGTGTCAGGTTTTATGATATCACAGAGCACCAAGTATGCAGAACTGCAGTCTGTGAGACCACAATCTCTCCATAAGAGAGAGAGAGAGAGAGAGAGGTATCATGGAGCACAGTTTTGCACACACAGCACTCCTCGATGCCATAAGAGTGCTGTAGCATTGAATTAAGGCATGTATAGCCCAGCTGAAGTACATTTAAGTCAGATCTGGCCCACCATAGCAAATGAGCTAAGTTCTAAAGGGGCAGCCGTGTTAGTCTAGGAAAGTGAAAAAAGCACGGCATCTTGTTAGTCTCTAAGTGCCACAGGACTCCTTGCTCCCCCCCCCCCCCAGCGCAAATGAGTTTGACACCGTGATCAAGCACTTAAAAACAAAACCAAATAAAAACACTAGCTTCTTTAACTTAGTTTCAAAATGTATAAAAAAGAATGTTAATGAAGTACAGTTAGTAATACATTCCTTATTGTGCTGTTACAATATGCCATAGAGCAGTGGTTCCCAACCTTTTCTCTGCCGTGGCACACCCCGATACCTTTAATTATTTTGAGGCACACCACCATAGAGTTGCCAAATGAATTCACAAATATTCATGAGCTAATCCAGCCCTCTGAGAAGCTTTTCCAAAAATTCCACGGCATACCTGCTCAGGCCTGACAGCACACCGGTGTACCGTGGCACACTGGTTGAGAAACACTGCCATAGAGAAACATCTGATACTTTCCAAGTATTGATAAAGCTTCTGTAAAGAAGTCTTGTTGCATAAAAAAACTATCCATGCCAGCAGATTGTAGGATTACCTTCAGTAGGTTCAACACTCTTCAGAAATGTCAGGGGCATCTGATGAAGTTAGACATTTTCTTTTACTTTTTTAATGAGGGATAGCACTAGAACCTTCAATATCTCTTACCTAATCACAGGGAAATGGGGGGGGACCCTTTATATTCATTTTTTATAAACCATAGACCAAATTCTGCAACAGTATGAAAAATAGGAGATCGTCACCCCTTAAAATAACCCATGTAATCCAACTAACCTCAAGATTTCACCAGGTGCTAATGGCCATAGAATTTGCATCCATATGTACATACTCCACAATGTTTCCAGCGCCTTTTTACATATGTAACAAAGTCAGAATGCAAACAAGGAGTTCTGTGGCACTTAAAAGACTATCAAATTTGTTTAGTGCATGAGCTTTCATGGGAGACAATCCCACTTCAGCAGATGCTTAGAAGATGGGGGGGGGGTCAGAAAAGACATCTGTAAGAGAATGGATCTATTTGAGTTCTGAGGCACAGCTAAAATCCCCTTCCCCAGCCTAATGGAAGGAACTGAGTCAGAGACTCAACTAAATTTGGGAGACAACAAATGAGAAAACAAGAACAGGTGGGAAAGTCAAAGTAGAGAACCACAGGCAGTACCCACTGCTTCTCAAAGCTGTCAAGGGAGCCAGTGGATGCAGCCCAGAGGGACCCTGCCTGGATGCAGGATTGGACAGAGGAACAGAAATAAGCCCCACAGCCACAGAGCACCTCCCCAGCCAGCATCCTCTTCCTGATGTTGTAAATGGCCATCTTGGCCTGTGCTAGGAGGAGATGGATGAGGAGGGCTCACAACTTTGTGGTGCCACAGACAGTGTGAGCATACAGGAAAAAGTCAGTGGAGAAGTGCGATCAGGACCTCAGGAAAAGGTTCTGGAGGAACTGGAAAAGGGGCTGCAATTTGATGCATTTCAGGCATCAGGATGAGCGTGAACCACACCAGATACACACCTGTGCTCAAGGCTCCCTGAAGGAGCTGCCTGCTAATGCTCCTGAAGTCCAAGGAACCAAGATGGCGCACAGGCTGGCCCACCAGTGTTCCTCACTCTCGAAAGGGGGCAAAAGATGATGCCTCTTAGTATCAGGGTGGGACGTAAGTGTGAGGAAATAGAGTGTAAAAACAGCAAAAGGCAGGCATGTCAACCTCAGAACAATGAAGTCATTACCCCCAATGAGCTGAAAATAGGTTACTTCAGGGACACCTAGTCCAATTAGAGACACTTGACTCCCATCATTCTTCTGTGAGATGCATAATGCATTTTAGGGCACCATATAAATACACGAATGCATAACTAGACTTATAATACATTTAATATACATTTATAGACACTAAACCTAGTTCTGTTATAGCAAATGATTTTATAACTATTCGTTTGTATCCAGTTAACACCCACATGGTGCTATGCAGGGCTAGATTAATCCTCCTGTGGGCCTTTGGCTTTGACTTTGAGAGTCTTCCTGTACCAGGCCCAACTGCTGCCCCCACCTACACTCAGGTGGGGCAAATGCCCAGACCAGTTCCACAGTAGACTGTGGTTCAGCACCTCACTGGGGCAGGCTGGGCTGGCAGGGGGCAAGCCGGGTCATTCATTGGCCAGCCTGAGGCCAGGGAGTATGGAAAGGGGGCCAGGTAGGATGGGGTTGGTGCTCAGCACTGAGACTGACTGGTGTTTGGATTGCATCATGATGTGGGCCAGTGCAGTGGTGCTGAGTCAAGGCCAGGGGCTGGGACTCAAGTTGGCCTGGGGGCAGCCAAACCCCCACCCTAGAGGTGAGGCAGGTCAGCCCAGGATCTAGGAGTGCTGCATGTGGCTAGAGGTATTCTGGACCTGGGGTGGAGCAACCAGCTGGATGTGGGGTGGAGCCAGATTTATGTCTGCAGGGCAGTGGGTCTTCGGGCTCCGGCACCTAAAGCCCCTGCTTTAATCGTGCTCTGGTGCTAAGCATCATCCATCCAAGACAAAATAGTTCCATTCACAGACAACTTACAGTCTAAAGAGTAAAAAAATTCAATGCAGAATAATCACTAGTCTCCACTCTGCTCTGCTGCCAAAGCTTTTACTCTCAATTGTCCACAAGGCAAATAGTCAGCAAACCTCTGTTTACATGCTGCTTGTAATTATGTACCAAAAGTGGCAAACTGCCAGCTCTGCTACAGCAATTCTCATGCTTTTCTCTCTTGTAATGGATCACAGCATCCACATTTACCCTGCCTCCAAAGGTTGGTCCCTTCTGGTAATGTCGAGGGTGGAGGGAGGGACCCAGGTTCTGTTCGATGTCCCAGCACAGGGATCCCAGGAATAGCAGCAATGTGTGGTTGACAATGCCAGAGGCTGCAATTCTTTCCCCTGGGCTACGTCCTCCTCTGCCCCTTCAGCTCCTTCCAGAGTCTCCTCCAGTCCTCCTGCCTGGGAATTTTCTCAGTCTTGTCTTCCCCCACCCCACAGCAGGGTCCTTTCTCTCAGACTTCTGTGTCTGAGGAGTGTTTCGACTCTGCTTGAGCAAGGCTCCCTCCTGGTCTCTGTCTTTGGTTTTTCTCTGATCCTCCACTCATCCAGCTCGTTCCCATGGATGTCTGGAATAGAGGGTTTTTTCACCCCCTGGTTGGACCGTAATTGGCCTCAGGTGCCCCCAAATGCCCTCCAGTGCTCCTAATTGCTCTCTAGTAACACCTGCTTAGTCCACAGGGAATAAAGCCCTGTACATACCAGGGCATACAGCACTTTTACCAGCCTTTGGCTGCCCCCCCCACCCATTCTGATATATCACAGATATTAGCAGCATTATTATGCTTGAATTATTTTGTTTCTTCTAAACCTGAACAGAATTTACAGAGCTTTATACATTTCACTCAAGTTTGGAATCAGATAAACATTTAACAATTTACTATGTGCCTTAAACTTATAATTATTAATTCTTTCTTCTCCTTCACAAATGTATCCTGCTTTGCCATCAATGAGAATAAGTCAAGTTAACCAGTTTATTTAATACATATATTTTTGTAGCACTTAGAGAACATACTGTAGATTTCTGCTGAATTGTCTGGGTCTCTGGGACCTGGACTCTAAAAATGTCTACATTTCAGCAATACACCCCCAGTCTTGTGGGACTCGTCTTGCAGGGATCTAAAATTACCATGCAGATGTTTGGGCTCAGGCAGGCACGCTGGCTCTAGGACCCTGTGAGGAGGGAGATTCCAGACCCTGAGCTCCAGCCCAACCCATGCCTTTGCATTTTAACAGTATAGCCCTGCAAGCCTAAGTCAGATAAGAAAGGACAGTCAGGGAGTGTTTTACTGCAGTATAGACAAATCCAAAGAATGCTTGGGAGTTGCTTCTTCTCCCACCAGATCCAAAGCAATTCTCACTTTTTGTTTGTATATATTCTGCTATATTAGGAAAAGAACAATACAAAGGTGGTTTTTGATGTTTTCTTGCCATCTTCTGTTTTGTTCAGTCCCCGGTCTTATTTCTTTGGCCTTGTTCTACCTAGAATAGGACTGTTCCTTAAAAATGTTCTGTTCCCATCTGACCCTTAATATCACAAACAGTTTGCCAAAATTCAGGGCTTGATTCCAACAGTTTGCCGAAATTGCAGGCTGTCTCAGGTGTTTCTGTTAGGAGAAATTTCAGTTAGATATTTCTTTTCTCGTATGTAGTTACAAAGAATGTAACAAAGTTGTGTTTTATTGAACTAACGAAATGAACAGCAAGAAGCAGTTTCTTTGCTTTTCTTTTCCAAGCCTTTTTTTTGGCACTAAAACCCAAAAGGCTCTTAGGATCCCTCTACATCTCTGGAACTCTGTGTAGATTTCTTACTCCCTTCTATGTGAGCTTCTGTGACGTTTCTGATCCTCGCTTTCTCTCCTCACACTGCCCCTCACCTCTTCCTCAAACAATATTGAACCCCCTGCATTTGCATGCACCTCATCCCCCATCCCCACTCCCCTCAACTGTCTCTGCTCACAAACTGTCCTTCTTGTACCATGTGTTTTGGATGGAGACCCCCTACTGTTTCAGCTATTTATTCCATGAAGGGTCTTAATTGCTCTTTACATTTGTATGAAGTGAAAAGCAGCTCTTATGCCAACACCTTACATTCTTCCAACCAACAGGATACATTATTATATTTTAATAAGCTAGCATCTAGATTCCATCAGGATAGGAATGCTTTCCTCCTAGATACTGTACCAGTCATGGAAAAGACGACAATTCCTTTGGCTATTCCAGACCCTCGTGCTTCACTCACAGTTTCCCATTTGGTCCCTCAGCATTTGTTCACACTCTACTACCCTTGGCACATTGCAACACAGTCAGGAGATCACCCAATAGCGTGCAAGACACCATCCCCTCTGCCCAACAAATGGAAACAACACCAGCAGCTCAAGCTACCACAGCAGCCCCCTCTCCTAGAAAAACAACAAGAAAAAAAGCTCAGGCCACCACAGAAGGCCCCTCCACCAAGACTTTATGATGTGGCAGAGGGATTTGGCAGCACTGAGCCTATGCCACCACTACAGGGAGAGTCCCGGAGCCTTCCTTGCTGCTGTCTTCTGCCGGTCCTTGCAGAGGTGACTTGTGGACAGAAGAACCCCACCACCACCACCCACCACAAGGGTTTTGGCAGTGGGTCATCTCCAAGCAAGACACACAGCTATTGTGTTGTGAGATGCTGAAGTGAAGTGTTGTGACACAAGAATTGAGAGCGGAGCTCCTCTACTGAATAGGGAAGTACTATTCTGATCCCTAAAACACATCACAGGCTTTCACTGTGACTCCAACCTCCATTCCTTCAGGATGCATCACATTGCCTGCCTGTGTTTTAACTTCACTTTCTATAGCATCAAAGAAGGTAGAAGATCCATATTGTCAGGTTTCAGATTCTGGTTCTGGAGACCCTCCCTTGTGTCTTTTTACATGTCAAAGAACATAGTTTTCTTAGCAGTTTCTGAAACTGAAAAACTAGTACAACCTTCCAGGTTGCACAGTTTGCTTGGCCTTTTCTTGCCAATCCAAGCTTCTAGAGATTTATCTAATGATCCATATACTTTTCTTTAATTATATAGACATAAGATACAGAATTTTTCTCTTGTCCAGTATTTAGATGATCACGTCTCTCCTTGGGCTTACCAGTAGCTTGGCACTAACAGTTCTGATGTATTCGTTTATGACACATTTTTTGCTCATAGGTATTCATTTTATTATTATTTAGCACAAGCACACTTAGCTGTCAGACTTTCACACACTTTTAAAGTTGATGTCATCAGGTCAGAGTTGAGGCTTATCACCTGTGTTTTAAATGGACTTTTTCAATGGGTTCACAAAGAGCTATAGTTAACAGGGCTGTCAATCTAAAACCTTTCAACAGCACTAAATTCACTGCTCTAAAGAAACACCAAATCATCCTCATGCCCCCTAAAACATATACCAATAAATCCTTTGCTTTCCTTTGAAGTTTATTTCATGGAGACTGTCAGCTTGCCAAAGAACAACTGACACTTTACAGTTCAAGGTCCCTAGAGGGAGGCAGGGGGTATGCTCTTGTTTGTGTTTATGAACCATATTCCTTTCAGGATACAGACTGGTCAACAGATGCTACTATTGCAGCCCAATGTACAGAAGAAGTCATTTTCCTGCACATAACCCACGCGCTAAGTATAGGAAACATACAGAGATGATTCAGATACCATTATGCAACTGTTGGCTAATAATGAAGTTTTAAACAATGACCAATAGACCAATGAGTTTCCTTCAGGTGAAAGTATCAACCGAAGTCCTAGAATTTGAAGGGACACTGTCATTGGGGCAGCATGGTGTGCTGACACTCTGCCAGCCTATTTAGATAGCTTGGAGAATACACTACTGGAAACTGTTTTAAACATTCACTCCCTCAAAAACTGCAAATAAAAGTTGAGGATTCTGGTTAAAGTACTCACTCAAAGCACAAATTGCCAATCTAAATTATGGTCTTTCAAAAAATCTTCCAGATTGCATTGTTAGTTTGATTTATTCCTCAGAGGTATCAATTTTTTTTGAAAAAAATATGAAAAATATGTAAGAGAAAATTGGATTATATTAATTAATGCAGAATATATGTATGATTTCAAATTTTTATACCCAGAGGTCAATGCACCCATGGCAGTTCAACATCCTTGCATAAAACAACAAATCAACTACAACATAGAATACAGCAGCCCTGAATCTAAACAATTCATTCATTCGAAGCGCTAAACTTCATTAAAACAAAAATATGCGTATTATTCATTCAAGGCTACAGTGTCTATTTGCATGCAATCAAAAGTAAGAGCTTGTCTTGACAACAGATGTACCTCAGGTTCAGCTGCATGTTTTTCCCTTTCTTCCTCCCTGTTCATTGTTCACACCACCACACACTTATATCAGTGTTAAAACAATAGTAGCCACCACTGCCTGAGCTGTAAGGAAAGCTCAGGGTAACTGCAGTGAAGATGTGCAACCTTAGGTAGTCACTACAATTGTGATGGGATCTCCAGTCTCTTCCTGGAAGCAGACTAATCAATCCGCCTCTGTTCAGCTCCTTCACCCCATATGCTGAGATTTTTCCATTTCCTCAGCTTCACACACCTGTTTTTGATACAGCAGAACACACTCAGCAAAGACCACAAGTGCCACAGTGAATTGTGGCGCTATAAATCTTGAGATATGCTCTCAGATAGCTGTATTGCTTGTCATGGGCCTGCACAGCACAAGTGCAGACATAGGGCCTAATGGCATGGTGATATGAGTAAGACTAACTTATCTGTGATTGCTTACTTTGTATTTGGTGTACGCTGAAGTCCTAACCTAAGGGACTGAAACAGAAACAATGGCCCATTTACAATAATGGAGGAACATGTTCTCTTGGCACTTCCCAGGTAAGCAGGGAGGATCTATGCAGAGTGGGACAGTTGAGCCAACTGCCATAGGGAGGATGGACCAATGGTGCTACGTGTTCCCTGATGGTGTAAAGCATCATGCATGTATCCTTTGTGCTTTCAAGTGCTCACAGCCATGGCCTATGTCTACACTATAGTTAGTCATGTGCCCCCCAACACAGGTGGACAGATTTGGGCGAGCATGCTAAAATCAGCAGTGTAGACATTACAGCACCAGGAGAGGATTAGGCCAGTCAAATGAGCTCAGATCCACTCTACTATCAAGGGTCTGAATTCCGAGTGGCTAGTCCAAGCCTTTGCTGGTGCTGCAACAGCTGCATGACTATTTTTTTTACTTGCTAGCATGAGTCTGTCTATCTGGGCAGGAAAGTTTGCTCCCAACTGCAGCATAAACATACGTAAATCAGGTAGCCCTTTTATGATCCTGGAGACAGTAGAAGGTAATGGGTGTGAGGGGGGTAATTTTACTCCCCATTACTGTCCAGTGTGGCTGTTTAAGATTTAGCCACACCTTGTTTTGTGAATTCTAGAATAAAGCCATCTTATATTGCATTCCAAATTTAGCAAATGTTCAGGCTCTGAATCAGTTTATTAATTGAATGTATAGCACATTTAATGTTATCTATTGTAAAAGCAATGCTGCAGTAGTCTTCTCTGAATCCAACTGTTTAAAACAATAGGGTCAATTTTTATATTTTAAAGTAGAAATCTCCATTATCTCATTTACTGTGACAAGTTAAAAAGTATTTAAAGAATTCCTATCCTTTCTAATTTTCCGTGTGAGGTTACTTGCACAGTTTTTAGTATGGTATTGGCAGTTTTTTATATGTATTCACATTTTATAAATCACTTGAGACTGTGACAGGCATTATATTAAAGCTTTGGTAGACTAATGCCAGGAATGTAATAAATATATACAGAAACAAAATCTTTTTTTTTTTTTTTTTTTTTTTTTACATTACAGCACTAAAAGAAAATATCCACATAGCATCGCTGCTTAATAAGGCTATATCAAAGGCTATGTGGGTACAAGCGAAATAAAACATCTGATGATTTAGCATAGAATTAAAGGCAATGGGGAACAGGATGAATATGCAGAATGACATCACAATGAAGTTGCATTGTGTGACCAGTGCTGTTAAATAACAGAACATATCCACTTGTGTGTAGGAACATACATTGCCTACTATTCAAACAAGTTATCTAACAGTCTACACCCATTTTGGGGAAGAGTATTTCATATCCAGATTAACTGGTATACACAAGTCACTTCCATGCTGCCAATGAAATACAGTTAAACTTGCCTTAAATAACTAATCAAAGGACATATAACATTTGATTGCTTAATGGAAGTTGCCTTCTATTAAAGGTGTAGGGTAGAGCACAATTGCAATCTCGGTGGTTACAGAGTCTTTGGCATAGCCTTTTAGACAGGAGGTAACCTAAAAAGAGTCTCTGGCAGAGTTTTGGTCCTCCCCTCTCCTCTTCTCATTGCAAAAGAAAAAAAAAAAGACAAACAGTACTATGTAACATGTATGTGAGAAAGAAATCTATTTTAAAAAGGTTTAAAACTGGTGAAAACAAGTCACCACTGAAAACAAATTGCTTCATGGAGGTGGCAAACAAGGCATTTTCTAGGCCTGAAAAAGAATACAGATTGTAAAGACACTCATTCAAGTGGCTTCCTTATGTATTGAATGATAATCTTCAAAACAAAGTCTTGTGTGTAGAAGGGTAAAGAATCTAACCCAGCAAGCACGCATGAGTAACAGGTTTTTTTTGGTCTGTTGGGACTAAGCTAGCTATATGAAAGGCAAGATTTAAATTGCCTGTGACATTTGTTTCCCTTGCAAAGCAGCACAATTCCCCTGGGTCTTGATTAGCTCCTGTCTTGATAAAACAGGCCCGTGCTCAGAAAACCTCTGCAGTCTCCTTTCAGACAAGTCCTGTTCAGGTTTGCCTTCACCAATCTAGACACTGACACCAAATTTAGTGAAACCTACATACCTAAGGAGACCAGCATGAACCACATAGAACCACTATGGTCCTCCATTACCTCTTGCTCCAGTGCAACTCTCAGTCCACCCACCCAGAGTCCATTGCAACACAACCCCATTGGACCTACACAATCAGTGACCCCTCTTAGCTATGGCTGAGCAGAATGTGGCTCACACAACAGATAACATAACTCATGCTCTATTCCACTTTCCAGGAAATTTCCAATGAATTATACTAAGGAACAATGTGTTTTTCCAGAGGCCAGGCTACTTCCCTTCTCCTTAACACTTTCTGGAATTCAGCAGCAGCTTCCATGGAGTATGAAAGGAAAGGGAGGAAATACTAGAAAGGTTGCTGACAACTTTTTCCACACAGGCAGTGTGAGGTCCAAGTGCAGAGTGCATTCTCCAAGCTTATACCTGGTGGTGATGGGATGACAATCTCCCATAGTCTTTTGGAAACACTGGCCATTGCACACAAATGCATAGCAGAGTGGAAAAGCCCGAGAATTTGTCTCTTTCTTGTGCAACAAACACATGTAGTTTCTGTTAATACCTCAAAGCATTTCACAAGCAAATGGACTTAAACTTTGGTACTATTTCTATTTAATATCCATCTTTGTTTGAAGGAATTCTTTCAAGAGTTCTATATGTTTGCACAGACTAGGATAATCTCTTGGCCCCTTGTGTGCAGCTTAATTGGAACAACTGTCCAGTCTTCAAGGAAACATGTTGACAAGTGCTGGTGTCCTGAGTCTTGGGACATAAGGAAGGAGGAATGGGGTGGAGAAAAGTATTTCAAAGCCCGAAGCCACATTTCAAACAGCACTGGTAAAGCCACAGCTCAATACAGGCAGTTAAACCATCATTTACACAAGAACTATATACTATAGCTAGAGCTGGTTAAAAAAATTGTGAGGAAAAGTTCTCATCTAAATTAATGGATAAATCTAAGCTAAAACATTATGCAAAGAAAGTTCAGTTTTCTACCAAGCTCCAACATAATCCAGGAGTCTGGTTTCCTGCCATGGCTTTTTGGCAGTCCATCTGGTAGACCAGTTGAACACAAGCAGCCTGGAAGCCCTGGCTCCCAGATGTCTTGGACACCCAGGTTTCTGTGGTCTGTAGTTCTGGGGGAACCAGCCAGCCAGCCATTTTTTTGTCACAGGTCAGGGCATCTCCAGTTACCTCATTTCCACTGTAATGGATGGTTCCTCTAGCATGGTCTGGTGGGAAGGAACAGAGGTAGGGACCCAGACCTGTCCTCTACTCTGGGTCCCAGCCCAAGGGCCCTTTGAATTGAAGCAATGCACTACTGACAATGTCTAAGTTTGAGTTTCCGAGGGCTGCCCCCCCTTCCCCTCCCTGTTCCCTGCCCCCTTCTCTTCTCAGGTCTTGGTGCCCAGGGAGCTTCCTCACTGGGCTTGTACCTCCCCTCCTGGGTCAACTCCTCTCTGTTCCTCTGCAAAACACTGCATTGCACTCCAGCTCCAGCAGTCTGGACTGGAGCAAGGAGATTTTTATCAGGCATCTGGTAGGGTCCTAACTGATCTCAGGTGCCTCTAACTGTCCTGTAGTGACCCGAGCCAATCTGCAGGGAACAGAGAGCCCTGAGCAAGCATTCTGGAGCTTACATACTACCGAAGGATACATCACTGTCGGACTCCCCTCTGCCCTTTATATCTCACAGGAGGTACATTCACTTATTAAAACAGATCAACAGTATTCATTCGTAAATGAAAAAGGCTTAAAAGACATTACAGAACTCCAATCCCTTATTTTTTAAAAACAGTTTTTTACCAAAATTCTGAAGCATTATACTTCACAAGTGCATGTTTAGTAGAACTTTGGAGACCATGAGACTAGTGGGGAAAAGGACCTAAGAACATTTGAAAGTGGGGGAAAAATCTTTGTCAAAGTTAGGTGTATATATTAATTGTGTGACAATGAAACACACTTTTGAATTTGAAGCAACAATATACCTTGACCTCAGCCTTCTGAAAGCAATATTTTGTAGTCATCTATAGATATATATTTTATTACTCTCTCTTGTTTCTTTTGACTTCCCAGAGCTGAGGCTACTGAGTAAGCAAAATTCTACCATATTTTATAGTTGCTCTGAGCATGTGTGTGTTGCTTTCTAAGATTTGAGCCAAGATTCATTTTATTCCCTCATAATATTTTATGGTCATTAGATTGCAATAAATTTCACTTAAGTTAGCCCTGGATTTAAATATGACAAAATGGAAGGGTGCCAAATCTACAGTATAGCAAGTATTTGGGTTAATTTTCTTCTATTTTTTACTGTTACAATTTGTAACAAGACTGTGTGTTTACTTTAGATGACTACCCTTCCGAAAAGCCAAGGGAGACTTTGCAGTACTGGAAGCAGATATGCACTGCTGGTCTAGTCTCTGCTTGCACCTTAACAGCTGTTTTGTGTTTTATTTAGAGGGAACAGTGTTGCCGCCATCTGCCTTTAGGAAAAAAAGGAGCTCTGTTCAAACAAGTTAAAAGCAGATAATTCCCCCCTCCTCCAACACACTTCAGCGCTAAATGTCGAAATGGAAATACAGTCAACTCGAACAGAAAATAAAACTAGGAATGAAACCTTCAGCATTTTAAATGGCTTTACTATCACTGTCTAAATAGCCATCTGTGACAAATAAGCAAGACAAATGTGACACTCCACCAGGGAAGGAGTTCACAGTCACCGTTTTGGAAATAGTTCTGAATCAATTACACAAAGTGTATATGCACAAGCCCTATTTTCTCTCATCAAAGAGCAATGTCTTAAATTGCTATTTTTCATAAGAGATAGGTAGAAAATAAAATTGCAGACTATTAAAACAAAATTCTTAACTATTTCATATTTGCATACTACAGATTCCATTCTGGTAATGAAGGTGGCCTTCAGCGAGCATAAAAATAAAGAGATACTTTACGTAAGGAGGCAGAATGGCTTCCCCTCTGATGGTCAGAATTGTTTTCTCTAAATTAAAGCACGACAGTGCAGAGTCACAGGCTACAATGCATTCCACAGAGTTCTCAGTAACTATGGTCAGAATCACCACATGCTCTGGTTTCTCTGCGTCATCAACCTGTCCATGTGGCAAGTACTATCTCCCATCTCTTCCTTCTTTCAGACTGTAAACATGTTCCTTCAGTTAGTGTCCACTGTACAATTATTATTTATTTTAGACAGACTTTAGCAGCAGGTTTTGAAGGCTGTGAGAACCTCACTGAACTTAAAATAGTATAGTCTGTCTTGCATACCAGTGAACCTCAAGTTCCTTCCCTAAAGCGAGCCAAAGGGGAAAATACAAACTTCCCTCCTTCTACTGTGTGAATCAGATCCCAAGACCCAGACGTGATCAGAAGGATTAGATGTATCTAATTTTCCTTGGGATGGCAACTAGCTTTTTGACTGGACCAAATAAATCCTGATGCCTTTTACCAGAGTTATAGTGGCTTGATAGAAAAACTGGAATGAATTCTTAGTCCTAAAAAGGACTCTGAGTCCTAAGAGGCTTTTACACTTTATTACAACTTTTGGGGCAGTTTCTGTGGGGGCAGGATAGGGGAGCCAAGCTTTCTTTGCACTGCCCTCCTTGAATTCACCTACAGGTAGGTCAGTCCATAAACAAAGTCTAAATGGAGTCTACCAGCTCTGAAACTACAGGGTTTACATTCTTTTGTCTCCTTGTCAGTTTATTTCAGAGGCAGCCTGGTGGCAGCTATTGACCCCCTCGTCGCCCAGGCCTTTCTGTTTCACTTCTCCTCTCTATTCACCCTCCTTTTATATTTGTTTCTTTATTGGTCAGACCTGTGTGTGCATGACTCTACAACTGGTAATTCCAGCTGTTAAGTGGAGTTGTTGCTCAGTCTCAGTGCCTACAGGCAGGGAAAACTCTCTTCCTACTTCTGACTATATTCACTATGGGTTTGTAACCCCTATTGCACTCCACTTCCTAAATAATTAATTTTTTAATTTCAATATCCTCATAATGAGACCTCTCTTCTCCTTAAACGTGATTCGATAGCACATTAGATGTCAGCAAATAGTCTAGACTCATTAAAACATGGAATATAACCACCAACACTTAACACCAGATCCACTAATTCCTGGACTGGAATGTATATGCTGTCTCATTTATGCATTTCAAAATCCCTGTCCCTGCTCTACAGAATCACTTCAGCAATGGCAATCTTATTTAAGGTGATTTCAACCAGAGGTAGAAAGAATATATTACAGAAAATGTAAATGGTGTGAATTCCAACCAGACCAGTTAGTTTGCTGTCAGTAAAGTTCCCTAGCAGTAGTATCTACTGACGTGTTCTGTCCCAGTAACAGGCATATCACACTGGTGCAAAAACCCTAAATTGTCTCAAATGAATTCTAAAGATTCACGGAAACAGGAATACTACATATAGTGGCAGATTTACAGAAAACTCACAAGCTCATAAGACAATGTACTAAGTTGAAGGCATCAAAACCTGTATTTTAAATTGGTCTGCCTACAGTTTGACAAAGTAAAAATTGGACCAGCTCCATGATCAGTTGACAACACTGTATAATAGTATCCAGATTTTAAATGTCATTTTGCTTAGACTATAAGACAAAGCACAGCTTGTTAACATAATTAAAAATGATTCTGACACATGTGCCTTTTCTCAAATTATTAACAAAACCTTCTCTTCTCTCAACACTCATCAAGATTCAGAGGGCTGCATGTCAGAGTGAACTGTGGCAAATCATGAGGGATGGGGGAAGGAAAGCAAGAGAGAAAGACGAAACAAACAATCTGTTTTTCATTTTTATATCTGGAGAATCTTAATTGATCCCAGCAGATTCCTTCATTCAAACAGCTCATTCACAAATGAACTTGGAGGATCTTGCTTCCAGTAGAAGTAGTTGACAACACTTCAGGAGAAAGAGCCTGTCCTTTTCTCAAGGAGAAATGTTAACTCTCAACACTCATGTACCTGTGCATTTTGTACACTTAATTCTAGGTTTATTAATACACTCTGTACATTGTTACACATTTTATTTAAAAAAAAACAAAAACAAGTCTCCCTAACTCATAGGGAGAATAAGGTGCTAAGTGATGGTCAGCATGGATTTGTCGAGAACAAGTCATGTCAAGCCAACCTGATAGCTTTCTGTGATAGTGTAACAAGCCTTGTGGATAAAGGGGAAGTGGTAGATGTGCTGTATCCAGACTTTAGTAAGGCTTTTGATATGGTTTTGCATCATTTTCTCATTAACAAACTTGGGAAGTACAACCTGGCTGCAGGGCCGGCTCGAGCCATAAGCAAATGAGGCTCTGACTCGGGACATCATTTACTTAAGGGTGGCTGCAGCACTGCGCCAGAGGCATGGCAGACTGGCCCAAAAGCTTGACTCCCCCCCTGCTCCCTCCCGTCCCCAAACCAGTCACTCTCTCTTGGGGCGGAGTGAGCCGGGGGGAGATGCAAAAGCAAAAGCTGGCTCAGGGTGCCAAAGCCCCTTGAGCCGGCCCTGCCTGGATGCAGCTACTGTAAGATGGGTGAAGAACTGTTTGGGTAACCACTCCCAGAGAGTAGTTATCAATGGCTCACAGTCACGCTGGAAGGGTATAACAAGTGGGGTACCACAGGGATCGGTTCTGTTCGATGTTTTCATCAGTGCTTTAGATGATGGCATAGAGAGTATACTTATAAAGTTTGCTGGTGTTACAAAGCTGGAAGGGGTTTGCAAGTGTTTTGGAGTATAGGATCACAATTAAAAAGTATTTGGACAAACTGGTGAAATGGTCTGAGGTAAACAGAATGAAATACAATAAAGAAAATTACAAAGTACTCCACTTAGGAAAGAACAATCCATTGCACACATACAAAATGGGCAATGACTGCCTAGCAAGGAGTGTAATAACCCTTGGGGAGGAAGGGGTTAACACTCTGGTTAGTCAGTCCCAGGACAGCCAATAGGAATGAAGTGCAGGCTTTTGAATTGTAACAGCAGCCTGGCCTGGGCCTGTTTGGATGCAGCAGAGCTCCTGGAAGGATCAGGAGGAGGCCAGAGGGGCCTGAGGAAGAATCCAGCAACATCCTTACCAGAGATAAGTTAAGTTTGGTACTGACCAGGCGTGAGTAGAACAGGGAATGTTTATTTAGATGCGGTCAGGGTATTTTCTTTGTTTTTGGATTTCTCTGTGCTGAGCACATGTAACCCCCCCCCACTACCCTGTAACTACCTAAGTTAATTCCCAGAGAAGCAACTCTCTGTGTTTATTATCTGTTCTTTTTGATTAAAGATTTTACTTTTGAAGTAAGTTCTGGTTCTGGTTCTGTGCCTGGAAAGACAAGAGGTTTGTGTGCCCGTGCCTTAGACTGCACAGGCAGCTACTAGAGGGAACCCTGTTCCAGTTCCAGCTCATATTGCAGGTGGGGTCCAGTCACTTTCCTGAAGGAGGAATAAAGAGGATTGCAAGTACCTCACAGGGAGGAATTCCCAAGTGCGCCTTCCTGGGTCTCAAGAGGTTTTTGCATTTGGGTGGTGGCAGCGATACCACTCCAAGGCCAGGAATTGGAGGCCTTGGAGACTTTTAAGAGCAGGCTTTAAGGCCAGTGGCTTTTCTGGCCTGTTGTGGGCCCCCACCTTCTGCACTCAGAGTGCCAGAGTGGGGAAAAAGCCTTGACAAGGAGTATTGTGGAAAAGGATCTGTGTGTCATAGTGGATCACAAGCTAAATATGAGTCAACAGTGTAACACTGTTGCAAAAAAAGCAAACAACATTCTTGGATGTATAAACAGATGTATTGTGAATAAGGCACAAGAAGTAATTTTTCTGCTCTACTCCACCCCAATTAGGCTTCCCCTGAAGTAGTGTGTCCAGTTCAGGGCATCTCATTTCTGGAAAGATGTGGACAAATTGGAGAAACTCCAGAGAAAAGCAACAAGAATGATTAGTGGTCTAGAACACTTGACTTATGAGGGAAAATTGAAAGAGCTGGGTTTGTTTAATCTAGGAAAGAGAAGACAGAGAGGGGACGTGATACAGGTTTCAAGTACCTAAGAGGCTGTCACTAGGAGGAGGGAGAAAAACTGTTCTCCTTTACTGCCAATAATAGGACAAGAAGCAATGGACTTAAATTACAGCAGGGGAGGTTTAGGTTGGACATTAGGGGAAAAAAAATCCTAACTGGCCGGATGATTAACCACTGAAATAAGTTGCCTTAGACAGGTTGTGGAATCTCCATCATTAAAAGTGTTTAAGAGTACGTTAGACAAGTACCTGTCAGGGAGGTACTTGGTCCTGCCATGAGTGCAGGGGACTGGACTTGTTGATCTCTCTTGGTCCCTTACAGCTTCTATGATTCTGAGAGTCTACAAGTGCTGCATATCTGTAACTAAAGCAAATACTGTTCCACCTCCATTATTATCTGCTTACTGGGACAATGTCATATCATTTGTGACTGCTCATGGGACAACCAGCCACTGGGCCCAGTATTAAAAACTCTGCCGTCCCATTCTTCCACATATTACATTTTAGCTCTGTTTAATTTTTTTCCTATATTTTTGAAAAGAAAACATTAAATTCTGTGAGTAGAATTACCTCAATTAGTTAAAAAAAAGTGCATGTAAAGCACACCAATCTTTTTTGAGGTGTTTGAAGAATGGAGACAAGAGATAAAGGGAATCATAGGCTGGGCTACTGCAAAGATTGATATACATTCTTAGTTTTTTCCCATGGGATTATTGTGTAAAGTTAAGCTTTATGCAGTGTTAACACAGTCTTTACACAGTGCTAACTTTACATATGAGGAAAGGTACCTAACAGTGTGGACTAGAAAGAAAATGCATGAAAAGGCATTATCACATTCAGCTCATTGCTTTATGTTGATGTCTTTAGGCTGTCTGTTATTACTTCAGTTTCTTGTCAGGAATTGCCTGTACTGCAAGAACATTTGTCTGAATTCTGAAATGTTTTGACTTTATGCCTCAGATAACTACTGTAATGTATTAAAGAAAAAGAAAAGATCTCAACTCTTCCACTAAAAGTTCACCAGATTATACATAGCTGTTTGTTGGTCTATTGCAATGAGTCAAAACGTAAAAGAAAACACAGCATTTCTATTTTAATACTGCATGCACATCTTTCCAGCAATTATAAAACACATTGCTCCTTGCTTTCCTTTTCACAGGTGGCCTTGAAATTGATTTTCCCAAAAAGAACCAAGATCTGCTAGGTCTTATTTGTTACTGGAACATAATTCATGAAAATTGCATTCCAGTTAATGTAATTAACAAGAGACAAAAAAAGGAACAAAGAGTTGGAGAAAAGACGGGTTTGTTTCCCAGCGATTATTTAACACACAATAATTTCAATTCTCTGTTCCTTTATGATAGGGGTCTATAGCTAGGTTTTAACACGTCAGGCAATCACAAATCAAAATGTAAATTAATATATAGGTTTCATTTAAATCCCACTTAAATGAGTATTTAAAATTGTCCATACAGTTGTTGTACCAGCACATTCATAATTGTGTAGCTAACAATTCCAGCTAAAGCCTATTTTCAGATTTAAATGTATGGGTTTTTAAAAGTAAAATAGCTCAGATGTTCTATTCTATTTCCCGTAAAAAAAAAAAAAGTACTTTTAAATAAACTGACAAAAATTATTTTGGTCACAATTTTCAAACTTTCTTGAGCATACCATCTACCAAAAGGATTATTTATAAAAGCTAAACTTTTATAGATTATTTCTATTAACTGCTGCATTCTAATCTATAATATAGATACTACAGTTAGGTGTTTTACGTTCTTACCACTGAAAATGACTTTTGCAGAAAGTTATAGCTTAACTCGGTCTTACGGAAGGAACCCACAGACAGAAGAGTCACATATGATGTTAAGTAACATAGTGCTTCTGCTGAAGTGAAATCCTTCAAAAATTCTAGGACTTCCCTGCAACTCTTAACAGCAGCAGTCTCATTTTCTTATACCCAGCATGTTTTTGCCTTTGGGTCAAATGGCTGTATCCACCAAATATTTTAACTGCATGCAAAATCAGAATGCACAAAAACATGTTTAAAGAATAAAGATCAGATTCTCTTCTCAGTTCAACAATGTAAAATGTGTCCTAAACAGAAAAACATATGCAAGTCATACATACCCACGCTACTTGGTACTGATCAGCCTTACAGGTCATATGGAGCTGTTTATCACAGAAGCCTATAATCACCTGTTTAAATCTAAGACCAATTAATTGTGTGTCTAAGTTTAACAGTTTTAACCTTGCAACATTTCTTTTCTAAATTAATAAATCTTCAGTTAGTTTACTACAGAACTTGCTGCAGATGTCTTTGTTTTGAGGTGTAATTGACCTGTGGTTAGTGACTGGGAATAATGTGAATATTGTTGTGATTTTTGATGTCAAGTGACTATGTATTTATTACATAGTCCAGATTGCCTGGGCACAGTCCTAGGGGACTGTGTGTAATTCCATGATAAAGCTGGCATCATAATTTTAGGAGTTCTCACTTCTTACTGGATTGATAAATTTAGTTAGAACACATACCACCAGTTTGGGGCTTTCTGTCTTAAACTTTGGCACTCACAGTCATGAGCCGCTTCAGATATCATGACAGGGATGGACTCATCTCTCAAGTAACTTTTCCGATTTCACTAGAATTATGTTTGGTTTAAACAGGGTTACATTTCACCCAAAGTATTTCAACAGTTTCCAAAGAGCGGGCAACACCCCATACTTGCTGCAATAACAAATTTCAGTTTAGGCCTCAGCTCCCATCTTGTTCCTTTTTTTCTGAGAGTGCCAAATGTAAAGTTTCTCTATAGAAATACAAGAGACCACTGAATATGACACTGTCTATACATGTTAGTAGAAATTATTGCTTGTTAGTTAAGAAATCACATTATATTAACAAACCTTTGGATATCAGGCACATAATAGGACTGATGCCCCTTTAAGCCAGGTCTCAAGAAGTACGTGTTCTAGTCCCAACATCCTGCAGCCAAACGGAAACAGCAGTCAGAGAATGGTCTATGTTAACCTACTGAAAAGGAGAATGAAGCCAATAATGGGCATTGTTCCCCATTGGTGTATGAGCTCTGTTTCCCTCCAAGTCACCCGCTGCACTGGGAATGGAGTAAGCTATGCCGGATTTTCAAGGGTCATAGTCGTGGTCGCACTGTCAGGCACACTAGAGACATGGAGCCTTGACTTTCACATGGCGAGAGGCTCTAGAGAGCCTGAATCTGCCTTGGTGATGCTCCCCATGAGAGATAGCCCAGGCCATTATCTGGCCTTGTCCTCATAGTCTGGTAACTATGGCTGTGTTCCCACACAGTGGGTTATTTCGATACGGTTGTTTCGAAACAACCGTATATCGAAATAACGCTTATTTCAAAACAACTTATTTCGAATTAACAAAATGTTAATTCAAAATAAGGAAAAAAAGCCGGAATCAAAATAGCGATTCCGGACAACAGTTATTTCAAAACGACTCACCGTCGTTTTGAAACAACACGTTGGCACGGCATTGTTTCGAAACAACCATTGCGAAACAACGTTGTTTCACCCACAGACTAGGTTTAACTTGTTTCGAAACAACGCGGTTGTTTCGGAACAACGGGAACCATTGTTCTGAAACAACTGTGCGTCGTGTGAACAGCCAAAACCTTATTTCGAAACAACCTCCGTTGTTTCAAAATAAGGAGGCTGTGTGAACACAGCCTTTGAATCTTCCTGTACAAGTTCCAAAGGGGTAGCCGTGTTAGTGAAGTTCAGCAAAACAAACAAATCCTGTGGCACTTAAAGATTAGCAAATCTATTTATTGCATGAGCTTTTGTGGGAGACAATCAATCCCACAAGCATCTGACAAAATGGGATTGTCTCCCACAAAAGCTCATGCAATAAACAAATTTGTTAATCTTTAAGTGCTACAGGACACCTTGTTTGTTCTCCTGTACAAGAAAACAGGGGAATTGGCTACTTTCTTCCAGATGCAGGAGAGAAAACATTTCTCTTTTTATGCCCGCACAGTTTAGGGTGTACACACATTGGCTCCACCTTTCTGCAGCCTACAAGACAGTAGCTGGCTAGGCCTGCCAGTTGTGACAATGTCTAACTGTACATTTACAGTGCAAAAAAAGGTGTGTGTTTAATTTGGATTGGCTGGCTTATGTTAGCTAACATGTCAAAACTGCACCAACTTGCAAATTGGTTTTAACTCTGGTTAGCTGCTCTGATACTGGAATTCCAGTGTGGAATTCTGGCAGGAAAAGTGTAATTATTTTTGCTGGATCAGGGCTTACACTCTTCAGACCAGATTGTAGGAAGGCCTGCTGTAGATGCAAAGAAGCTACCCCTGCCTCTTATGTGACTGCAGAAAGTCTCACACGAAAGCCAGCCAGTTACTATTCACACTGGGGAAAACTTAGCTTATTTTTCTCTCCTCAGCAAGGGAGTGAGTTTGGCTAAGGAGTAGCCAGGTCACCATCCCTCACCCCTCTGCACTTGCATGAACAGAAAGGCTTGCCAAGGGGAAGAAGTTTTCTTGTCTTAACTGATGGAGAAGTTAATTCACCCGCTGTCCAGAAGAGCAGCCCTAGGGAGATTGTGCTTCTCTGAGCCACAGCCTCTCTGGTGACCCATGTGATGCAGCACAGGTCTGCAGTTTCCTCCCTATCATTAAACAAACATAAAAGCCTCAAAACGTTATCTAGCTGGTGGTGTCAAAATGCTGAAGGCTGAGCTCATGTACATACATTCAAACCCACAGTAAATAGAAGAAAACAACTGCTTTGGTTTGCTGCAAGTCTGACCTGATATTATGACTTGAACTCCCCTGCATTTATTTTCCTCCCATTCTATAAGTTCACCATCTTCAAGCATCTTATGAAGTTTAATTTTCTCCCATCATTAGTTAAAAAAAAGTTTGTTAGCCTTTAAAAGTGCTACAGGACTTATTGCTGATTTCATTGTATATTATGAGCTGCAACACTGATATGTTTAACTTTTTAGTTTTTATTAATGTGTCCACTGCTGTATCCATTGCCTAATAAACTCCTCTTCCCCCAATCAACTTGTAATGCTCAGCACAGAGCAAAGTCAGTGCCCTCAGGCAAACTGTTAAGAAACAAACTAAATTTAAGTTCTCTAGGGGCCTGTTGAATGTATTCTCTCTTTTCAAATAGTTCTGTAAGCTCAAATCTAGTCTAATTGATTTTTTTTTTAAGCGCAGGATACTGGAGCCTCTCAATTCAACATTTGGTCCTTTTTCTTTTGTAGCTAACAGCGGGAGATCAATTTATAAATTGTTTAAAATGTTAACAGTTCACAGGATGAACTCAGGCATATTTTAATATTCAGCGTTTACTTTGATTAAAATACAAACTTTTTATGTTAACTCAAGGATTTTATATTTTGTTACAATTCAGTCAAGTTACAGAGCTGGAGTGCCACTTAATTTACAGTTTAATCAGTAGAACTACTGTGGCATTGGCTGATTAGGCTGGCTCAACTGCTGCCTGCACAATTTTTTCCCATAATTGCAGGATATACTTTATTGTGACAGGCCCTGAACAGTGGAATTCCAATATGCTATATATCAGGTTCCCCATTATTGGATTAGCTAGATGTGGCATCATTACCGCTGCACTTTCATGCCTATCATTGATCGCATCGTTCTTTGTATTTCACAATTAATGCAAGTCAGCTGGATTGATCAATCTTCTGATGAGTTTGGGCCACAGTCAATATATTCTTATGGCTGTGTGTTACTGATCTGTATGTTTTATAGCTATGCCTAAGGATTTGTCATTCTGGCTACCAAGTTGCATTTTTAGATACTGCTGCTTCTTGTTTGCCACTTAATTGTACAATGCTTAGGAATTACAAAGGCCACAGTAAAAAATAGGAAAAATGTCTTCAAATCACATAAATTGGTTGTGTCAGTAATTACTGTTCTCCTAACAATTTTACATTCCAAAACTACACACCCATTTGAATTTCCTGTTTGAGAACTGAAACATGATGACATCACTAAAAGAACACTGTTTTACAAATCAAACAGCCCCATTCAATTAGAGTCTGACTAACATCAGATGAGTATAATGACACCAGTGATTTATGATAACTTTTTTCTTCCAGAACAAGGATGAAAGTTTGCATGTGAAATGAAAGGAATCATGCAATATGCAATGAAGGAGCCCAGTTAGTCCCAAGATATTAGAAAGACGAGGCAGGTGAAGTAATATTTTTTTATTGGACCAACTTCTGTTTGAGAAAGAGGCACAGTTACACAAATACACTTTGGTCAGCATTTTCAAATATTAGTGATTGAGTCAAATTGCATATATCCATACATGGGGATATTTAAAAAAAAAAAAAGGCCAGATTTTCCACAAGTGCTCAGTATGCATGATCAACAGGAACTGGAGATACTCAGCATCTTTCTATATTAGGCCTCCAATTTAGAGAGCTTAGTATAGACACAGGTGCATTCCTTTAATCAGCAACCAGGTTTGATGGGTGGGGAGTGAGGGAATTTAAGTACTTGCATTACGTACTGTTCATCCATACATTTATGGAAACAAGCACCACGTTACCCTTACAAATGAAGTGTCATTGCCCCCATTTCACAGATGGAGACAATGACGTACAGGAGAGAAGAGCAATATTTTGGAGATCAGACCCAAGACAGAGATGCAATTAGTACTCAGGACACCAAGCAGCTGTCTAATCTACTAAACTGCCACCGGATGATGGCTCAGTTTCTTAAATAATGTTAATATAATTAATCCTAATAAATCTTATCACTGAAAATAAAAGGCAGTGTAGCTCATACTTTGGCTAATGTTATTATTAGTCTTGAGAGTATTCAAAGCTGTCTTTATAGAATAGCAGAAAATGTATGGACAGTCTACAGCACAGCTTGAAATCAGGTTACAGAATTAGCCGAATAACGAAAGGAAAAGTTCTGTTCAACCCAGTTTTACCTGAAGACATTGAACTGTATACAACAAAGTTTAACACTATTTTTTGCACAGTTATATTATTTATTTTAACACAAGAAAACCACAGTACAGCATGGTGATTGCTTAAATGAACTGCAACTGAAAATGTTGCCAATGAACTGAACATATGAAGAGGCCTGCGCTATGACTGCAGAGGTTTCATGTTTAAACTGTTAATTCATATCATTTTTGTTATGTTACTTTTTGTCCTAAGCATGGACAGGGTTGACAGACAGTAAATTTTTCTTCAAAGTGGAAAATGATAGGACTCTTTAAAAACAAACATGGAGAGGGAGATACTGAAACACAGTTTTGGAAAAATGAGTCCAGTTTTTCCACTACCTCTTTCCCTAAACACATGCTATTTAAGTTTTCAAACTTCTCATTCTCAACTGATATTTGTACTTATTTCATTTTGTTTTTTTTCCATTAAACCATGTGTCATAGTCAGTAAACTTGGGAATTCTGATAAGTGAAGTGTTTTTTGTCATCAAGAACATCTTTCCTCTATTTGACCCAAAGTGCCAAGTTACATTTGAAAGTTCACTATTCAAGGAAGTCTCTGTTTTCTGGCATTATTTAAACTTACTCTGATTTCTGCTTTGCTAAGAATATTTCTGGGAGAAGGAGCAAAGGTTACCAGTAGTGCAGTATTACAGCTCCAGTTTCATTAATATGTATTTCAACATGTCATAAATTACCAGGGCCTCACCTCAGTTATCAAAAGATGCTGATTCTAAGCACTCACAATAGCATAAGTTCAAATTTAGACAAACTACAAATAATAATGAAAATAACTGAAGTTTGCCTATAGGCACTACAGTTTTACCTCTGACAGCATTTCATAGAATCATAGAAAATAGAAGATTTTATCTAGTTCATCCCCTCACACCGAGACAGGATCAGGTATACCTAAGACCATTCTTGCTGGGTGTTTGTCCCACCTTCAATAATCGGGATTCCACAATCTTCTTTGGAAGCCCATTCCTGTGCTTAATTATCCTTACAGTTACAACGTCTAACCTGAATCTCTCTTACTGCAGGTTAATTCCACTACTTCTGATGCTGCTACTCAGCAGACATGGAAAACAAGTGATCATATTCCTCTTCATAACAGCTTGTAACATATTTGAAGACTACTATCAGGTCACCCCTTAGCTGTCGTCTTTGAAGATTAAACATGCCCAGTTTTTCAAACTTTCCCTGAGGTCAGCTTTATAAAATGTTTAAATATTTTTGTCGCTCTCAACTGAACTCTTTCCAATGTGGTCATGTTTCTGAAAGTGCTCCAGTGAAGCCTCAACAGTGCTTAACAAAGAGGGACAGTTACCTCCCACAGCTTAAGTACAACACTCCTGTTAATACCCTCTAGAAAATTAGTTGGGGGTTTTTCTGCAACTTTTTCACATTTTTGGCTCACATTACATCTGTGCTCTGCTTTACTGACCCACAGATCCTTTTCTTTAGCTTAGAGACAGAAAGAGACGCACAAGAAGTTAAGTGACTTGCCCAAGGGGACAGCACGTCAGTGTGAGAGGTACAAAAAACATCGAGGAACGAGACTCTGGGCTGCTCCTACAGGAAGTGCACACAGAAATGTAGCCCAAAAGGGGAGGGGTCAAGATGGCCTTAAAGTCACTGGTGGAATTAGGAACTGGTCTACAGTCAGAAATCAACCAGAATGCTCACGGTGTCAGGAACCACAGGCTCACCCTACTCCCACCTCCTCTATGCCATGAAGACACCACAGCACGAGGTCACTTTAACATCCTTTCTCTGGGCCAGTGCTGGGAGGAATTCTCGCATCAGAGCTTGGGCACCATACACAGCTTTTAGTGGTGCACCAGGGCTGGGAGATAGCATCTGTCCCCATCTCCTGATTTCTACCACAAATACTTACCTGCTAACAACACTGCCTTTCTATACTTTCAAACAAATCTTCTCAGGAGAAAAGACATAGTACGTTTTATTGCCAATTGCTATTAGGTGTTCCATTATGCTACCTCTAGGTCCAGATTGCTGGCAGCCAGGCAGCATCACCTGGACTTATACAGAGATGTGAAGAATGCCTTAGATGTACCACACACAGAAGACAGGGCCTATTTAAAAGCTGGAGGAAGTCTGTAGCACTGAAAAGTTTTCATGAGTCAAACAGGAAGCTAAAATGATTCATAATCTACAGAACACCTTACTGAGCTTTTAACAGTCATTTGATCCACCTACACTGATATCCTGTTTTATCTAGTAGTGTACTTGAAGCCCAGCAGTGAGCCATCATTTGTGCTTTGAAAGGGTTCTTCCTATACTTCTAGGTGGTCTTAGACCTGTGACAATACGCTAAAACCTCAAAGGTCTTTTTTTTTTTTTGTTCTTTTGTTTGTTTTCGTTGGAGAGTGTTGGTTCCATCTCTGTAGAACAACATATATTGTTCTCCATAAAACCAGAATGCTCCACCACACTTTCCTGGTCATGAGTCCCCTGGATTCACTATCACTCTCTACTAATTGTTCATGGCAGGGAATTCTGGGCCTTGCTCCTATCTGTTAATCATCAGTGCTCCACTGTAGAAACCCCTACATATAAAAGGCCATCCAGAAATTGTCCAAATAAATATAGTGCTCTTTTTCACCACTTAGATTTATGTTCATTTGTGCCCATAAAGGTTTAAATCATTCCTAGGAGGCAATTGACAGTGTAGTGCAAAGTGGGGAGTGGGGGGAGGAGAATGAATCCCTTGAGGTAAAAACACTTATCAGTATTAACTATAGAATAATCTGAGGACATTTAATGTTTCTGCAAAGAAATGAAAGCTGTTGTGACGTATAAAAGCTGCCAAGGATAATGTCTTTTTCTAAAATAAAAACATACCTTGGGGAATTTAAATGCAAGATGCAGACAAAGCACCTGTAACAATACTAAAAAAAAAAAAAAAGGTATTAGTACTATGTCCAATTCCAGTCCCAATAAAGACAAATATGGTTATCTTGGAGGGAGGGAAAAAAACCCTAAAATTTGATAGCTGATAGAGATAAATGAGTACAAGGAAAACTCAGTTTTGCAATGCCTTAACTGATATTCTTAAACATGTTGTTAAATATTAATGTATGTTTTGTTCAAAGCAAGCACTGTTTTTCTTTAAACCAGATACTGGATTTGAACAAAGGCAGGGCATTTCATATTAAACACACATAATTCAAAACAACTTAAAATAGTCTGTCTAAACATTTTCTTATTACCTTTCCTTGTGAATTCCTGTACATAACAAGATGACCTAATGCCCTAACCTGGGACTTCTAATACAACATTAAAGTCTTGTGTAGCAAACAAGATGCACAACAACAGGGGCTTTGACCATACACCGTAAAAGTCAGTGCGGTTTTGCTATTAATGCCTATGGAAACAGGATGTTGAGTTTCTATCCTTCTAATTTAGATACACTATTCATTGAAGAATATGTTTGGAATAAGTAACTATGGCCAACATTTTAAAACCTGGGTATGGCAAGTTCATCTCCTAGATCTATATTTAAGCACCTAAATGTTAGCAGCTTGATGTTGAGATGCGCTGAGCACACACACACTTTCCTACTCAAGTGAAATGACAGCTGAAGGTTCCCATCATATTGGAAAAAAATCAGGCAATTCCTATTTAGATACCTAATTATGGGTTCAAAGGCCCAACTTTAGGCAGTCAACTTAGAAAATTGAGCTTAGACAAAAAGACATCGCAGATATGTGAATAACTAATGCATTTTATAGTATGTAACTCATTCAAGCAAAAGTAAAATATAAAACCACTTCTCATTTATTTAGATTATATAAAATCAGGCCTATTTTTATTCAGCTACAGCAAAAGCTATAATATTTAAAACTGCAAGGAAAAGCTAACTGACATTCAATTAAATCACAGTGCAAAGAAGATTTAAAATAATCACTAAGCAAAAGTTGTGTTCTGTTTAGTTTCAGGAAAATGAGTAATGAGAAATAAAAGAGAAGGACCCTGAAAATTAAGTAATAATTACAGCATATTTGTAAAGGACAGTCCAACTTTTGTAGCTCAGATTTCTTCTCTTGAATTTGCATACACATTCAGCTCTGCAGGAATTTGGAAAGCAATCCAGATTTTAGCAATGGGAAGATTCAAAATGAAATTGTTAACATTAACGTAAATTTATCGCTGAAGAAAATATCCCTGCTATAAACAAACTCTCTATTTTAACTGTGATGCTTTCATTGGAACTCCTACCCTTTTTTCACTTCTTATTTTCAAGTATGTTTCAGCAGTTTTCACAATTCTACATCTTTTCTATGAGCTGTCTGGCAGATAAATACTATGCTAAAATGAAATGGCATAGGCAATTTTGTTTGCTGCCATTTGCGGAGACTGTCCTGTTCTAGTTATACTTCCAAACAGAATCCTGTGCTTTCCTCAGCTAACTGCCTGTTACATAATTCAGTGGGCAACATATGCAAATTGTTACATGTTTGAAATGCTCTTAGCTCTGTGTAAGCTTGAAATACCAACAAATCTTGGTCCCATATAAGAGGTTACCCTCATCCACCTATTCTCTCTAATATCCTGGGGTCAACATTCACTAATGGCTAGATTTTCCAGAATTCGCAACAATCAGTTGCTCCCATCAAAAACAATAACAGTAGATACATGTTTGAAATTCATGCATGCAAGTCCCCTCTCCATGAAACATGCCTATTTATGTGGCTGGAACATGACCATGACAGAAACACACACTAACTGCAGAGCATTGATAAGACAATGCTTTTTCGTCAGTCAAACACGTTAGCATTTAATATCATTCTTAGACTTTAAAAAAACAGTATAAAATATCATGAATTTAAATGGATGTGGATTTAGACCAGTTATTTCCAATGAAAAAGCACATACCCAGTCAACCTCAAATGTTATCCACAACAGCACTTTAAACAAAAATAACCCCCATCACAATTTTGAACTGGACTCTTCCATAGCAGTTTTTAGACTGACCATACATCCTCATTTATCTTCTACTGTACAATATGTTAATTGTAAAACTTTCTAGTTAATTAATTGAAAAAGGAACCCTCGATTTGGACTTATAAAAATAGTATGTATTTAAAATTAATGGAAAGCCTAAAGTGTGTGTGTAATCCTTGTTTATGAAGAGTCAAAATGCCCACACGAAGAAAGTGATACCCCTGCAACTTCAGATTATACTGTGTATCATATCTCATTTTGTATTCCTACCTCCCAAAATAAAAGCTTATCACTTTTCTCAAGAAAATGGCTTTCACACAGAGGTTAAAGTAAGTCAAAACTCACTGGAACTCGGTTCCACAAATCTGATGGGCCAGAGTTTTGGGGCCCAGAACAATAGAAAAATTGGCTGGAAATCATGTTCTGCCCTGCTCTGGGACCTTTAGCCAGGCTGGGGGAGTTTTCAAATCTGCGCCCTGAGCATGAAAGGGGAGCAGTCAGAGGGTGGGGGGGGGCAGAGATTAGGAGGGTTCCAGGGCCTGTCAAATTATACTTTCAACCACTGCTTTCACGTAATTTACCAAATAATACACAAATGCTCCAAGTATTGCAAAGCATTTCAAAAAATGTGGAGGAACTTACAGCTTTTAGGACTTCAAAAGTATTTAACAAGTTCTCTTTTGCAGAGGTAAATACTATAAAATGCAGTAAGAGAGATTAACTGATCTGTACTTTCTTCTGAATTATAGATGTAATCAAAATGAGAAAATATGCAGCATCAGTCTTCACAATGCTGGTCTTTACACTGCATTTACATTGAAGCTCTACTTTTTATTATATCTGCTGTTTACCTAAGAGATTCCAAGTTTCATAACATTTTGTAATGGGTCATAAAAAACAAACTTGGATACTTCTTGCAAACAACTTACATAAAGCTTCCACCAATAGCACACCAGTAGTACAGTTTTGGACTCCAACCTGTATTTATATTTGGGGAAGGGGAGAGCTATTTAACATCTCACTAAAGACAGAGCCAGTTTCATTAAATCAGAGAGAGGAATTTTATTACAGAAAGCTGTAATCATTATAGCTTAACCTAAAACTGCTAATGTACCCTTTTCTTTCTTCCAGTTTTGCTGACAGGAAAGCAGTTTCTTGTGGCTCACTGATCCTGACAATACCCTTAGACCAATTCCCATGATTCCCTCATCATGGGCAGATATCATTTCAACAGATGTCAAGAACAGCTAAGTGCACTTAGGCCTATTTGTTAAATTCCTAGGGGGAAGTAGATTGGCGAAATTCATCCCGTAATTAAACCGCATATTTCTTTCAAGCTGCCTCTTTCCTCTTCCCCTCATAATCCCTGTGCCTCGCATCAAATCATTTAGGCACTTATTGGCTACAATCAATACAATATGAGATACATTAATTTAGTCCCTAGGAAATTTGCTGGGAATAAGCAGCAAGCGTGCTATCGACTGTACTGATGCAGCACTTGTATTCAGCATAGGCAGATTTATGACAATTCCATACTGTGTGCCCACAGCGTTGGTCTGCAGCCAAACATACATAAAGTGGATTGAAATGGGAAACATTAAATATACTACCTAATGTACAGAAATGCTAAAGAGTGCAAATCACTGTGAAGAGGTGGAATAGCTGAGCAGAATCTTAACAATTAAGCTCAAGTCTTTCCATATGTTCAAATGCCCCTCATGCTTCACTCTGTAAAATAAAGTCTAGGTTGGAAGGCACCACTAATTACATTTCTCATTTGCAGATCTGAATTTCAAGGTACTCATTTAACTTACATTTGTGTCATTTTTAAATTATTATTTCTGCTCCCACACCCTTCTCCAATACTAGTGAAGGTATTTTTGTGGGGTTTTTTTGTTTGTTTTATGCCATTTTTCTTCTCCCTTCCCTCCCCATAATTTTATAAATATTATATGATAAACATGAATGAACAAAAATAATTCCGAAATGAGGCCTATCATGTTGTTTTTCAGGATTCCACCTTTTCACTAGAAGAAAAACCTTGTTAAGGAAGATCAGTATTATAGACATGGGGACCCAAAGTAATTGGATCAAAAATATATTTAAAAAACTATTAAATGTTTTAAAATAGGCCGAACCTGCTATACATTGATTAGCCATCAATGGTGCTCAGTTCATGCATAGTGATTTTGTTATATACACCAAAAAAGTAAATAATTTGAAGTCAATAATACTAATAAATAAAATCTGTACAAACAACTGAAGAAAAGATTAATGTGGTGGATTAACATGGAAAATATACCACGCAGGACTCTAACTGTGTACAGGCTTGCAGCTACAATATTAAAATCTATCATTAGACATAAAAAGAATAATGTTCTTGTGTACTGGTATATACATTTGATTTTTAAAATAAAGAGCTAGTTGGACAGACTCTTTTCCACCTGTTTTAAAATGAAAATCATTTATAATTTTCTCATGAACTCAACCCTTATTTAGGTTCTGTTGTATTGATCTATTTGAATTTAGATTTCCTGTAAAAGCATGAATGATGTAATCAGGATTTTCAGCTGTTGTAGCAGTCCCTTTTTCTTTCTTTCTGTGTTTTACTCTAGTGGGCTTCCCCACCCCATTCTCTTCTCACCTATAAAGAACATAGGCAATACCCTCTATATTTTAACAATGCAAATAACGGAACAAAGCGATAAATTCAGGTTACAAAGGAGTAACTTTTTTTTAAAAAAGTCATATTCAAAAAGCCAAAGTAATCAATTTTTTGTATAGCCACTATCTATCTTAAGAGTTCTTCCTACTATACATTGTAATATTTCAAACACATAGGAAAAAATTTATCAACTATTTTCCTATTACAGCTTTAGAAAGAAAGAAAGAAAAAGCACGTACATGCTAAATACATAGTTAGGTCTCATGTCTTCAAAGATTTGTGCTTGTGCATAATTTTATAAATGGTGAGCAGTCCCATTGACTGTCATTCACAAGGTCAGATTCTGTGCTGTGCCTCCAAGAGCATTAAACAACTGAGGCAACCCCCAACCCCAAGCTGGTTTTATGGACTACTTAAGTTATGGCAGCCGCCTGTGCCACAACAGTGCTTGGAATCGCCACAGGACTGTGTGATGAGTCTTCACCCCAGCATACGTCCTTTGTCAGGTTTTGCAAGTGAGCCTTTAGAACATAGTCTGTCTTCCATAGCATCTGTACCAGGAGAAAGCACCAGGACTCGTAACTGAGTCTTAATTGACCACCTGATGCTACTCCCTTACTCAATGTGATGGGACAGGGGCAAGGAAGAGGGTCTCATCCACAGTGTATAACGTATACCAGATGAATAAGTCTTTCTATGATGGGGTATGTCTACACTAGCAAATTAGTCCAGATTAAGGAGGCTTAATCTGGACTAATTTGATCCCTGTCCACTCTAGACTTTGCCTGCTTCGAGCTAAAAATGTTTTTAGTTCAAACTAAGGAAATGGTAAGTTCAAACTAACCGCTTAGTTCAAACTTATTTTGAACTTTAGTTAGAACTAAGATGATGTAGTCATGCTAGTTCAAACTAAATAAATTCAAATAAGCAGTTAGTTCAAATGAACCACTTTTTTTTAGTTTGAACTAACTTTTAGTTCGAACTAAAAAATATGGTTAGTTTAAACTAACTTTGAACTGCCTAGTTTGGACTAAGCAAGTCCAAACTAAGGTTTTAGATGGAGGCATAGCCACAGGGTCTTAAAGTATACAACAGTTAAACAAAGAAATGCATACATGATCATTCTTCCTGTCAGGTCTGCCATAGTTGTCTTGAGTACTCCGTTGAATTTAAAATACAAATTTACGATAGTGCACCCTTGAAGTAATAGTATTGTTTGGAGCCTTGTTTAGAGGGTGAGGGACAGACAAGTGGTGAAACTGACATCTGTATCATGATATTTAAATGACTGAAAATATTTACAACTTTTTTTTGGCTTCAGCCAACAGCATACACACATGGGCACACAGCAGATATTCATTTTAGACCAAATAAAAATATGGATAAACAAAACTGAAATTGCAAAGATGGAGAATGAAAGCCACAAATAGCTTAACTTGGCATGAGCTGGTATCCTCACACTCTTTTCACCCTTTTACATCTTCTTTTCATTACCCTCACTACTACTATCTGTTATTCACACCTGTTAAATCTAACAAATCAGTTTGCTTTCTGACAACTGGAAACAAGGCCTACAGCTAGACCACAAAAAGTGGCTTCAGTCTCTTTCTCTCTTGCTCTACAACCACAGGCGCCCCTCCACTAGGGCTATTTTTCAGTTCCTCTGTGGGCCAGTCAGTAGAGTTGAATGACAGTGCATGTAGCCACTATTCATGTTTTTCAAGGCTCCTGGTGCTTTCCAAGTGCTGCCTACCCTATGGGCTATTCTTTTACTGAATTTGCCCCTCATTTGGCAGCAGTTTTTGCCAATGATAGACACGAAATGTTATTTCCAATGTCATCAGCTCTTATGGGCAGATGGCTAATGTGCTAGACTGACAACTGCAGCATGAAATAAAGGATGAATGAGGAAGTTCAGTATTGTATTACTAGAGAACCATTTCTTTCTAAAAGAATCATGAGGTTTCCATTATTTTTTTTTTCCCCACAGAGAGTTTACAGACACTGCTAGACCCATGTGAAAGAGGCTGCACACCTGCACTTTGTTATCCCTTTTAGGTCTTTGTATCCAATTTACATACAATCCTGAACTGGGTGGGGTTAACCATTTTTAATCATCTGAGTGAACCTACCTAAGAAGCTCATTCCAAATGATCAGTGGAGCCTAATATGTTTTGAAAGGGAATGGCAAACCTGAAACTAACACATGGGATGTTTGTTTAAGTGTGTGTATAAGTATTACACGGGCTATACACAGAGATTTTTACAGGACACATACATATACAAACACTAGAAAGAGGACAGCTCACTGGAGAAGGAACCATTGGAAACTAAAGGCAGGACGTAAGGACTGATGATATAGCCTCAGCAGAGGAATCTTCCAAGGAATTACCTAGCATATAAAGTTTGGAGCCTGGACCATGTCATCTTCATCATCTTACACTATGCCAAGTCAGCTATAATAAATAGAAGTGGAAAACTGGCCAGTGGAAATGTGCAGTCATGATGGTTGGACAGAGTAGACTAATAAAACTTATGCAAAGAGGTAGTACTATATTATAATAGTAACTTCTGGCTTTAAAATCCCAGATCTATGGAAGTAACCCTGATGTATCCTGAAGACCACCACCAAAATATGCAGTTATGAAGTGATAAAAATTGTTATAGATAAAAATGCACAGACATTAATTCTCTCAAATTTAATTCCTTTACCTCTCCCACCTTTCTTCCCTTATATTTGTACAGTTTCATGCATTTTAGATTGTATGTTGACCTTCCATTTACTTATACTCATTTACTTATTTTGTTTTGTTTATAGCCCAAATGACTCTCTTCCTAAGCAGAGTGGAAAGGGGGGTTATATACTTAATTATCCTTGATCATCTCATAGCAAATGTAATGTGATCTAACAAATTTGCTGATGGCATACATTATATTAGTATTAACATGGCTACAGGGCATACAAACACCTTTTGAGCTGAACAAAAGGTATAGGTAGCGACTAATCACCTTGTGATGCAATGAAGCTAGTAAAACTCTAGCAAACTGCTCCAAGCTTTTTACATGCTATTTGCATGTCTTTAAAATGCCTCTTTGCTAAAAAAGTAACTTTCTGGATTATATTGGTAAAACTGATTAAATTTTTGACAATGACAAGTGAAAACACAGTCATCCATTTTATAAATCTAACCCCTTTACATTTACAAGATTAAATTCACAGCAAAGCCTGATCTTCCTAATCAGATAGGCAAATGCAAACCACTTTCATTCATGTTAGCAAATATTCCAGTTAACTCAAACTTTCTTCTTCTCAGCACTGCATTAACTGTGTTTCACAGGATGGTATTCACCACTAGGTTCCATGACTTTACAAGAAAACTGGACTGCTTGAAGTTCAGTCCCCGGCTGGACTTCCTTTCTTAGAGCACCTTTTTGTTACTCTGCTTACCATGCACTGTTTTGGGTGCTTTATGTAGGGTGGGTTTTTTTTTTTTTTTGTTTTTTTTGGTGGTACACTTAGAAAGAAAGATGTGGTACTTCCCTTTTAAAAAGCAACACCCTATTGGAAATTCCTCCCATAACTGGCTTATAGTGCCCCATCAAAGGAGGACAGAATAGAAATCTTTGAGGAACCAGAATGTCTAAATGAATAAAAACAAAAAGATGATTGCTGCTATCCCCTGCATCTGCTTTTGCTCTCCCTAATTAACTTTTGAAGTTTTGTCTTTAGGGCTTCGACCACCTTTAAGTTTCCAAATGACTGACTATGGACTAGATCAGGGGTCAGCAGCCTCTGGCATGAATGCGAAGCCTGCCATGCACATCTGTGAACAGCAGCATGCAGGGCTCCTGCCCTGGGGCACTGTGCCTGCTCCCCCCACTGGTGCTGCTGCATGGCTCCTGGCTCCACACCCCAGCTAGGGGGCAGGGTCAGCAGGGAAAAGGAGTATGCGGCTCCTGCCCCTTCCTGGCCACACCCTTGACACCTGCTGAGCATTCAGGGGCCAGGTCTGGCATGGGGACCCACAAACATTGCCAATCCCTTGACTAGGCTATACAACCCTCCTTCAAGCTGGCACATCTATGAGTAAATGCTCACCACAGGAGTATAAATTGTACAATCTAGTTTCAAACTAAATAAATAAATCCCCAGATTTCTGGAGAATTTGGAGGGAAGGGAGAAGACAAACCATATTTTCTAGTTAAAAACTGGCAATGATAAAAGGCATATAACACACAGATTCAACATGTAGATGTGCTGCTTTAACCTCCTGCCCTTGAGATCTACAATTAAGCATCCTAGAAATTAAGAAATTAATATGAAAAATATGTTATCATCCAGCAAATGCTTTTATTATACTTTAATTTACTAGAAATATTTTCACTCTCTCCCTGGAGACAAAGTACAATTTAAAATTGCTTACATCTTTCTTAAAAGCTGAAGCAAGCTCTTCAGTTTCATCTTCTATAATCTTATTTAAAAAGTTGGTAAAAAATTGCTGACTGCAGTGCAAACAGGTAATTATATCAGCTCTACTCTTTTCTGGTGTTTTTCTAGGTGCACCTAATTGTTGTTTACTTTTTTTCATACTTTGTTTCTGGAACCAGTGATGATTTACAAAAAAAATTGGCTATCCCTACCTAATAACCATAATTAGGTTACTACTGATTCATATAGTGTGCTACTGCAGGCTGGTAAGCTGAATGACTGAGCCAGATAACTTCAGATCAAAACTAATTAGCCTTTTTGTTCTTGTTACTTTTAAGCACACTAGCTTTACTGTATCTGCATATTTGTTGTTGTTGTTGCAGGTAATCATTTCATAATTAGCAGAGTAGCATGGAAGGAATTCTTGGATTTAAAAGAAATTGTTTATTTGTATATATATTTATTGGTCCATTGTTTTCTTTCTCCTGATCATTGCAGTTAGCGGCCATGTCTCCTCTTTCAAGGAGAAGGCAGAAAGAACTGCCAGTCATCCAGAATAAAATAACCTTATACTCCTCCTCACCCTAGTCCACTTATTTGCAGAGCCCTCCCATTTAGTTGTGTCTATATGGGAATGATTATGGAGGCATGAGACAGGAAGAAGTAAAATGTGACAACTACTGAAAACCCATTTTGGGATGTAGTTTTGCTCTCTGTTACATCCCATACTTCCCCACCCCCCAGGGTCATCAAAGCGAGCAGAGCTACACAAGCATTAAGCAAGAGAGAGATCTTATTTGTAACCTAGCCACATGCAGAATTTTTCTATCCGAAGGATGTCTCAGATGATGGCAAAAGATGTAATTTGCAGAGGGTGATGAACAGAGGAGGGCCTGCTGACCAAAGTCCCATGCTGCTGACCTACAAATGCCTTCAGTGGAAATGTCAGCATTCTTCATCCACATTGCTGTTTTACCTCTGACCGAGTGCATCTCAACGGGATTTAGAAAACTGTGTGGTTCAGGAGAAGACTTTAACCACTGAGAATAGGTGAGGTTTAAAAGCCTCAAAGCACAATAGGGTTTTTGAGCAAAAACAAACCAGCATCTTTTGTCTCTCAACTATGTTGATGACGTAAAATGACAAGGCTGACTGTATGTGCAGTAGTTGTTTGCAGACTGGCAAAATCTATCTTGAGACCAACCCAACTTTATCTCCTAACAACAAAAGGCTGAAGATGATCAATCTATCCTTTGTTTTAAAGCACAGTCTCAACCACGAACATGAAAAAATCCAAGTGGATAGCCAAAGTGTCCGAATAAGGATTCCACCTGCAATTCTATCCCCAGAATGAGGCACAGCCACAGGGACAGGAAAAAATGTAGTGGTCATACCACAGAGTTGGAGCTTTATGTTCACTGTAAAATAAACAAAGAAAGAAAGAAAAAGAAAAAACCAAAACATTTTTACTACCTATAATGAAGCACAGTAAGTAGAGACTGCCAACGGCTGTACTCTCAGAGAAGTCATCCACTCACCTTGCCGACAATCCCAGAATAATTGTCTGGCATACTGTAGATTTACACTAGTGAGGGTCTGTCTAATTGATATGAGCTGACACCTGATGGCTTTGGGCCAAATGGACCATCACCCCGAGAAAAATCCCTCAGGGAACATTTTATCTACTCAAACTCTATGGAACCAAAATCTGTTGGCTACATCTCATACATGGGAATAAACAAACTGATGGAAGACTTTGAGCAAGGAGAGTAACGAGGCTACAGCCTCCAAGCACTCTGAAGAGCTCTGTTCACAAGACAAGCATGAAGGAGGACATCCATCCTATCTAGATGGAGAAGATATAGCACTAACCCAAAAACAAAGCATAATGCACCTGGCCAACACTGGGACATTCCTGTTGTCCCCCATCTGTAGATATAGGCTCAGAAAACTGATACTACAATTGATTTAAGTAAGTGGAAGAAAAAAAAAGCAATAGAGTGAGGGGAAGTCTTATCCCTCATAATAAACTTGCCCAACTTCACCTAGGAAATCTTAACCCTACTCACCTTAGATCCCAGTCTGGAGTCTTAACCCTTTTTACCCTCCCGGCTTCATTCACTGTACCTTCTCCCCAGTAAAAGAGAGAGGTGTTCTATGGAGTTATTGACATGGCCTTTCCTCTTCCTCTCTTTTCCTCTCAAACTTGCTCATTTGATTTCAAAGTTTTCAATATCTAAATAGAGTACTGCCACCAGCTGACCCTATCGAGGGCCAAATCCTCCCAGTTGATAGTATCCATGTTGCAGGCCTTAAGATTTTCTTTCGGGTTGTCCTATCTCAGATGTGGCGCTCCCTGTGATCTTTGTCCACTTTTCATTTAGCTGTAATGTACAGCTTTAGGGATTCTGCTGTCCTTCATCCTTCTAACATACGCAGCCCACTGAAACTGGGCTCTCAGCACCATGTTTTACATGCTTGAAAAGTGGCACCTTTCAATGACCTCTTTATTTTTGATTCTGTCAAGCCTTTGAATATTACAAATGGATCTCAGGGAATGCTGGTGGAACTCTTGAATTGCTTGAAGGGTCCATGGTAGAGCTTCCATGATTCACATCCATACAGCAGTGTGGACAACAACATTGCCTGATACACCTTGACCTTTGTAAGCAGTCTGAGTCCTCTCTCATTCCACAGATGACGATGAAGTCTCTCAAAGGAGGAATTTGCCTTGACAATAATGAATTATTTCAGCGTCAATGCTGGCAGTGTTGGAAAGTAGAATTCCAAGATAGCAGAATTGGTCAGGACCTCTTACTTGGGGGTGCCTTCAGTAGCAACAGCAGGCTCAGCATGGTCCTTGATTGGAGATGGCTGGCACATGACCTCTGTTTTTGTTTTGTTTTGTTTTTTTCCCCAAGCTAATAGTGAGTCTAAAGCACCTCACTGCTCATGCAAACCAATTGATGATAAATTGGATGCTCTCTAATGAGTAAGCTACCAATGTGCAATCACCTGAAACCAAGAGGCTCTTTTGGTTTAGCCATTATGCAATAGTCTAACATATGAATATTAGAATATAATGCATGATATTAAAAACAACAGCATAATGGGCAAACGAAATGGAGATAAATGAAACTTTATTTTGGGATTTCCTGTCTTAGGCTTACTTACTTTGCAGTCCTAATATTTTAAGGTACTACTAGGACTGCTATCAAATGTGATGATTATAATGAGGAGGAGATCTGGACCCTAACAATCGGCCTGGGTCCACCCTAACCCTAACCAAACCAGTATAAAATGGCATTGCTTTCACTTACTACAATCTAAGATAGATTTCAACATGTCAGTAAAGGGAAAAAGAATCCAGGTCTCCTGTATTAAATTCCTCAACTACAAGGTCAACAAATTAAAATATCATTTTAGAAAAAAGTACCCCCAAAAGTTTCTTTAAGATTCATTCTGAAATGATATAGTCAAAAAATAAGTTGAGAAAAGTGACAATTTACTCACAGTTCTTACTCGGCTTATGTCAATTCCAGAATTTTCTCTCTCATCTACATGGGAAATTTACAATTATATATTTATTGTAATGCTTGGAAGAGTCAGGAGATGCAGAGATTGCTACAGCTGCAGACTATTTTAATTATTAAAAACAAATGAAGGCAAACATGAAAATATAATCAGAATTGTGCAAAAAGGACTATTGTACAATGTATTGAGGAATAAATCTGAATTTCCAGTTTACAAAAAGTGAAAGCACTGATGACCAAAATATTAATACAAAAATTGTGCATAACTATATGTACACTGGTATATCAAAACATTTAGATTATTTCTCTCTGTTCTTAAATACACTTTTACTCTACAGTTTTTCTCTTTTATAAACTTGGGAATGTATGTTTCTTTACCTTGTTTGTGGAAAAATAGGATGACTTTTATTGACATAAATTAGAAGAAGCAGTTAAACAGTAAGCTAGACTCTTCCAGAACTGCAATATTGCTGCTGATTCACTGTGGTGATGGCAACCTGGATTTCAGTAACTCTAGGCTTGAGATGACTTAATTCAATCACATTAAAAAGTTCTGCTTATAAAATGTGAAAATTATGGAAATTTCTTTGCATATGCATTTTCAAGACTGTTCAAAATACAATGACTGTTGTTCAGTCTGGAAAAGGAGACAGAGGGGAAAAGATAACTGTTTTCAAGTACCTTAAATGGTTGTTATGAGGAGGGAGAAAAAATTATTCGCCATAACTGCTGATGGTAGGACAAGAAGCAACGGACTTAAATTATGGCAATGGAGGTTTACGTTGGACATTAGGAAAAAATTCATAACCGTTAGGCTGATTAACCAGTGGAATAAGTTGCCTAGGCAGGTTGTAGAATCTCCATCATTGGAAGTTTTTAAGAGCAGGTTAGACAAACACTTGTCAGGGAGGTACCTGGTCCTGCCATGAGTACAGAGGACTGCATTGAATGACCTCTCATGGTTCCTTCCATTTCTATGATTCTATCACTGCTCTTGGAGGTTTTGCATTTTGTTTTCATCTGCACATTAGCAATACTGTGATTTTTCCAATATGAATTATACAGAAATTGTTTAATTATATGGTATTTGTATTGTTCATTTACAAGGGAGGACTATATCTGCTATTAACAAAGACAGATGTCTGGTTAGCAAGTTAGTTATGCATTCTATGAATTAATGCATTTTAAATGTCAATTAGCCCACATGCAACATGATCCATAATTACCTTGCTACAGTTATTTTATTAAATGTCAGTTAAGTGCACTCAAGGTGTACTGTAAACTCAGTGTATTTATAAGATGTTAATTGTCCATTTATTGTTTGTGAGTTTCTATTTTACCATATTCTGGAAACTATAAGACAAATAGTATGAACCAACAAAGTAATCCAGAAAATAAATCAATAAATAAATCTTCCCTGTTTGGAGGGAGCGAGTATAGTCATTTTAATGGGAACGTCAGTCTCAGCACTGCAGAGTTGAGTTCTCAACTCTGTGAATTACTCATTGAGTCATACAAAATACAAAGCTAAATTGGTTAGATAAAGTCGACTTTTAATCAATAAGTTTGCAACCATGCAATATAGTGCAAAAAAAATCTCATATTAACATTACGTGTCCACGTGGAAGATATTTTCATGTATCCCTCACAAATGTTCAGCATATACTGAAAGGCATTAAGATAATTGGTAATTACTTTTGAGCCACTTAGCAGGTTAGCAACTATTCTATCTAGTAAAATGGAAATTAACAAAGTAGTAAAAAAATTAGTTGCAGTGATGTGACTAAATAAACTGAAATTCTGCTTTTCTAGAAGGCTAGCCAGTGAACAAAACACATTAGCTGGAATTAGTCTAGGTACATGTTTACGTACACACAGAGGCACACACACACACCTTTTAGACACCTCCCTCCGAGTCATCAGGGGTTATATCAATCTTGCAAACTCTTTCTGTGTCTCATGCTTAAGCTATGACCTTTCCATCCCATCCACAGAGCTAAAACTCTCACACAGACATCCATCATCTCATGTTTTGCACATCTCATAAATTCAGTCTTGATCTACTCATATCCACTCAGGATGCTGCTGCAAAGATTATTTTCCTAGCCCACTGCCTGTCACATCACCATTCTTTGTATCACTCCAGTGGATCTCCTTCTCTGATGCCTACCAAAACAAAACATTTTTACAGTGGATAGGATGCTGGTGTGCTGAAACCACTCCCTAGTATGTTGACCAATATTGTGATAGACAGACATTCCCTATCACGATGCCCACTCCACCATGGATCTGTCTGTTGTTCCATCTGTTGTCTCTAGTCTTACATTTAGAGTCTTATGTCTTTGGGCCAAGGACCATCCTTTTGTTCTGTGTTTGTTCACTAGCTTTCTTTAATGATTACATCTAGCAGATGCTATGATACTACAAATAAAATTAACATCATATAATTAAAGACTATCATAGTGGAATAATATATGCACAAGGGGCTGAATAACACTGCACAGCCAACTTAATTTTGAAATTTCCCAACATTTGAATGTTTGACTTGTAAACTTTAAGTCCTGTTATTGGAGGTGGTGTATGTGTGTAATGCTATAGTGAAAAATGGGACAAAAGTTGTTCAAGCAGAAGGAATGCCTAACAAAATTATTTTTTTCCCTTAGAACATAATGCATTACCTTGCATTTTATGATATGTTCCCCCCCCGCCCCCCGGTTTAAATCTAAAATGACATAATGGCTTATAAAAGGCTGGAAATGGTTTCAGTTTAGCAACACCAGCTACATTATGGGGTTTTTGACCCTCACAGTTGACTAGTGGATACTGATTAAATTGCTCACAGTACCACTTTCCTTGTGAAGAGGAAAGAGGTTGTACTCTAAAAGCTTTAAGTATTATAGTTGAGATCATTTATATCATTTTGTTGTCATGCTGACTCTTATTCTTTCTATAATGTATTGTTTTGCCAGTTTCAAAGCTATTGATTTTAATCAATCACAAGATGAAGCCACACAATCAATAGAAAGGTACAAAAAAGAGTAGCTCTTAATCATTATTATTTGTTTGCTCAAAAGAACTTTGCCTTAGCTTTTGATCCATACACTTGAGACAAGTTAAACTTTATTTGCTAAATCTGAAATGTAATCAGTGCTATGCACAGTAATTACAGAAACAAAATAATAGTATAATAAGTTACAACATTTCCTCAGAAAATGAAATAAAGTAATCTCTTTTAGGATGGTGTAATGGGCAATGTTTGCTAATATTTAAATTACACTTCAGCAGATTTTTAGCATACCAATGCAACGTAGCCTGTATTTCAAACTAAGTGGGATGAGCTATTATACCACATGCATTAGACCTGGAGGAGGATAGAATTTTAGAATAAGATCTATAAGTGATAGATTGATAAGTGATAGAATTAGCTTTATAAGTGGGGTGAGCTATTACACCACAAGCATTAGACCTGTGGGAGGATGGAGTTTTAGAATAAGATCTATAAATTCCAAATCTCCACTCAACATATTTTTCGAACTCAGAAACTTGTTACAGAAGCCCTAAGCCCATGCCTAAATGGATTAAATTCATCCTGCCATAGTGCCAAGTGTACCAAGTCTGACCACAGCTTTATTTGATAGGCTTGAATTGTGAGTGCTTAGCACTGAAGTCAATCAGAGTTGTTGACAGCCAGCACTTCTGAAACCTTGGCCATTTATGTAGGTGCCTGCACATCTAAATCCAAATGTAACTTTGGGTACTCAAGTTATAAATTTTTGACCCAACTAAAACCATAGTGCACATACCTCATTCTAGTGAATCCTGGGAAATATAACACATTTTCATTAAACAGAGGCAATCCATTCATGGTATCAGAGATCGTAGGTTTTGGATAACTGTCATTACAAAGCAATCTCAAAAGTTAAGAAATACTCACCAACCTAGTGTTTTTACTAGATTAAACAAGATCTCTGTTTCCTTATAAATTTTCAACAGGTTTTTCACCTGTAGTTTCAAGTATGAGATTTTAAATATCTGTGTGAGTAAATGTTATCTCACACACATACAGCTACGCATATACACATAATCCACCCTCCCCCCTCCACCAAAAAAAACTGAGTTGGTTTTCTAGTGTTATACTCAGGACTAACTGTTTAATATCACTGTGTTCTAACATAAAATCTCAGGTGCATTCAGTAATGGTTTATGCTATGTTGAATGAACAGAACATATTACACATTTACTCTGTAAAATATTCAAATCCACAAGATAAAAATAATCAGTTATAGTATTTCCACTGATGCAAATTTAATTTCTTTTTGTCCAAATGAAATGAAAAATGTACCTATATAAAATTCTCTTTTTATCAAAGAGATTTAGATTAGAGATTTGGGAGTTTACCAAAACACCACCCAAGACAGGACAAGACTCTCTGAAGACTCTCTCTTCAGTAGGCTTTACATTAGGTCCTCAATATTTTTTCGGGACAGGTTCCCCCAGAAGATTGCTTACTGTGGCTTAATGTGGTCCCTCTGTGGAAACAGAAGGCTATGGGAGCAGGTGAGCAGACCACTTCCTATGGTGCCAGATAAGACAGCTGTGGGCCTGCCCTCCCCTAGTCTGAAGCTGAATGTGACTACTGGAGCCAGTCAAGATGTTTGTTTCTCAGTTGAAGAATTTTCCTTCAAATTACCATTTCTAACATATTAATAACTATGGCAAGAAAATACAAACATCACCAAACCCACAATGAATCAGGCATATGCTCATCTATTATGCTTGTAACAATTTTTTTTCTTTCAGAAAAGGCAGCATTTCAAATGAAGGACAGGCCCCCCACTTGATGTTCAGGAACATCTATTAATCTCACATTTCATTTTTCGTATTACTGACTGAAGCACTTAATAAATGATAGATGTTTTCTCTTTATTAGTATGGCATCTTGCAGCTACAGTTTATCTGACATATCAACCATTGTAATGTGACCCTTCCCTGATCAGTACTTGTCACCTTTATGGTATCTGACATAACAAACAAGGCATTTTCTAGAGAGGTGAATTAATTGAAAGAATGTTGCTTTGCATGGTACTCAAAGTGGGATCCTTCATACATTTACCCAATAAGCACATATTCATTTTTAACTCTGCAATTCCAGTTTTGTCCTTCAAACAATCTTGATTCATTCATCATAACTGAAATTCTAGTGGTGCTCCAACAGAAACTTGTGGAGAAGATGCTTCAAAAAAGCAGTAGGTGTGTTTTATTAATTTAGAGATAAGCCCAGATCAGCAACTCCACATTTGCACATCGTCTGCCAAAGGCCACACTTGCTCTAGCAATTCTGGCATTGGTTTCATCACTGATGTGAACTGCATGTGATTGTGTACTGCCATGGTAGGTCAATCTGTTCTCAGTCTTAAGGATAGATGCTGGTATACCATATGCTCAAGGTGCTTTATAATTGGGCACCAGGTCAGTGTCTTTCCATTTCTATCAGCAAGAGATCTGTTGATACCTATCTGTGGCCTCCTCACTAACAGATGATTGTTGACTGAAGATGTTGTTTAAGTATTCTGCCCACCTTTGCAGTATCTTTTCTTTGCCAGTGAGCAGCATGCTGTGGTGCCACCAGCACTCAGTATTGGAGATGTTCCAGATGACTGTGTCACAAAGATTGTCCTCAGAACATCATAGAAGTTCTTCATATCATTCCTGTCTGCATAGGACTGAATTTCATCTGCCTTGTTCAGCCACTGCTTGTACATCTCTCTCAGTCTGTATGAACAATCCTCCTGATGTTTTGAAGGCTGCCTTCTTGTTAGATGCTGAAGCGCTGTCTGCTAAACACACCTCATGGAACAGATGTCTCTTGTCCAATATCCCTGTATTAGTATTGTTTTAATCAAACAAATCCTGATATGTGTGTGTGTGTGTGTGTGTGTGTGTGTGTGTGTGTGTGTGTGTGT
>ML682016.1:20343991-20459858 GCA_007922195.1 Podocnemis expansa
GGCTGGGGCTGTCTACCGTATTCTCTTGAGTATAAGCCAAGAGCCTGTTCTGAAGCCAATTTGCAGGCACAAAATTTTTGGCTTATATGCAATGATATACGGTAGGTACAAAGATTGAAGCAAATATTAGGATATGAAAGAATTATATCAAAATCATGGAAAATGAAAAGCTTTGCCATAATTGTGAAGTTAATTGTATCTAACTCTAACTCTGGGGACATTTCATCTTATTATTTAGCAAAAACGGCTGATAGTCTTCGAGTTTATTCTGAATTATTTTAATGATCATCCAGTTACTGGAATAAAGGCACATAAGCAGTTGAATTTGAGCAAATGTGTATATAATGTCAAATACAACATGAACAACAAAATATGCTCAATATAACATTAGTGCCAAGATCACAGCAGTCTACAAATAACATAAAAAAAACAAAATAGTTAACATTGGCATCTAGCTAGAAATGCTGATAATCCATATGAGAGAGAATACAGAGCTAGTCTTCAGACTATATTGCTGAATGCAGGGCTATTATTAGCCTTCCATTTTCCTGGGTTTACATAGCAGGTCATTGCCTTTGCAGTATGGCTACTTCTTTGTTCTGTTCAGGTAAACCCATTCCCTTTCCCCTCCCTTGTAACCCAAATGCTGCCAGGACCCCTTAAAGAAGCTATATCTTCTTTTCCTGCTGCCCAAAAAGAAGTCACCACATTCATTAGCAGTGAATGCAGTGACAACTGTTGTTTACCAATAATTCGACTACTAGAAAACCAGCCTTATGATTCATTTTATAAACTCTGAGGACACTTGCTGCACCACATACACCACTGTTCTGGCCTAATGTATAATTTCAGCATAATGAATAATGCAGTACTTTTAAATGATAGAAATACTGTCTTCCCTGTCAGAAATGGAAAACTATAGTGAGCTGCAAATGCAGCACAACATTAGTTCATCTTGCAGCTGGACTAAATTGGCAATTTTGGTGAGCACTCAAGGCCTCAAAGTGGGAAAGAATTTTTTTTCTTTGAGGTTCATCCAGTCAACTGTTGATCTCATTGAAATGAGGATGTTCATATTATACAAAAGAAGTCAGTGCTTCCAAATTGTGTTACCTTGCAACTTCCCATCAGAACTGGGAGGACCATCAATAGAGCCAGAACACACAAAACAAAATCCATGCAAGTAGATCCTCCTATCAAGCATGCTAGGTTGTTCCTAAGGTGATCGAACTCCAAGCTCTAGCAAACCAACTAACATTTTTACTAAAAAGACCAATTTTTGTAGGTTTTATACAACTTGTGTGTGTGAAAATTTCAAGGCAGTTTCTACAGAGAAACTGTTTCTTCACATGACAGCAGGGAACTATTTAAAAGTCTTGGGGTAGGCAGCCAGAGTTGGAACTGAACGGAAATATGTACAAGTAACTTTTGATACAATTAAACAAGTGTCTTAATTATGAGTCATTTAGCCTGCCGTTGCGGCTGAGAACTGCAATACAGCTCTGTTAAGAGTAAGACGATATAACATTCACCACAGTACACCTTATGTATGTCACAAGATCTTAGGAATTTTCAGACGTAAATGGTAGTACTTTGATAGGATATGGGAATATGAAATATCAGTCACTTGTTTTTATAACCATCAAGGCCTAAGACACAAGTCCTACCAGATCCATGTCCCACAGACAGTTGATCTCTTGCTGAGCAGGAGAGAAAAGAATATATATTTCTGACACAAAAAAAAGCAGTTTTGTAGGTAAAAAGGGCAACACTGACAGTCCAAGGCCACTTTGAGTGCATTCTACTTGAAATCTGAATGATAAATTATAATGTAAAGACAGCTGCAACTTCAAACTACAAAACAGGAAGTGATACTTGGAAATTCCTTCTTCAAAATCACTCAAAATATTAAATTACAGGAAGTAATACACAGTATCAAGTGAGCACAAAGAAAAAAGACACAACACAACAAACACAGCATCAGTGGTGACACCCTGAAGTCAAATAAAAACAATATGGACACCCTACATATAGCCAATCTTTCCTAGAACCAGGATATTATCTGTCCTGTATACAGATATTGTGTTAAGTTTGGGAAAATTTGTTCACTTGATCATGTTGATAAAATTATTGAAATTAAAACCTGGGTGTAAAAATCCTGAATTTCTCTCAGATTTACTAGGACATTTTACTTCCAGAAATGTTTTGGGTTTTTTTTAAGTAGAGAGAACATTTTGTGAAGATGGGCAAAGGAGAAACCAAACCCAACCTAAAATTTAAAAAAAAACCTAATGAAGCAGCTGATGCACCATCATTCTGCCATAACTGATGGCCAGGAGCCTTTTGACAACCAATGGCAGACAGATTTTCTCCCACAACAGCAGCATATTTATCTTTTACACTACTATTTTGTGGCAGGAGGACTATGTCATTAAACAGCTGTGGATGGGTGTTGTTATGACACACATTAGCAACATTTGTAGCCTTTTCACTCACCCTGCCAGCAAGCTGGATTCCCTTTTCCATTATATAAGTATACATAATGATTAACTCCTCTGAAATCAATAGCGTTATAGTGATGTGGGACTGGTAAAAAAGGAAGATTAGTGTCACTGTCTCCAAGTTAATGAGAGCCAGTGCACTGACATGAAAGCCACACCAAGTGAGATAATTTGATGCAGCCTAAAGCTCACATACCCAGAAAGCTAACTGTGGTCAGGGAAGTGGAGCAAGGGAATTAGGTCAACAGAATCAATCAGTTCAATGTCAATGGCCAAAAAGATAGATTTAAATCAGAGCAAACAACTGATAACATTACAAACTACGATATCTGCATACTTTCCAAAAATGGCTGAAATCAAATACTAATATGTCTTTACTGCCAAAAGTCATTTTTGGCAGAAATAACTGGATGAGCATGATATAATGCTATGAGTCTCTAATGCATCTTATGGAACTACAGATTACTAAGGTCACGTCTGTCCTCATACGCTTCATAGGACTGTGAAGTAAACAAAGTCTCAGAGCATGGATAATTCAAGCAGCATTTTAAGTCAGTGTATGAAATGTCCCTATATATTAGTAAGACGATCCCCACAGAAGTCAGTACGTCATACATCTCTGCAACGTGGCATAAATACCCAGCATTTTAAAACAAAATTTATGTTGATAAACTAAAAAAAAAAAAAGATCAGTTTAAGGAAAAAGCTATTTTCAGCGTAGGCTATGCCTCAAAATAGTTATCTGGATAACTGACACCTAGTAAAATTAAATTAGTTGAGTCTAATAGAGGAGCACTACTAAATGGATCCAGATCAGAATTGAAGAGATGCTGTGTTGTGTACCAAATGTTCATCTACTTTGCGATTTTTAAACATATCTTAACTAGACAAAAAATGAACACAAACTCTCTCCCCTAAGATCACCCATCTCTAAAAAATATTACTAGCACTCAGACTACAGTGTAAGTCACAAGTGATCCATGGAACCAGATCGTGGGTTTGGAAAATCAGATGTTTTCACAAGTAAGCAATGTCACATATGGGAGACAGAGAGGGAGGCAGTCCTTAATACAGGAGCTCTCTTACAAAGGAGGCTGCAGAAATGAAAAAGTTGCGTACCAAATGAGCTAGCCTTCCTTGGGAGTGAAAGCTGGTTGTCCTTCATGAAACTAGTTCATATTTTTCAAAATTTTAAATCTAAGCAAGTTCTGAATTTCAATAAAAGGGAAAAAATTGTGAAAATTTAGCGCAGGAAGTAATACTTAGCACACGATCCAAACTTTCCAGTCTCTGCTCAAATGCCAAAGCGAGCCTGTCCTAGCTATATGAGTTGAGCACCACGCCCACTGGGAAAAGTCCTCTAAAATCCTGTGCCACCTCCAAAGCAGCAGCATCTGCACAAATGCGAAATCTTTTGATCTAAGGAGCCTCACTGACTTCACAGGCAAAGCAATGAGGAATTAAATCATCTCACTGATAGCTACGCTGTATTGAATGTGTGGGAGACATCATGCTCTTTCCTTTCTATGAAGTGATGTTTGCCATAATGAACAATGACAAACTGGGATTTTCTGCCATGAAAGCTCATGCAAAAACTAAATTTGTTAGACTTTAAGTGCCACAGGACTTCTTGTTGGTTTGTTTTACTGATCGAGTGAGTAGGTCATACAATCTATGCAGACACACCAGAAAAAGGGAAATCGAACAAGGACGCCTGTGGCACTTGAAGACTAATCAATTTATAAATATTTTTTTTAGTCTTTTAGTGCCACAGAACTCCTTGTTTATTTTGCTGAACTAGATTTACACAGCTACCCCATTGGAACCTGTCAACAGAAAAGGGGGACTATTCAAGATGAACCCCCTTCATTTCATGTTTTGCTGAGTAATCTGGCAGTTACACGTGTAACCTGCTAGGGTGGGCTCGAATGCATTCACTTGCCCCACTCCAGTGCCTAACAGAGAAACCCCTGCAGAAAGCAGCTGGAGAGCCAGGATCCAGTCTGTTCAAGACTCACAGCAAGGACTGCTCAGAGTTCCCATCCCACATTAAACTACTACTCAGCATAAACATAACAATGAACTTTATTAACTAACTAAACAAACCTTATTCTAAGAAATCATAATAAATTTAAACAAACAGTAAGAAACCCAAGAGTCCCAAAGTTCAGATGCAGTCACCTTTATCTCAATTGTAGTCTCTAAGTCCTTGAGGCTTAAATGCAAAACAGAGCCATCTTCATCATCTCTAGCTGCAGGAATCTTCAGGCAAATGCCCTGCAGTCCTTTCTTCCTCCTGGGTAGCCAGCACCACACAATCAGGTCCCTGGCCAGCCAGCTCCCCTACAAAACTGTCCATAACAGGGAGAAAACATCCTGCAGTCCACTTTCATGCAGCTCCTTTCACTCAGCCCCTGAGCACATGGACTCTCTAGCTCTGTTTGCTCCTCTCCAGGCTGCTCTTCTCAGGCATGCAACTCCAACATAACAGTAACACTTGTGGCTCATGCTCAGTGTGCTACCACACCCTCTTACCAGAAAGTTCTGGTTTCTGGGCTGCAAAATCTGCCCGGCAACATAACCCAGCCATAAGGGATCCCTAAAAGAGATTACTCCTTTTTAAGCACATGGGTTACATATACACACACACACTTCTAAGTGCATGATACAAAATCGGGGAAAGTAGCAGAAAAAGGTATGTTTTCCAGCAGAACATGACACAAGACAGTGTTCTTGTGTTCCAGAGTGTAAAACATAAATCTATACCCCCATTCTTCACATACTAGTGTAAATTATTTCAACCTAGCACCAAAAGCCAAAAACTATACTGTCACCTCAAAATGAAATACCAAAATTTGAGACTGCCACAAACTAAGGAACTTAGCTGTGTGTTTTTGCCAAGAAGCTTGCTATAAAACAAAAAAACATGGAACACAATCAGTGTTGAGCTATATCTTCAGCTGAAGGATGGCTAATGCAGCATTTAGGAATTTGGCTTCAAGGGACTTCTGTGGTCCTCTCATTCTGGGCCTGCTCTGGACAGGCTGGCCTTCCAGGCCCCTCTAGTTTGTGCTGGCTGTGTGTGGCCTCACAGGAGTCATTATCAGAAATGGGGTGCAGGAATGCCCAAGCACTGAGCAGGCACAAGATAAAGAGAGATTACAGCATCCAACACCTATCCCATCTTGTTTTTACCCACACCTAGTGAAGTTGGCTAAAGTGCAGCTTTGTGTTATTGGAGTAACTCTGTTCAGAAAAACACTTGACTGATTGCAGATGCCATTGAAACCTTCCTAAGCACTTTGTTGAATCAGAATGGATTTAATCATGTGAAATATTTTGCTGAGGTGCAGACGCATCTAATCCATCACGTTTTATATTGTACTGGTTTAACTTGTAAATGCACCATGACCAGTTAAAGAGGGGGCAGAATGCCAGTGGTTCTCTAGAGGGACTGTTACCGACTCGACACTAGAGGAGCATGGAATGCAGAGAATTTGGTGGCAGTAACTCACCAACATTAGCAAAGCAGTCTACAGGAGAAATTGTGAAGGAAGTCTCAAAGAAACTTCTTTAAATTGCAGTTAAACCAAAGAGTGCATATTAACAACTCAAGAGCATATGGAACTTAAGGTGATCATTTTTAAAGACAGTATTAAACAGGAAAATCATAATTTAGATTAAAATATGGAAGAAATTAACATTTGAGAGACTATGCAAATGCAGATCTAAGGTCAAAAATAATTTGGTCTGAGTATACTGTGTGTGGAGCCATGGTCAACAAGAGTCCAGTGTTTATAGCACATGTAATGTGTGCAGCCAGCCTAAAGCCACTGTTCAGCATTCCTGCATGGCCCACATTATACATTCAAAATGATCATAGAATGAAACAAACGACATACACATTTCCAAAATTCCTAATCCGCCTAGGTGTCTTCTCTTTCTATCACCATGCTACATAGCTGCAGCATTGTTCACACAATAACCTCAGCAGTGGCAAATTCAGTGTCTTTCTACAAGCTGCACCAATTAACTTTCACATTTTTAATGCTTCCCAAAATATTCTCTCTTAAACCAGTCCTATCAAGCTCATTTACTAGAGGGAATTCTAAGAGGAAAAAAATGAATCTAATGTATGCAATACTGTATACAGTAAGCAGTAAAAGCCTGGAAACCATAACACAGTGATTGCCAACAGTTATTTCACAGATTATGTATTTTCTTGAGTCAGGAAAGCACATAAGACAACACAAACAAAAATGTAGTTAAAGAAAACAGTAATATCTTGAAGAAAAAAAAAAAGAGAAGGAACATGTCTGAAAAATGAAAAGAAAATCTTCAGTGCCTCTAGCATTTTCAAGCAGGCTTTCAACACCTTCAGTGATATATATACCTGGCTTTCCGTACCTCTGCAGAAATTAATCACATATGAAAAAACAATATTTGGGTTTAGAAACTGTAAAACATCAATGATTGGGTAATAAAAAAAAAAGTCTTTCACTATTATCATATGACTCAAGCCCCTGTCCGTAGTGACAAAAGAGCTCATCTGACCATGGGTAATGTCATTCTATTTCTGCTGCTTATATAGGGAAGAGGGTAAGAACACCACCACCACCTCAAAAACCTCACTCTACAATTGTTGGCAGTTTCAGCAGAGAAGTCAGTTGTTAAAAAGCATGGGTGCTGCAAACTGTCCTCCCACCTTCTGTATGTCAAGGCAGGTGCACTTGGCACAATAGCATAAGATAGCCTGAAGTGATACTCTTTCGATGGTACCGTATCATATTGTCTGGGAAGAAGCGACTTCAGTCTCCAAGGTAATCAATCTGTTACACAGAGTGAAATGAATCTAGCTAAATTATGTAATGTTTTAAACTCAGGATTCTGCATACTGTATATCAAGGCAACATGCATATTGATATATGACTGATGTCAGACCCTCTTTGATAAATAGCACTTTTATTAACTGCTTGGATGCACAAGTGAATAATACCCAAAGCGAAAGACTTGTGGGGTACATTTTCAACTTGTTATTGGTAATGGTAGGTTATGTGCCAGTTCCCAGTGCAGGAACATTGACAGCCCTTTATTCTACACTAACTCACCAAATTTCTTCAAGCTGATTATCTGTTCACATTTTAAAGTACATCTCACAAGTTTATAGAGGAACTATTGCTGTTTGTGGCTAATCAGTATCACAAAAGGAATTGTACTATGAAGTATCAGTACAGAACTAATAAAAAATAGCCATAAAATGCATTTACTGCCACAACAGACATTTTTCATTGATTTTTCACTTCCCCTTTCTTTCCTACAAAGGCAAGGTACTTTACAGGCAGTCAGCAAGTACTTGTACCACAAGATAAAAATCCATGCAATTTCTTTTATGTATAGTTGTTTAAATATACGTATTATAAATATATCTAACATATTATACACATACTATACACACATATATACCTGCAGAGAGCTTATTTTAGTAAACCACTTCTCCTATGAAGTCTCCAAAGGCAAACAGATATCATTGGAGTCATCTTTTTTGTTTATTTCAATTTCTAAAAATCAGAGGTCCTCAGTGACTTTACATAACTTTAGACGTTATTAAAATACATAAAAGCTTAAATAAGTCTCTGAAAAAATCAGTCCATTTAACTCAACAATCAAATCTAGTTCTGCAATCAAAGCAATATAAATAAAAATGATAAAACTGTTCATCCTGTCTCACTGTCTACCTTCCAAAAATGCCCAGGAAAAAAGTGGGCTTTTCTGAAGGTCAGGAAATTCAAATAGTTCTAGACGTGCATTCCAAAATCAAAGGTGCCTCTTGGTGAATACATTGCCAACAACTCCATTTTGTTTAAAACCAAGAAGCCTTAAGCTCCGAGGCTTTTATCTGTCATAGCTGCAACAAAGTCCATTTTGAGAGATGGTCTGTTTGATCCTGGGCCATCCAAGCTCTATAGTTATAAAACATAATAAATTCAATGCAGAAGCCAACAGCGAACAAGTACAAATTCCAGAACTCTGGTTTAATATGCGCTGCTGATCCACATGAGAAGTTGGCTATCACATTCTCCATGAGGTTAATGGCTTTACTAAAGCCTCAGTTGTGCAACCTGACCTACATAGGTTGACCCCTACACTTGAGTAGACTCCTACTGACGTTGTAGATGAAAGAAAGAAACAGGCAGAATAAAATATTCTCACCAGGCTCTTGTGGCATATTTTATTATACCAGTCATTTAACAAAGTGACTCTGTCATCCAGTATACTTTTCTGGCATAGTTAGTTTAGAACTCCCTATCTTTGTTTATTGCCACGTTTCTTGGAATAACAGTCTCTTGGTAGTTTGAAGCCCTATTTGAAATAGCATGTTTATCACTTTAATATGCTCAGTAAAACAGGCTGTGATGATCTGTCCAGAAAAATAACTATCAGGTCACAGCACATAAGCACTACTTTCAAACAAATACCTATTATTTCTTATTCTGTACCTCAAATATGGAAATATTAAATACATAAAGTAGTTTAAACATTTTTCTTTATGCAATATGTTCAACTTATGGCCAGTCTCATCTGGTACAAGGAGTCTCATTATGAAAAGAATAAAAGATATACTGCTCTTACAAAACAGAAGCACCTTTTAATGACAGCTTCCAAATCATGGCCTTTTGTACTTCAAGAGTTTGACTACAAAGCTCACTTGTCAACTGACAGCAACATCAATGTCAGTGCACAAAAGACTAGTATCCTCAATATGAAGAATTCTTCCTAGAACAATTAACTGTTGCTAGCCTGCTCTGTTCTTTGTACGAAGCTCATTTATAATGATACACAAAATGTTTTGTCCTTTTACAATCATAAGTGGAGGAATGATAACTCAGAAGAAAATTAGGACTCTTGCACACTTCAGTTCTGCATTTTAAAGCTAGCAACTTGTTCTGTATCTTCTGAATGATACCCTAATGTTTTATGGGGGATGTTGAACATTACTCTCCAAATTAAAAATTCTTCTAACAGCCCTTTACTTTATTCTAACTAGACATCTACCCTGGACAACTGAAAAGCTGCTCTGATGGTGACAGTAAGACATCATATATCAGCTTTCTAGCTAGGAAAACAACCTCTTGTTGTCAGAGGCCAATCACTTGAATCAGATATGGAAACAACTTAACAATTGTTGCCAAAAGCACCAAGTCATTGTTCATTCCATCAGAGATAGCATAAAACCTCAGTCTGACAATCTTTGTCATTTGTAGATCAGCTTCCACATGTGGACGACACGAGAGAGACTAAAATTTCCATAGGGGTAGCCATGTTAGTTTGTGTACAGCAAAAGCAGCGAGTTCTGTGGCACCTTATGGACTAACAGATTTCTTTGGACATATGCTTTCGTGGGCTCCAACCCACTTCGTCAGATGCAAGACAAGAGTGACTGGATGACCACAGGATAGATATCATTACTGTTCACATTAGTTCCCTTCTGGACGCTGTATAAGTGAACAGAATGAAAAACAAATAATTTCTTATCAGCCCTCACTCACAAAGCACAGCACCATAGAATCGTTTTATTTTCAGACATATTGGTGGACTAATTAATAATGAGAGGAGTACACACATAGCCAGGACCTTTGTGATCAGCTGGCAATTCCAGCAAAGGAGCCAAAACGGATTTGTCCATTTTGACCCTGCTTGAGAGTGACTCTGCATATCTAACATACTCCCAAAGAGGAGAAAGCCGTAGCTGAAATGTACAGTACATTTCCTTTCTTTTCTGTTTTAAAAGATGTTTTCAGTTTCAAGATTTCAACTAAGAGATTTCTTTATTTAACACTTTAAGCAATATCAATCTTTCATTGACTGTGAATCTAGATAGCAAAAACAGCCAACTCTGCTTACATATCGACTCCACAGATACCGTCACAGGCCCCAGTCACATCAGCCACACCATCAGGACCTCATTCACCTGCACATCCATGAACGTGGTATATGCTATCATGTGCCAGCAAGGCCCCTCTGCCATGTACATTGGGCAAACCGGACTGTCCTTGCGTGAAAGGATAAATGGACACAAAATGGACATCAAAAATGGCAACTTCCACAAACCAATAGGAGAACACTTCAACCTCCATGGACACTCAGTAGCAGACTTGAAAGTTGCTGTACTTTGAAAAAGAAATTTCAAAACCGATTTCAGCATGAAATTGCAGAATTGGAGCTAATCTGCAAGTTTGACACAACCAGATTGGGTCTGAATAGAGACTTGGAATGGTTGACACATTCCAACAAGTGGTTGATCTGTTCACACATTCTCTCCCTTTTGATCAGCTGGTATGAATGTACCCCATCTGCTCTGAACTGACTTTGCTAACACTTGCCCTCCTCCACCCTGGCATGTGTATATATACACCTCTCAACTGTAGTTTCCACTTCATGCATCTGACAAAGTGGGTTGGAGCCCATGAAAGCTTATGCCCAAAGAAATCTGTTAGTATATAAGGTGCCACAGGACTCTCACTGTTTTTGCTGCACATGAACTAACATAGCTATCCCCCTCCCCCGATAAATGTAGACAGACAGCTATCAAGAGCTGCCTTCGTTTTGTCCAGTACAATCAAAGTTGGATTTGTGTCCAGTACATTCTCTGTAGCTCACATTCCAAACATAAAAAATCCACCTTCCTTGGCAAATGGAAATTTTCTCTTGAGTAAAGAAATCCCACTTCTATGCAGACTGTAACCTTTTCTTAAGGAGAAAAAAAAAAATTCAGATTCTATGATTGCTGAGATAACCTTTCCAAAATGTGACCAATTCCTTTCTCCTCAGCCTGCATGGACAGCTGCAGATCTTCAGCTATTACTCATAGTTTTGTCATGCAGCAGCAACGCAAAATTAAGAAAATTTTAATCAGTTCACTTCTGCTACTCAGAAACTAGTCTGTTGCATGGAAACTGTTAAGAATCAGGTCAATTTCACTTTTTTGTTTTCTTGGCAAAGCTAAAGAGAAGTAGCCTTATCAGAGAAAGAAAATTAAGTTACTTATTTAACAGAAACTCCCTTAAACCCCCATCACAATATGCACACTGTGACAGGCTGCTCTCTAGATCCAGTCCGATATGCCACCATGGCCTCCCCCCATTCCCACTCCTAAACTCTGGTCCACCCTGCTTTGCCAGGTGGCCACTTACTCCTGAGTCAGTCCACTCCAACCCCTCGTGTGCAATTGGTCCCAAGCAGTGGGCGTATGCGCTCTAGCTACTTGAGGGATGGTCCCCAAGAGAGCAGCAACGGCCCAGGAGCCACTGTCTTTCAGTGACTGGGACCCACTCCCAACCACCATACTCTCATGGCTGACCATTTAACAAAGAAATGGATCATACCCAGCCTTCGTCACTCATACCCTCTAAAGACCATACAGCTTTAGATAAAACAACCTCTAGTTTATTATCAGATTACAATTTTAAATGAGAAAATGGCCAGCCAGGGCATCATAATATAAATGACTCAAGAGTGGCCAAAGGAAAATAAAACGCAAAACACACATAATATTCTAATATCTCTACCTAAACTGACCTCATAGTCCAAGTTAATGCACAAGATATTTGGCTGTCAGATGTTGTAACAGTCAGTCTCTGCCTGAGGCCAGGCAGGATCCAGATCTTCCTTCAAGTTTTTTCAGGATGGAGTTTCCCAGGCAAAAAACCCCAAATCATTCCAAATGTCTCTCTTTGTTTCTAAATCCCCACAACTCCTCCCTTTCTATGCATAGATGATCTCCTCTTGTCCAGTCTAAGCCAGGGACCTCACTTTGCATATTCTTTGTTACCTCTTCCAGGTACTTCCTTGCTCACAGCTGTGGCAGTTTACAGGTTGCTGAAGGACAGTCTGGCCTGCCTCCCATCCTGCCAGAGCCATGCAAAACATGCTACACATCTGTGCACATACATAATGCTGTAGAAAATGTGAGACCACATTAATTCTGTAGAATAGGTTATAAGCATCCATAAAGAAACCTTGTATGGCATAACCGGAATCAAATCATACAGACAGTGCACAAGTGAACAGAAAGATCATATAGATCATGCCCCAGGGGTACACAGATGTGCATTCCATGACACTCCTAAACAAAAGGAAGGGGGAAGCTGAGAAGAATGTTCATCCTCCCAACTTCAAACAGCTTTAAGAGAGACAGAAACATACTTTGGCCTTCCAACAGGTGGAAGGTGGGGAAAGAGAGAGATTTAAGAATATATGTTACCTATAAAATGAACAAGGAGTCTGGTGGCACTTAAAAGACTAACAAATTTATTTATCGCCTGAGCTTTCATGGGAGAAAATCCAACTTTGTCAGTGGCTTGAAGTTACACATACCTCTGATGGATTCAAAACATAAAATATCAAACCAAGTATAAAGCCAGCACTTTTCAGAAATTATACTTTTTTGCTATTTTTGGAAGCTGTGCTTCTAGTAGACCAGTACCCTTAGACATTAGAGACAGATCCTTTCCACACATCATGATTAGGTTCTGGATCCTCCTCTGGTCCACTGGTTTCATCACCTTACTAGGAGATGCATGGAGAATCTCTAGTGGCCAGAAAGAATAAGAACATGTTTTTCCCCCAAGAATAGGCTAAAAAAAGCTTAGAATTTAGTTCCTGTGTTTCCTTCTTCCATTATTTAATATATGTCACATACTTCTATTTTTGATTTTTCTTCATTTTTATATTGATATCATATAAGTCAGTGTATTGAGGGGTAAAATCCATTTCTTAAAATGGAAAGCTTACGGAGATGTGAATAAGACGACAGAAGCAACACAATAAACTCATGTAAGTTTTGTATGATACGTCAAAACCATTAGGCCATCAGCTTTCAAAACATCTCAACTGAACATGCTTCCTAGAGAAAAGGCTATTATTCATTCACAGTACCTATTAACTTGTATTCTACACAACTGAACATGGATAGCAATTGCCAAAAACATGGAAATCAAAAGAATCATCAGTATATGTAATATAGAACAGATAACTGTAGCTCTAAGATCTCTGACAAAGAGAGGCATTTGTAAAAATACACCTGAAAAATTAAATTCTTTTACAGCAAATTGCCTTAAATTACTTCATAAGGTTTAAGTTAAATATGCTGCACGTTATTCCCTTATTTTCCCTGAAACAGTACAAATGAGCATCCAGATAAGCTAGCTTGTTTGTTTCACAAACCCAGAAAGCACAAACACTTTAGCAGCTTAGCTCTTTTCCTGGAATCTCTGGGCTTATATACAAAGACAAAAAATGAGAACTGATACACTAATGTTACATTAAAGATATCCAAACCAGATCATTACCCTGAAAATATTCCTCTGATCAGACAAGAGTCTGATAATAACATGACTTCCCTAAGCCAAGGGGCATTATAAGTGTAAGTGCACTTACAAGACAAAGGTGCTTATAGTATGATAAGGGGGAATACATGAAAACCATAGCGAGGAAACAGATGAGTATCAAGGCCAATAAACTTTGGCTTTATAAGACTGATTGGCGAAGAAAATTCCAGAGCCACAGGCTTCCCAGTTTTATAGAGTCCATATCTAAGGAGCGATTGCTGAAGTGTCCCACCTGATCTCAAGTCCTGCACTGGTAGTTCAACTACTAGGTAAGGTTTAAGTTAAATATGCTGCATGTCATGCCTTTATTTCCCCTGAAACAGTAGAAATGAACATCTAGGCAAGCTAACTTGCTTGCTCCACGCTCCTGAATTGTTTCAGTGCACTGCAATATGCAAACAGTAATTCCAGTTATTACTCAAAGCAAACTGGTGCAATGAATAAATTTATTGTAAGAGACCTCAACTATATAGTACATAAAAAAATAATCAAAACTATTTCTTTTCACCTCTATTTTTCTTAAGTTTTGTGAACGCTAAGCCTGCCTCCAGCATCACTACTGGTCAACATTTTAACATACTGACAGGAAAGCTAAAATACTTTTGGATAACTAAAGCCTTTAAAATACTGTGGGATTGGAGATTTTTTGTTTCAAACATAAAGTATGTATCAGTAACTTCAGCAGACAAGTTCACTGGCAATTCTAAAACACCTCTGTAAAATGAATGACAGTTTTCTAAAAAGTACAATTACCTTATAGTTTTCAGTGAGAATACATAGTTAATACAGAGGAATGAGAAATGCTTCAATCATGACAACTTATAGATATATGGTGAAAGCTAATTTCTGAAGAATTATCTGTAAATAATACCAATTTTCATATATTTCTTTGTAGGAAAAGAAAAAAAGATACCACTGCAAAGGCTAAAATTGCTTGTAAATTGGAACATCTTGTCCTATGTCATTTTGTGTACAAAATGAAGACCCTAATTCTTCCGAGATTTAGGTATATGCTTAACTTTACATTCTTTGAAAATTCCCGCTGAAGTATATGGCTAAAGTTAACTGTGCATATCAATCTTTTTGCAGATTTAGAACCTAAGGGACCCTAAATATGCAATTGGGTGCATGAAAGGAGCTTTTGAGCATCTAGTCAGACAGCAGGACTGGAAATTTAGCATATAAAATGAAATTTTGGATTTAATTTCCCTTTAAAAGATATGATTAAATTTGCCTAACACAGCAGAGTTTCTTGGAAGAAATTATACTAGAAGTATTTGCAAGAAGACTGTGGGTTTTTACATTTGCATTATTAGTGCCATGCTAACATTAGTTATAAAACGTGTCTCCACCTAGAACAACAGTGTAAAACCTACTACATATTTGAAGAGCCATTTCTACTTGCTGTGATTGCTTTTTACATAGGTGCAGATATTAGAATGAATTTTTCGTTGATCATCCTCATGAAAAAGCCTATTTAATCTGTGCTCTCAGCTGTTCTACAGGTAAGATTTGCCACATTAAATACTGAAAAGTTAGCTTTCATTATGAAGAATAATTATACTAAGAGATAGAGCATGTGCAGGTACCAATCTTGATTGAAGCATTTCTCTAGTATCTTTAAAGTACTTGAAAAATTTTGGTTACTTGATTAGTGTTGAATGTTTGCATTTTGATTTATTGCTTCAAGATCGGTATTCATTAAGTTACTTAATGTAATGGCAACCATACAGCTGCTATCATATTAACTGTTGTCTTTTTCTTGCATTTCTGTTTGCAACACCATTTAGAGTAGCACTAAAAACAGCTTAATTTCATCAGTTGAAGATGTTTATTAATTGCAGCCATGACATCTAAAACTTTGACAAGAATTGATGAAAGACATAACTTATTTCTATAATCATGCCTAGGAATTATAACTTAAATTTCACCTAAATAGTTAGGGTCAAACTGATACATAAGTACTCTAACCATTGCACACCATCCTCAGCGTGAGACAAGATGTCATAATCTTGTCCTTAATAGCAGTATTTATTTTGATGATATAGAATGAGAGTGAACATTGCAGTAGCATGATGCAGTATGGTACAGATGATAAAAACTGGTGAACTTGGAATCAGGACAGTTGAAATCTATTCCCTCTTTGTCAGAGATTCAGAACCCAGTATTGCAACTTGTTCCATACTGCAAGTAGTGCTAAGTGCCCCAGTCATGCTGTTATGAGTGTGTAATTTATATTTAAAACTCAGCCAAAATTTTCAAACCCATGCACCCAAAGTCACTCTCCTACTAATTAGTCTTCTGGGCTTCTTAATAACAGTTTCCTTATTTTCAAAGCTGCTATGTATCCACAAATTGCATTCACCTCAACTGAAGTTTCAAGTTCCCTGTGCCTTTATTAAAAATCTGGCTGCTTTTAATTGGGAGTCTGAAAATAGATTTTCACTGCACACTGAAGTCTGAAATTATTGGCCGTTATTTATTAAGTGGGAACCTCATTTAAAGTTATTGGGAAGGACTCTGAGCTAAATCAGAACACAGAACAGAAGGCTACTAAGACCATTTATTTCAGTATATACATACTGCTCAACTGAGTCTGATTGGATATACTCACCTGTTTTATTACATTTATTTAATCATTATTGTCTTTGGGAGTTTAACTATAAGGATCCGTTGAGTCCCTTGGGTGACTTATTTTATATATTTGAATCAAGAAATAAAAGTAATTAATTAATAACATTTTAGAGTTGAGATTGAAATCCTATTGGAAGATAAACAAATAACAGCATAACTAAGTATGTATATTCTGATGGTGGCCAACTTGCTGCCATCAGATTGATTTATTCAGATCAGCTAAGCAGCAGTGAAGACCTATTCAGCCAATCCAGAAGTCAATTCACTTAAATCACCTCCTCAAAAGGTGTAGCGCTCTATCAATGGAAATGCATTTCCCATTGGCGCAGTGCAGAGGAAATGGTGTGCTAAAGCTACTCTGTGTAGCTTTCATACCCTCCTGTTGACTACCATCAGATTTCCTGATAACTGTTTACTAAGCCTAAATGACCAGTCCATACTGCTGACTCTTAATTCCTTCAGCTTTGAGAGAACTGCTTTCTATTGCAATTTATCTCTTCTCTTTTATCATCTTTGTCTCATTTATCCATCTCAGGAATACCTATCTTATCTTGTGGACATCACAACACCCTTGTGATGTAAGGATATACTGATCCCCATTTTACAGACTGAGGCACAGAGCTGGGAATTGAACCTAAAACTCCTAAGTCCTAGTCCAATTTGTTAACTGCATAGGACATATTTCATTTTCAACGCACCAACATATTTAGTATAAATAAAAACCTCGGATTATCCTGAGTATACTGCATGTCTAAGAATTCAGTAACCAAGAAACAATATTACTAGCTACTGTACAATAATATAACCTATATATACACAACATGCAGCAGAGTACGATTCATACACTTTCTTAGCACATCAAATGCCACTGTAGTTATGTTGACTCTGCTTCTTAAAAACATAATGCACCGGATGGCCTTTGGAAAAGAACGCTACGCAGGAAATTTCTGTAGCTCCAATTCCCACATTTTGGTCAGTTTAAATAATTAATAATTGTATCCCAAATCTATGGTCTAGAAAAATCAGGTATTTTAATATCTAACACTCACAAGCTTTACATTAGTGTATAGTACTGAAACTTTACTTACACATTGGGTTCAAGAGCTGAAAATTTATATTTAAGAGGTCTTTGATATTAGGATTAGCACTGTAAATGATACACAGTCTTAGCTGATAGTAAATAGAAAGCACATGTTCTTTGTATACTTTGTAAATAAAAACAAAGAGATAAATAAGCTACTGCAGGAGAAAGTATCAACATATTTGTTCAATGCTTCCAGCACATAATTCTTAGCAGATTAAAATATGATATAGAAAATTAGTGGTGTTCTGTTTTAAAATAATCTTTTAGATGTTAATTGTGTTTCCATAGCAGCACAGAAAGTATTCAGAAGTTAAGTTAAACCACAATTAATCTCTTGGCGAATGAAAATTAATTGTTATTTCTATTTAGCCAAGCCAAGCCCATTTTTTTTTTACTAGCAATTTAAATGCTGTATGAAAAAAACAACATGAACCTCATTCAGGGAAAACACATCCAAAGGCATTTTATTATTCCAAAATAGATTTTTACTTTGAAAAATGTATGATCATACTATAGGAATAGATTAGATTGCACCATGATATCATCCAATAGATCATATGCCTGCTCTGATAAACATCACTCTGGTGCTGAAAAAACTGCATGGCCATTGGAAACTTTCTATAGCACATATTCTCTCTGATTGTATAATCTGTGTCATATCTAATTCCACTTCTACATTTTGGTCAAATCTAGCACCCCAGAAATCAAAAGAAGAATTCTCATTGTCTTCAAAGAGACTGAATCAATTGATCTATGAGATCCCTGGAGAAACACTGATGTTTATGGAAGTCAGGTGTTTTCAATTCTGTTTGGATCATCTGTATCACCCAATTCATTGTATACACTATAGGATGAACTACTAGAAAGCCTCAAGCCAGTTAAGGTACTGTTGAAACTGAAAATGTTCTTTTATTAGTATTTGTAGGGAAGTACTTTTAGAATAATAATGCTTAAAAATGAAGTCCTGAAGTGGGCATGGGAAGGTGGTGGGAGAACTGTTAAACAAAAAAAAGCGTCAGACAAGGGCCCTAAAGAACACTAGACAGAAGTCACAGACACTGTACTTCACCATTAAACAGTTTCTAGCTACAGAACAGTGTTAAATTAAGAGCTATAATTCAACCACAAAAAAAAAAAAAATTAATACTGAAGCAATGTAGAGGGCCCAGCATTGACCCACAGAAAGAAGGAAATTTGAAGTTAAGATAGTTAATCTATGCTCCCTTCCTAGCCTTTACTCAAACAACAGTACAAAGGAAGAAAAAGGAAGAAATTAAAGGCACAAGTTAAGGTCAGAGTGCCAAGGCATCTTTTTTCTAACCTCTTTCCTTTTGTCTGTTGGTAGTCAGTCACATCTTGAATGTTATTTTGTAACTGAATTCCTTTTCTTTAAACACACATACCATATCATAAAAAGAAAAAGTACATTTTACGGTTAGGAACATAACATGCTCGAACAATCCCACAGAATCCATTTATTTCACCTGAAGAGTTCACTCATTAAAAAAATTAGTAAAATATCCTTACATTTTCAAAAACTTGCACATCACTGTTGTTGCTTTGTCAGAAAAAAATAAAGAAGCAAGGAAAAGTAGGGTGAAGCACAGATAATTTGGAGTTTTGCTATACTTACGTTCATCATGAACTGTCCTTAAACTCTCTTGTAGCAACAACTCTGCCACTTCTCTTCCTCACTGCACACAAATGGATTTTTTGGGCTGATTCACTCTTAAAGCTGAGCTCTACCTGGAGCGCCTGGCTTGCAGGAGGAAGGCCAGTCAGGATGGCCTGAGCATACTCAAGCATGCAATAAAGGAGCATGAGGGCTGCTTCATCTTCTGCTGTGGGTGTAGGGCTCCTGAAAGGATCTTGTAACATGATGCTTCAACTCATCACTTTGGCATCTTCTGCTGAATAACTGAGAAATCAGCTCAGCCAGGCAGACACTCCTCTTTATGAAGTCCCACCCTCCATGCTATCTGTGCTGGCCCCTCCTTCTCAAGACTAAGCCTTCTGGCTGAGTCACAATCCATGTTCCCCTGCCTCTGGAGGACTTTGCAGTCCATTCTCACCACTTCCCTTCATGAGCACTGCAGTCTTGCCCCCACTACTATGGTGACTGGAGAAAGGCAGAGACCCAGGTTTTCCCACTGCTCCAGGTCCTGGCCCAGGGACCCCAGGTCTGTAGCAGCCTTCCACTGCATCTTCCACACAACTCCTCCATAGATTTCTCTGGGCCAGTTCCCCATAGCTTTGTACCTTCTCTATTCTTGCTTCAGGGCATTCAGCTTTGCTGAGTCTCAGCAGCCAGCCACTTCTCTGAGCTCCTAGGAAGCTTTGCAGCTTTTCTTCAGCTTTGCAGTTCTGTCCTAGGCCTTGATTGGTTGCCAAACAGCCCCTTCCTATTGGTTACCTTTTGCACAACCTTTCTACGGTTCCTCTTGTCTTAACCCTTTCCAGACCAGTGAGAGGCAAGTGCCTTGCTACAGACGCTCACACCAGTCAAAATCAATGTAGCTGAAAATAGCTCTGTTCCACCCTCATACTACCTTGATGGTCTTGATGAGATACAAAAGTGAGATGTGTTTGCCTCCACACAAGAATTTTTGCAGGTAAGTTTTCACATAGAACCTGGCCCTTTGCATTGCCTGAAGTGTCAAAAGAGGGTGTTGCGTAACAGAGTTCAACTCATCATTTACACAGATTTTAATTGTTTTTTTTAAAGACTTAAAATATCTTCTATAGTTACCTGAACTTTTTTAAAAAAGTAATACTCATGAAGCTTTTTATGAAAGAGCATAATATCAGATTCCTCCCCTCTTCAGATTAGTGGTAGGAGATGACCTCATTAATTTGTGTCTTTGTGATGTGGCCCAAGAAGGAGCATCATGCCTTTCTCCCAGTATGTTACAGGTTCCCTCCACTTATTTGGCTGTGTTTTGGGATGGTGGAGTAGCTAGTGTCCTTCAATGCCAACTCCTGCACTAAATATATACCTTTAATTTCAATCCTATCTGAGTTCCCAAGGGAGTGGTTATCCAGCTCACTCTACCCTACCTTTCTTTTATCAATTTTATTTTAATAAGCCAACCCATAAAAATCTTTTGTGGTGCTTACAAGAATAGAAATCAGAGCAGTCTGGTTCTACCTCAGTCCCAGAGTTAAAGAGCCAGTGCTGCATCATAAGAGGCACTTCCAAATGTACTGTTATAGGAGAAAAATGGGGGATAGAGGGGGCTGTCATAGTGGTACTCCATATCTACTATACTTTACTATATCTAAGTAAATAGTCAACAGATAACATGTGAATAGATGATGCTCAAGAATTCACAGAAGTGTAGTTCCTGGTTTAAGCAGAACCAAGAAAAAACTTTTGTTGTGCACTGCAAATGCCATCTTTTGTTTAGCTCCTGTAGGGACCAGGCCATGTGCAATCATTCCTAATGGTTAGATTCAGGTGGCAAGCCCAAGATCTGAACAAGAGGCAGAAATCAAGTTGGGCATCAAAGCCGAAGTCAGAAACAGGAACAGAGATGTGGAACAAGATGAACTGGGACCATATGGGATGAGGAAGACAGGTACCAGAAACAGACTGAGGGCAGGAAGCAGGAAGACCAGGGAAGTCAAAGCCTGGGAGTCAGACAAGTAGGCAGGATCCATAGTAAGAACCAGCCAGGCTAATTTCTGAGCCTCTTTCAGGTTCAAATAGAACAGACTAATTTGGCAATTAACTGATCTTGGACTACTAGTGGTAAATATGCCAATGGCCTGTGATGGGATGTTAGATGGGGTGAGTTCTCAGTTGGCACAGGGATTTTTTTTTTTTTTGAGTGTCTGGCTGGTGAGTCTTGCCAACAAAAGCTTTTGATGATGATGGAAAAGATTGGGAACCGCTGGTCTAGTGCATCTATTTCCCAGACGTCTTCCTCGCAGTTTTGCACAACACTAATCATGTTACTGGCACTCACTAAATAACAATCCTAACCTGGGAAAACTGGCCTGGTTTCTCTTTTCATTACAAACTCTTTGCAGAAATCTAACTACAGTTCTCGAAAACAGAATTGAAAAACAAATCACCCCTGAATATGTACATATGAATGATACTCATACGGTATTACCAGAGCTAAAGGAATAATATTAAAGAGGTTTGTTGATTCAGAAAACCTGCAGTTCTCCTTAATTCTCAATTGTTAATATGTCACCTCTAAAATACCATGCACCTGAAATTACTAAGCCATAATTAGGTTTGTGAAGAGAAAATGCAAATATTTGTATATATGTTACACATTTTTAATCACACACCAGAAAAATTCAGTGTTAAAGGTTAGGAAAATAAAGGCTATGAAGTCTCATCTTGCCTCTCTTATGTCTATTTCACCACACTGTTAAGGGCACTGAGTTCAGGGGAAGAGCTGTGAATTTACATCTATGTAACAAAAGAAGAATCAAGCCCTAGATGTTTTAAATGAGTCACTCAGTCCCTGATCCAGACAGTAATACCAAGATTTTTCCAGGTACAAGTGTGTTATACAAATGCTTTTAAAGCAATTGAAAAACAAACACACACACACACACCCCCCAACAATCCTGATATTTAACAACAATAAAACCAGGCACAAAGGCTTTGGGATTCTGAGAAAGCTGTCATCTCAGATCAAAAGCTGGAATATTCAACTCACATTTAGTGTCATTATTTGAAGAACAGAAATTTCTTTTATTACCCAGAAAAAGGCACTGACTGATTCTTTACTGAACCATTTTCACACTGCAACCCTAATTCCGTAAATAAGCTTTTTAAATCCCACCAGCTGACCTCTTACACTAGTGTGAATCTTCCCCGGGGTAACATTTTATACTCCACACAGCAATCCCAGTTTCTGAAGAAAATAATGATTTGCCTGCAATTTTTCTACAGTTTCAAATTATTATACTGTCCTTTGCTAAATGAGCACTTTCATCTTCAATAAATTGTTAAGAAATGGACTGGCATTATTATTGTGGGATGTGAAGCACAGTGCTGAATCTAACAAAATGCTGATGATACCATGACGCATATTAGTTTCTATGATCATCTATTAAACAAGAGGGTCAGAAGCTTTATTTATTTTTGTTCCCGGGTCAATACCTAACCATTTGTTTTGTCAGTGCTTTCAAAATGTATTATCATGGTCCTGCTTTATTTTATTTAAGCTATACATCCCTATTACTAATACCTGAAAAATAGAAACTTTTCCTTACTATTTCTCAATCCAGACTCCAGGAAGCCATCTGGTTTCCATAGCAATCAGTTGTTCCCAGTGAGCTATCATATCTTTAGAGATTACATCCACATTCTGTCTGTCCTTCACCAGCACCCACACCTTCCTTCAGCATTCAAGGGAATTAAGAAGGCTTACCAGAGAGAGAGTACAATGGCTTATAGGTGTTCACACTTGCAGCCTTATCAGATTCCACATAAAGTCTAGTCCTACATTCTTACCTTGAAGCACAGCCACTCACATAAAAAATGCATTCAGAGAGATGCAATTATTATTATTTTAGTATTTGTATTATCATAGCACATAGGAGACCTAATCAAGTATCATGACCCCTAATTTGCTAGGTGCTGTACAGATGTATGGATGAATACAGACAGGCGGAGGAGTACAAGGAAACAATCTAGCAATACTGATCAGTACAGTCAGCAGTGATCTCAGTACACCAGTAGACTAACCACACACAGGTTCTTGGACACATGATGGCAAAGGAAAATTTAAAAAGAGATTTGAAGGAAGCTAAAGAGTGAGTTTGTAGTACTTTAAGGGGAGTGCCTCTCAAGTCTGAGAGGCAGAATGGGAGGAAATACAAAGGTACTTGCTTGAAAAGTTAACAATAGAGGCTAACACCATTGACCAATCAGAGGCAGGACAAAATATTCCAGTACAGATGTAATTTCTCTCCTATCCATCATTATGATCTATAGATTTACCTTTGTACTACAATACATTATGCCCTTAGCAGATTGCCTTCATTTGAGTGTTCCTCCTATCTTTTGCTTTTGACTTTCTCCCAGCTGAGTTGAAATAATCATCTCAATCCCTGTAATTTTTTAATGGCAGCAGTCTAATTCCACTTTGGACATGGAACCCATCACATTTACACTGGTTATTCCTTCAGCAAAAAGTTGTCTTACTGCCTAACACATTTAAGCTCTTTTTCTTTACATGATTATCTCATTCATTTATTTAGATTATGAAGTTCCCCACATTTTGCTGGTTGTACCATGTGGAATCTGGATATTTCCTAAAAAGCAACCTAAAGGCTCTTGATTTAAATGTTTTTCTACTTATCTGACTACAAAGTGCAGGATCTCTCTTTCTCCAGCTCAACCCCTTTTTAAGGCCATGGACATCAATGTATACCACAGCCATAAGCTCGTCCCCAGCAATTTCTGGAGCTTTTGAGGTTTCTTTTGTTATACCTCATAACATCTGCCAATTTGCACCCATTAGGCATGCCACCAGTTGGTTTACAGAACAAGCATATACCTGACTTCCAACATTTCTAATGATGGAAATTCCTATTATCACAGCCTCCGTTGGCCTCACAACTGTGTGTTCATCTCTTGCAAAGTCCTCTCAGGAGTATGAGAAATCCTTAGACTCTGTATCCACTATTGGTGTTTCCACTATTTCTGTGGTTCATCTCCATTGCTGCCAAGTTGAAAAATGGTCTCAAGAGCCTCAAAAGCCTTCACTTCAAGAAAGGTGGTGTCTGAACCTATGCCAGGCACATTTTACCTAGATACAACATCACATAATTTTGCTGCATGTCATTTGAATGTTGAGGGCACTGATCACCCCTTATTTTTACTTCTTTTGATTTGCTAATTAATTCTTTTTGTTGCTGTGATACACATTTGAATACCCAAAATCTGAGTTCCAAAATCCACATGCTAAGAACTGCACGCCTTGCAGATTATGAATGTGGGAATAAAACAGTATTATAAAAGACAGACAGACAATCTCTCTCTCTCTCTCTCTCTCTCTCACACACACACACACACACACACACACAGACCTAGTATATTGTTAATATTCAAGTTCCAAACAGGCAGCCATGTTAGTCTAGTCCAGTGCCACAGAACTTGTTGCTTCTTCTGTTAACATCCAGGAGTTTTTAAATATACCCTTGCTCATACTGAAGCTGTATTGAAAGCTAGCAACTTAATCTTTGGTCTCCATGAAAGAGCTTGATTTTACTTAGATTTTGGAATATAGAAAAATTATCTGGAGGTTAGGGAAACAAGTGTGGTCCAATGAGGCACTGAAGGCCCAGCAGAAAGTGTTTTGAGATGGAAGTAAGGAAAAAGGGCTCTGCTTACTGCTCCACCACTGACCAGCTGCATGATCCTGAGTTACTCACTTTATTGTTCTAAGATTTTGTCCTCCCCCTCTCTTTTTTCCTCTCTTCTATTTATAATGCAAGCAATTCAGGGTAGGAACTGTCTTTTACTGTGCATTTGTACAGCATCTACCATTTTGGACCCAGATCGCAGTTGGAGCTTCTATTCAGACATTTCTTTAATACAAATTATTACAGGTCTAGTACTCAGAGCACTGTAGCAGGAGTTGGGACATCGGGGTTCCATTCACAACTTTGCCATTAAATTCTTGTGCAACTTTGGTCACTACCGTTAACTTCTCTGTGTCTGTTCCTCCACGTATAAAATTGAGATCATACTTCCCTACCTAACGGGTGTGTTGTGAGATTTAACGCATTACCTTTTATTAAATGCATTATGGAGATTCATAGACAGAAAATCTTATATGAAGTGGAATATAATAAACTCAGTAGAAGATTCACTAGCAAAAATCAGGATTACATTCATAACATTTGGGATTGTTTAAAAATGAGACAGCCATTTAGATATATGTCTGCTCGCACTTCAGCAAGAGGCTTTCTACAGACGTATATTAAAGTGACAAGTGCCTCAGTGTTCTAAATGAAATCATTACTTTGAGGACTCAACCTAATGCAGAGGTACTCCGTTATCCAATCTGTCTCAATAAATCTCTCTCAATTAATCTGCCCAAGTACCAAAGATAAAGAAATGAGAGACTCTCAAAGAGAATAGCAGAGTGAGAGCTCGAGGTGGATGCATCATCAAAGCAGGGATGGGAGCGGGTTACTTAAAAACTGAAAGTTCAAATAGCACATTTGAGAATAATGGGAACAGAAAGGGAAGGGAATGTTTATCTGCATGAGTCTACAGAAGTTAACTCAGCGGGGTTTTCTGGCTGACATCTCATTTCAATTGTATTATTCACAGATCAAGGTGGACAATTTCTCAAATTTTAGTTCTTATCAAACATTTTGATTCACTAATAGTCTGATTCCATCTTGATTCAAGTCAGTGGCAAAACTCCCATTGAGTTCCATGGAGTAGGATCAAGTCCTAATAGAAAAATTGATACACAAAAACAGCAGGGAATGACAGGAGGGAATGATGCAGGAAAGCAACACTGGGCTCCTGACAAGGTAACATTCAGGATGGGTAGTGGCCAAAACCAAATTAACTGAATGCCTCTGCTGTGACTTACACTAGACAAAAGGAATTAATCTCAGTCCATTTTACGGAACAGAAATGTTTGTCATTTTAACTACCCTTGCAATTGGTATAACTATTATCAGACTCAAAGGTTGTCATTCCTATAGGTGGTTTCTCCAGACTATGACTGAATCACTTTATCAGGTGAACAGAGGAGATAGTTAAGTCATTTGAAAATGAGAGGGGTTGGGGGTGGAAAGTCAGAAGAAATCAAACAGAAAAGTAGTAATTTTTGTTCCTCAGGTTTTGAAAAGAAACCATATTTTGTTTTTTGTTTTTCAGAAAATAATAAAATTTTTGGTTTTGAAAATGTTGAGGGGTTTTATTTTTATTTTCATTTATTCCTCTTTAATTTTCCTCTCCCCCTTTTCCTTTCATATAGTCTCACTTTTCTGCCCAACTGTGCTGCTGAAAAGCAGACAAAAAAAGAATGATGAACTGAAAAACGGTGCTAAACTCCAAAGGGGCAGCTGTAGTCTAGTTCACCAAAACCAGCAAGGAGTTCTGTGGCACTTAAAGACTAAGTAATTTATTTATCACATGAGCTTTCCTGGGAGAAATCCCACTTCATCAGACACCAGAAAAATGGTGACACAGTAGAAAAAAATTAAAATATAAAACTGAAATTTTCCACACAAATATTTTGATCAGAAACAAGATCACTCTTAAGAAAGAGCATTTCTGTATGTAAAAAATAATCTACCTCAAGGCATAAGCATTGACCTTCTTGAACCTGATAAGTAAAGATACATGAAGAACTTCTTCAGGGCTGCCAACAGATCACTTTTTAAAAAATAATGAAGTTCATTGATTAACACAGTTAAAAGACTCTTGTAATATCCTGATCACTACAGCTATGCAAAAACATGGCACAGTTTTCCTAGAAACAATAGAAAGACTAGAAACACCTGATACTGGATAACAAACATGGGTGTGCCCAAAGGAAAAAAAAACCTTTAAATATTAATTTACCAGGATGACAACCACAATATACTGAAGAGGAAATATTTACTTATGATGGGCCTGATTCTGCAGCCCAAATTCATATGATTAAACACATTGAGTTTAAGTTAATGGGACAACTTACGATGACTGCAGGCTTATGGACTTCTCTACACCTGGGGTAGGATTGTAATTTGATTTTAGGCTTTGTAATTTGATTTTAGGTTGAATTATAGAAGACAAAGACAAGTTATCACAGCAAATTGCTTGCTCAGGGTCTCACGTCCCACTGCTCACATTACTCCCTGAAAAGCATTGCACTGTGGGTAATAGGTGCAGGAGCTTGTGGAAAAGGCAGTAATCCTCTGTTCCCTCCCCTCTCCTCTTCTCTAAAAATAAAAAAAGCAGGAAAAGCTTTCCTTGCTGTTTCTCTCCCACAGGCACAACAGAGAGGCACAGTGCTGCATGCACAGAGAGGAATTAAGTGAACACTTTCCAGGGCTGCAGGCAGAGATGGAGCTATGTGACTATGGTGTAGCAGACAAGAAAAACTGGAAAAGCTGTTCGCTGGCTACACCAAATTGTAAATTTTGACCTCAGTGCTACACCACTTGCAGGAGTGGTGTTAGCTAGTCAAATTACAGCTCCATTTTTTCCCCCAAATTTTACTATGCTGACAGTGGAGAAAGAGACTACAGAAGGTTGAGGTAATGGTTGAGAAGTATCTCAAAGTTCACTATCAGTGTAGACCAGGGCTTAGTCTCAAACAGCACAATGCCCTCAAGGTGATGGATTTTTTCTTGTCTCTTCCACACCCCTTTAAATATGAAAAGCCCAGTCACATGTGGGAGACATTCTTGTGAGAAGTCCAACTGAACTCAACAGGATTAGTCATCATATGAGTGAAGGATGTCAGACAAGGAGTTAAAAACATTTGAAAAATATATTTTCAATCCACTTTACTGGTATATTTTAAAACATCATCTTTTTTTTCTTTATGTTTCATATTTTATTCACAAAGGTATGAACAAGTATTTTTCCATCCTGACTGCTAGAAACAACAGCCATTCTCATTCTGAGGCATCCCATAGGTATACACAAAAGAATGAACATAGTTTACCCAAGTTTGAAACTGAAAACTCCCAAAAAAATTAATATAATGAATGCTAATGCTTCATGTTTATTTAGCACTCACGAACAGCATCATTGTGCTTATTTTACTTAGCTATTAAGCACATTTGAAATCTGATTAATTAGCATACATTATTTATGTACATTTGATTTCAACTCCTGCACTGTCAGAGCTCGGGGGGCAATGTTCAACTGCATTTACCTTTTGGACATTTTTATTGCTTGTTCAGTGGGATAGGCATTTATAGCATATTGCTACCTTTACTGAGATGTAGCATTGTGTTATCAACTTATTGCTACATTCAGATAGGATAGCCACTCATACATGGAAATAAAACAGCTCATGCTTGATACGTCATTGAACTATTGTGAAGTTGCCACATAATAAAGGCTGAAAATGTCATTATCATCTCATGGCTGAATACATTTGAAAAATCACATTATGAAGGTGGTTTTATTTTAGTCTCAGTTCAAAAGCAGACATTTGTCATTTTTTATTTCAAGTCCCTAATATTGACTTTATCATGGGTAAGGCCATATGGAAAAGCTAGGTTAAAAGAAAAAGGAAGCTGACATCTTAACATAATAAGGATGATGGTGATGATGATGATGACGACTTTTTGTTACCAGACTTCTCCCAGTCAGGAGAGATTTGATCCTAAACAAAATGAACTCAACACAATTTTTAGGTCAGCATTTGGCTCATCTGAATATATCCCGAAGAATTACCCACTCAGGTGTAAAGAATTGTCTAAAGAGTCAATATATAGCTAGGTTTGCTAACTCAGCTTTCTAGTAATGTTTAAAGGAGGATTTTCTTACCTGAAAAATAAAACAGTACCTGACATCTCGTATCAGGTTAGTATGTTTACACATAATACAGAACTATTTTAATGTTTGATATACTCTGTGATTCTAGCATCGACCTTCAGTTGTTAACAACCGAGTTGATCACCACAACTGTTAAAGACACTCAAGTGCTGGAAACAAGTGCTTTGTGAGGGATGGAAAATGATTATGGAATGCCTTCCATTCACATATCAGAATAACCTTGAATCTCACTACCTTCTGATCAAAGCAAAAGATCAACAATTTTTCCATTACTTTCTCACAACAGTAGTTGAAAAAATAAAGAATAAAAATTTCAACTAACTGCTTTCAAATGTGCCTCTAGTCCAGGGGTCTCAAACTCAAATCACCACAAGGGCTGCATGAGGACTAGCAGGTTACCCCAAGGGCCACCTCATGCCTGAGGAATAGTATGGTAGTCCAAGGGCCACACCACTGAGACCTTTTCATACAATGGTACTGCAAATATTGTTAGCAATAGTGTCATTGTGCACTGCAGGAAATAACTTTAGGGGCTGGGAGTTTGAGGCATGAGGGAGAAAAGTTTCCTGATAATTTGAATTACATCATTTTCTTCTATGTCACATAGTGACTAAAAAGATGAAAACAATAAACATAATATGAATTATATTTACTCATGTTATGAAACTTAGGCTAAGGGAGCTTAGTGGAAAACAAAGATATTTAAATATTAGGTCATCTTTTCAATTAATTAGTTTATTCATTTGCTTGAAAACTTACTTTCTGAACAACTGTGTTCAAATGGGAATACTGCAACAGAGAAAAGGCTTCACTTCCTTGCAGAGAGGGAACTAATTTCTCAATGTTTACATATTTTTGGAGTGCATATTATATCCCTGGTGTGCTTATTCTACCTTTTGCTACAAATCCTCTTCTCATCTCAGGAAATGTTTCACAAATTCAGCAATCAGATGTGCAGGTATTCTTCAGAGGAAAAAATGCTCAGACACATAATCATGAATGAGTTTCTAAGCATTTGCAGCTCCTCAGAAAGACTTCCAACTACTACACAAAGACTGGGGATGGCAGGCAGAAGCACTGGCAATAAATTTTATATTAACTGTGAATTGTCTGCTCTGTTAATGGTGTTATTTACACAGTAAGTAGTAAGAGAAAACAATTCAGGACATATCAAGAGTAACTAACTGCAATTCTTAACAATTTTGTGATACATGCTTATGCTGCATCAGAATCCATTACATCTCAGCAGCCGATGACTATGATACAAACAAGGAATCCTGTGGTACTTTTAAAAACTAAAAAAATATATATAGACCCAAGAAAGCTCACGTAAAAGATAAATTTGTTAGTCTTTAGAAGTGCCACAGGACCCCTTGTTTGTTTTGCTGAAATAGAATAAAACAGCTTCTCCTCTGGAACTTGTGTATGAAATGTTAATATAAAAAGACACCTGCAAAAGGTATGTGATCACATGCAATTCTATATAAATTGCATGGAAATTGAGCTCTATAGTGTGATAGAACTCTACAAATCTTTCCATGGGATTACTCTATAGCAATAAAGATTCACTTGACTCTCCAAATTCACATAGACAATTAGTTATTTCAGCCTGCTAATAAAAGGAAGAGGGGTTGACAAACAAGGAAGCAGCCCCTCAACATCCACAGACAGGTTCTTCAGATACCAATTTAAACATCTTTCTACACACATCCAACCAATGAACCATCTGAGATTATCTGTATGCAAGATGGATGTACAATAATTCAAGAAACTGTTTTTATAAGTTTCCTAGAAGACTTGCCATTTTCAAATTCTTAATGGTTGTTGCTCATAGTAAGAAAAAACACAAATCCACTGTTTTTGTGAAATCCACTATGGCCTTTGTATTAAATTATGAAGAAAGTTGCAATCACACTTCAGTGTTAACCTTCTAGGCTAATACTTTCCGCTCCTGACATCTGTTTTGTTGAGTCTAGCTATGAATCCCCCACACGTTACTTGAAAACCAATCTTAAAATCAGTACAGAGGAGTGTGAGCAGGACAGTGCTTCCCGTCTGCCCCCCCAAGTTATGTACATTTTGTGAAAATTATATCATACTGTGAGCAACTCCATTTCTTACAGTTTTACTCTAGCCAGAGTTCAAGTAGATTTCACTACTCTCATTTGCTAAAGTTGAATACTTTCTATTTTAAACCCCAAAAGAGATGACTGATTTGTAATGAGTAGTTATCCAATAGAACAATCTTTTGCATATATTACTGATATCATTCCCAAGTATTAAATGAACATTCCAGATATCCTGACTGAATTAATCCTAAAGAGGAAAAGTTTCTATGACTAATATTCTAAGCACATAAATTCATAAATTATAGAAAGTTTAAAGAAAAAAGGGTGATACAGATGAATCCATCAGAAGTAATTAATGGATTACCTCAGCTCTTTACAAATTCTATGCAGTCTTTTAAAAATACACTTACAGAATGAGACATATAGCTAGCAAACTATCATAACCTATTTATGCTGAGCAACACACAAACTAACAAATAACCTGGGACAATGATGACCAGCTCTCCAATGTCTCCAAGGAAAAAAGATATCAGGGACATTAAAATTGATTGTCACTGCTTTTTCTGCTTCTAGCACTCCATAGTAAGGCAGGGCATAGTGGAATTAAAAACAAAAACAAAAACAAAAAACAAAAAAATGTGGAAAAGGACAGCAAAACAGAAGAAAACCAAGAAAGAAGGATGAAGAAAGTAAATTTAGATTGAGGACCTGATGGGAAAGTTTAATCAGAAGTAAAACAGACTAATTAATTAAAAATAAGAGAAGAAGAACTAGGGATGTAGGGAAAGAATCTGAAAGAACAGGAAACAATTAGGGCAAGATTAGAAAACTTAGGCAGCGAAGTAAAATCAATATTATATATAAATGTTGCTGCCAATATTCTGGTGCAAAAATACTGCAGTGAAATGCACATTTAAGATATATGACAGGAACCATGATTGTGTAGTAGGACGAGTCCTGAGGAGTGTGGTTTCAGAAAGGAGAGTGAAGCTTAGGACCTCAGCTTCATTCCTTATGGAAACGGAGCTCTTATTCTAGTTTTATAGGGTGAAGTTTGCTGGTTTGATAACTTTTTATGTTTTGTTAGAATGTAACCTGGCTTTCACAAGTCACAGCTAAATATTAGTGGTTACCTGCCCATGCACGCACACGCATGCGCGGGCGCGCACACACACACACACACACACACACACACGTTGTGTGTCAAAAATTGGTCTTATCTTACGCTTTTAAAATACAGAAAAACTGAAGAACTTCTTTCTGAGAAGAAACCTCAGACAGATGATATTTATAGGACCAGGAGCAATCAGGGATGCATGCTCTGACAACCACATGCAGCTGCACATTTTTGTTTAGCTGTCAGCAGTTCTGTTTGTATTCAAGAACTCTTTTCAGATACATTTCTTCTCCTGTCATCATTCTTTACCCCCTATTACTTCCTATCACAAGGTGATTCAATGCTTCACCTCACGATTCTGAGTTTCATCATGATCTTTGATGGTAAGCAAGATGAATTGCTCTCAGAGAGTAAATTGTCAGACTAAGAGACTATAGAACAAAAACTCATGGTTTGAAAATCAGCAAGTCATCAGTCCCAGCTGGCACATCCAAGAATTCTGAAGCAGCTTAGCTATGGAAGTGGTTTAGCTGCTAAAAAGAACATACAATCACTTATTAAAAACAGCCACTGTTTCAGAATATTGGAGTATAGCAAACATTGAGCCTGTACTCAGAATCTCTCTAGAGGCAACCAAAACAATTATAGATTAATAAAGCATTACAACTTTAGATGGGAAATTAGTTGAAATGATAAGTATACAACACCTTGCAGATCATATGATCAAGTCCAGACAGCATGGTTTCCTTAAGAAGGACATTAAAGTATCTGATAAAGAAGAGGGTGATGTAACTTATTGAGACTTCCAAAATGCCTTTGACAAAGCTACAGTCTATGAAAGGAGCAAAGCAGTCATGGGGTTAAAGGGAAATTATAAATCAAAAAACTGGGTCGGAGGCAGAAAGCAAATAGTGAATTAAATAGTCAATTCTCATCATGGAAAAAGGGGAAAAATGGTGTGCCTCGATTTCATTCAATGAAATTAAAATGGGAAATTCAAAATTGATGTAAGTAATTACTTTTTCATTCAATGTGTAATTAAACTCTGGTTCTCAGTGCTAGAGTATTCTTTCAGGCCACAAACTTAAGCAGTTCAAAAAGGGATTGAACACTTACTTCTATGGATACCAAGAATAGGATAACTGTCATAATGAATGATATATTTTGTTAAATGGATTTTAAACCTCATGCTTCGGGGTATAAACCAATCTCTGTTAGAGATTACACTGAGGCCTAATATGAGCATTGCTCTCTGTCTGCCCATTGTGGGGAGCCTTACACATTTCTTTGAAGCATCTGGTACTGCCCACTTTAGAGACAGGATACTGGATTAAATAAACCTCCTGTCTGGTCTGTTTGGCATGTGCTGTGCTCCTATGATAATCATGCTAATAAACTTTGTTTGGGAAATGAAGTGTTACCTTCTTCATTTTTGGAACTTTCCACCTTACTTTTCCTAAGGACCTTCGAAGGCTAAAAATAATACTTCAGCTCTGAACCAATAGCTGTAAACCCACTGTATTTTGTTAATAATCTTTACTTCCAGTTTGCAATATAATCAGGGGTTAAAGTAAGGGGGAAAGCACTGGGACACAGTTCCAGGGCCCCGTATTTTTAGGCTGTCAGCTTTCCAGGGCCCCTAAAAATAGAGGAACACACCAGAACACTGCATTCCGGGGGCCCCCTAAAAATAGCATGAGCAGCCAGGACACAGACTTCTGGTGGCTCCACCTTAAATCCTTTGAGGCTGTAATTCTTGTCACCACATTTATTACAATATCTCTGAATTTAAATATAAAATACTCTATATATTGATTTTCTTCTTCATTACTTAATGTACATTTTGACGCTAAATCAGCTCTTTCATGAGGCTCTAATTATTTTTCTACAGGTGACCTTGTAAAAGGCCTTCATATTTGATGATATCAGCTTGGTCTCCTACACAGCAAACAAGAGAATCAGACAAGACATAACATTAAGACTATTTTAACACTCTTTACCAATATGTTATAGTAAAGGCATGTCATCCCAGCCAAAAAACCTCCCAACAGCCAAAAAAGGTTTTGAAAAACAGCTCTCTTATGCTTACTTCATTTTAGAAAACAAAACAAGTCAAGTCATAAAGACTTGCTATCTGCCAAAATTGAAAGGAGTACATGTTACCTAAAGATTTGCCTGGTGAGGCATTGATGACTAGAGGCAGATAGAAAGTTTCTAATCATTGTATTTTCTCATTTTTCATCCTCCACTGTGGGTTATATAATACATTTTTGCAGTTTTATATTTGTCCTGCTTTAAACTTAGTTTCTTAAGCTACAATCACATTTTTTTCCACATTGAAACTCTAATTTTTCTGTAGACTCTTTTGTTGTCTTCATGTTTTATTCCAGAAAGTTTTTATGTGGCTTTTCTGTGAGTCAGTTTTGTGCAAAGATTTTTCCATTTTTAAGTATTTCTTTCTCAGTAGATTTTTAATAGCATCTCTGTCTTTTGTTCTGCCTCTTTTAACTGTGCTGTTCTTCTTTCACATGCTCATACTGATGCCCTCTAGTAGATGTTCAAAATCTAAAAGACTTTTGACAAAGATTTGGGAAGTCAAGTACAAAAAAGAACGAAGTTTTGGGTTATCAAAGTCTTATAAAAAGTAGTGCAGGAAGTAATGGTTTGACTAAAACACTTCCAGAACGAGCTAAAATAGTTCACTTTGCTCTGCTGAATTCCTTTATTCTAATAAATAGCAGTAAAATTTGACCCCATTTTAAGCAGCTTCGAAAAACACCTGCAAGATCAAATGATACTTATTAAATTTTTCTCATAATGTAAATTATTTGTCTCAACAGGAATTGTCTGAAAATTCTGTGGAAACAATTCTGGCAATGAAACCTCTTTTAAAAAATCGGAAAGTCTATACATTGCCAGTAAAAAGACGAGCTTTCAAATCAAAGAAACCAGAGACAGAAAAGATCAAATTGGTTCATCTATTCTAGTGCATCCCATGGCCAGGGTAAACTTGCCATTCTGCTTATTCCAGACTAGTTCTAAATGTTTTGAGAGCAAAGATTGCCCTCATCCTCAGAATTACACTGGAACATCAGCCGTCCCTCTAATAAGCAAGTAATTCCAATAAATTAAGCAAAATTTTCTCTAACATCATTATGCAAAATATGATCCAAAATATTGATTTTGATCCCATTAAAACAGAATTCCATAAATATGAGTAAATTGTCTGTTAACATAAATTCTTGTGAATACAAAATATGCCATTAATTGCAAAGATCTTAAGAAAACAAAACTTGAATAGGATTATATACTTGATAAAGAAACCACAGACAGAAACAAGTGATAAACATCTAATAAAGTGCAAAAAACTCTCTATATAAATAATATACTTGCATTGGGTTAAATTCTACCTTTGGATGTGTATCAGCAAATCCAACTGGTTTCAGGCTGCAAATAACAGAGTAATCACTTAAAGTACTCACATTTAGATGCAATAAAATAAATATTAATCTGCATGACACATACATTTATCTGAAGGCAGAATTTGGCACTCTCTCTCATCTACAATGAAAGCACCAGCAAAATGAAGAGGTTTACTATTTCAAGACATGATACTGAGAGCTGCTAAATGTTTCAGTTTCTACTGATTTAAATGGCAGTTGAGGTTTTTGATGCCCATGCAAAAATTCTAAATATTTAAAAGATGCTCTGTGCATAGTGTAGATCACTGAAAACTCCACTCAGATAACTTATTAATGTAACAGAAGTAACTTTAGTAATCTATTGATTATTAATCAGACAAAAGTCCGAGAAAAGAGAAATCATTCTAATTACTGATTCTTCATCACTATATGTCATATGGAACAAATTCTTCTGTAAAGTTAGCTACATTAATGCTATAACACATCACAAAACAGTCTAAACTCCTCCTGTATCAAGTTAGGTTTTCTTTATGTACACCATGCCATATTAAGCCAAACAGTTTTTGCTTGTATTAGAAAACTAGCACCACTAAACAAGGAAAATCACTGTCACTTCTGCTTTACCTAAGGTGCTTCTACAGCTTGCATCATTATAATAGCTGAACACAATGCAAGACCAAGTGATTTGACTCAGGGCACACAAAAAGTCTGAGAGAGAGTAGGGAGATGAACAGAGGTCCCCAAAGTTGTAGGCTAACACCTAACCATTGGGCTATCCTTTCTCCTTATGAACCATTATCAAGAATTACAAATAACTTTTTCTTATAAGCTTGTCTGCACATCTACCATGACGTAAACATTACGTTAGTCTGTTGCTGCCATTTGCAGAAGGACACAACTGCTAATTTTTCAATGTCACACCAATTTTTAGCCATTCAAATGACACTTTATTATGTTGTTAAGATTACTGAAATTCCAAAGTGTACTAAGCAACTGGAAAGAAAGAAAGAAAGAAAGAAAGAAAGAAAGAAAGAAAGAAAGAAAGGCACAGCCTATGACACAATCTAATCTCTATATACTGTACTAGGTAAAGCCCTGAATCTTGAAAAAATTAATGCACATGCTTAGTGTTAGGTAGCTGATCAATAGGGCTACATATACACTTGAACTTGGACACATGATTTAGTACTTCACTGAATCAAGGCCCAACTGGTGAGCTAATATCATTGGAAATTTAATGAAGTGGATTATCGTATGAATGTGCTTTTTCCACATGGATTCAGATTCAACCATACTGTAACAAGGTGCAACTGCATTTAAGTCAATAGAGTTGTTTCAATTAGAGCACAGCTAAACTTGACCCTGAATGGTTAGGCTAAAAAACAGTGCCCCTTTTTTATCTTCTGATGTATTGAATGTGCAGAAAATGTTCACGGCAGCAAACAATAAAAGAGAAGAATACCTTCAAAAATTTAAGACCAGAGACGTGTTGGGTTATGGCATCAGAAATCTCAAACTAGAGAGGGTCAGACCTGTTAATATATGGACAGGAGGCTTCCAATGAAAACTCACATTTTTCAGGATGTAACACTGGTAAATCAGCAGGCACCCAGTTAATCAATCAGATCAGCATTGCCATTTTACAGAATAGGCACAATAGTTTAAAAAAAAAAAAAACAGTTAAAAAGTTAACTCAGAATTTGCTTCCGCAGGTTTTATTTCTTCTTATTTTACCCACTCTACATCAAGATGACTAGTCAAGGATAGGCAGTGCCTTCCCTATTTTTCAGTGGTTTGTAGAAACCTCAAATAAATAGAAAAGCAACAGGAAAAAAATTGGCCCAAACAAGAGGCAAACTTACAACAGTGTCAAGTCTGGCTCTGCAGCACTCAACAGCCTTCACCGCCATAACAAATACCAAATAAAACATTCTGTAGAAAACCAAATATTCACTGGAGATTAACATAGTTGGACTGCTCTGTGCTCATTTAATGTGACACCTGAAATATTTAAATCTAATTTTTGTTCAACCCCAAATATAAAATGATTATTAGGAATTAATGAATAAAAGCAACACAGATCTTTAGCAGAAAAAGATTTCATGTACCATTCTGCAAGACTTGACATGTTCATGTTTCAAATGACATCCACATATATTTATTAAATATTTAAGTAAAGGATGGCTGTGGTACAGTCATACAAGCTTATTAGAAACCATTTCTAAAGTTTTATAGAAAAAGAATTCATATAGGTTATGGGAAGTTAAAAAGCTGATAAACCACTTTAAATGAATAGCATAAAATAGTATTAAGAGGTTTTATCTATCTGTGGCTTTTCACAGGATACCTAAATCTGTACTATCTAAGCTGTATTAAACACTTGTCCTCATAACACCCATGTACATAAAGTCAGTATTATCTCCGTTTAATTCATTTTAAAACTAAAGCACAGAGAAATCACTCAGAGTCTATGACAAAGCTAGGAATAAAACTGATCTCTCCTGTTTCCCAGTACCGTATCTTCCCCATAAGACCACACTTAGTCTCTAGCTAACATGAATTGTTTAACATAATTTTTGTGCAGATACATGTGTATGGAAAAAGGAGACGAGCTCAGGCAAGCCAGTAATTTTACAGCATGTGTTGCACTAGTAGTGTTGAAAGGGAGCATGCTGAAACTCACTAGATGTGTTCCTGCTATTTTACATTGAATAGATTTATTATGCCCTCATGGCTGTCCTGTAGAAAAAAATCAATATTTTTTATTAAAAACTCTAATCACATTTTCATAGCTTAAATGTAGTTTGATTATCACTGTACTCTGAGCAGTGCCTGCCTATTTTTAATTTAGCTGTGCAAGTTCTTTACATGTGATTAAAGCTGGTTGAAGCCTTTTCAATTAAATGGAATTTCATCAAAGCCAAAAGATGAAATGGTTAGTCTATCTGTGGTTCTTCAAGATGTGATCCAAACATGTATTCCGAGTAGGTGTATGCGTGCTCTGTGAACTGGACCCACAGACCTTTGCCCAGCACAACATGTAGAGGAGTGGTGCTTGTGTCTCATTTCTGTAGCTTGTCCTCTAGGTATGTGAGGAAGTGCCACCCTAATCCCTTTCAGTGCCTTCATGTTAAATGTCCAAGGAAGATGCAATCAGGAGGAGATAGACAGTATGTCATGAAGTACACATCTGTCTCACATCTCAAAGAATCAGTTACAGTAAGTAGCTATTTCTTCTTCTTCTTCTCAGAGTAGATGCAGACATCCTAACCCGAGGAAGAGGAGCTTCGTAGTACAGTGTGGACACTGAGGGGTCATTGCAGGTGCTAGCCTTGTGAAGTCTTGGACCAGTGGTAATGAAAGCCCCTAAAGGCAGAGCAGGTCTGCTACTGTGTGCCATGCTGGTACCACTGACACTGTCAGTACCGGCATTGTTCCTGTTGGTTCTGAATTCAAATGAAGCTCAGCAGCTGGAACCAGAGTGAATGGTAAGAGATGTTTGTTCTCCCTAACCTGTATTTAGGGAGGGTCAGCGGCATCCACACTATTGTGCATGTTGGAGCTGGCACCTTGCTGATCAGTGCTCTTCTTAGGGGAGGCAGAAGGGTTGTTGGGGGAATGAGAGCATGCCTGACTGGTCTTATGTGACCTCATTTTTGGTGCTGATGATAAACAACAGGTCCTGTGCCCCTTCAGAGAGGCCCCTTCCCTGGAATGGGAGGCAGCAGGACTTTACAAACTGGAGAACCGTCTGCTGCCTGAGGATGGTCTTAGTAACTGACCAGGGCTCATGGTTTGCTGAAGGAGGTGCTGCTTAAGTAGAAGATCCTACACCACTGGAGGCCTCCTCCTGAACAATCTACAGAATGAACAGAACTCCTTAAGGGTGGTTTTGCAAAGGCAGAGCAAGCACCATATGTGGAAGTCACTGTTAGATATTGCCACTCCACACAAAGGGCAGTGCTTGAACCCTGGAGAGGGCATCCCCAGGGAATACCACCACTAACACAACAGTGTATTCTACAACTATCATCAGACACAACTAACAATTAATTGCATACAATAAAAACTAGTGTGAGATAGGTTGTGAAGCAACAAGCAGACAGAGTTCTGACCCTAACCGATGGGCAGTATGAAGAAACTGAGTGAGCTCTGTTCATCTGCTCAGGGCAGTGCTGCCTCATATAGCCAGGGGCGGGAGCCACATGAATGAAGCACAAGCACTGCTTGTCAACCAGTGTTGCTAAGCAAATCTCTGGCTCCAATGGGCAAGTTGTGCAAACACCTACTTGAATTATGCATCTGCATCTGTTCAAAAAAGAATTAATGGAAATGTGTTGATTGAACAGTTTCCATCAAGCAGTTGTTCAAAGTCCAGATGCTGTCTGATCAGTGCTGATGAGACAGACAGACCTAAACTGAAAATCTGAGTTCCATAATAGCAATTTTCACACAATTCCATTGAGTGAAAATACACAACGCTCTTGGGTTTGTCCTAGTGTTCATTTGACAGACCTGCCATCCTCTGGACAGTTTTACTTTGGACAAATAAGTGGCCGGTGCTTTAAAACCTTTTAAAAACACAGATCTATGGAGCACAACCCATAAGAATGTTTCTTGGAAACACACCATCAGTGGACCCCTAAAGGTTTCCTGAGAAGGATTTTCAGAGCACATTGGGAAGTCATGGAGGACAGGGAGACTATCACAATATTGCAGGTCTGATGGTGTTCTAACACCATGAATCAGGCTTCATGAATTGTGGTTTTAAAATTACACATTTGGATTCTTTTGCTTTGCCTTCTGTTTTCCAGTATCCAGGTTTTATCTGCAGTAATGGGGCTAAATTCTTACTGTTTTTAAATTAAAGATGAATGTCTCATGAAAACCCATGATTCCAGAAGAAGGGACTTTACAGAAAAAGACCATATATTACAAGATTTGTGATAATATTTTAAGAGTGGTCAGCTATGCCTTCAGGACTGAGAAAAACTCCCCCAAGTTGTATATAGGAGAAGCTTTTCTCCATAGGTGTCTCCAGCGAATATTGTTGGATGGCTCAGAAGGTTTATGTTAAATGAGAAATTAATGCCAGTTTGTATTTTAAAGAAATATGGTGTGTTCTAGGAGGAGAGGGCAGACAACTGTGGTGAAATGGACATACAGGAACACAAAATACACACAGTATTAACAGTGACTCAATGAAAAAGCAGTCCAAGGTATATTCATATTCACCTCTTTCAGTGTTTAATAAGGAATTTGCTCACCTTGCATTATCCCTCAAGACTGAGTTGGGGAGTGAGACTGTATTTAGATCCCACGGCAATGTGTGAACAATGATGCTGTTGCTGTGCCAATGTGCATGAATAGCACCTCAGTGCACAGGAAAAGAAGCTGTATGACAGCAGAATTACCAGTCCAGTTTGAAAATCCATTTCTTGCTGAGATTATTTGGGTGTCATTAAAAAATAAATACATAAATAGATTTTTAAAAGATAGGATTTCCAATTGAGACTGAGCGCACCTGTTAGCTTTGAATAGTATTTTATTCTAATTATAAGAAAATCACTTGTTACCTTAATACATATTTTATAAAACTGTCAAACATTAAGTGATCCAACTTCACCTTTTAAGTGGATAATTTCTCCAGAGGGAGAATCCTGCTGTAGAGGTGCATAATTCAATTTTTTTCCTCATAGCCCAGGCCTAGAATTCTTGCTGAATTATCTTCAACTTCTACTTGTTTAATTGTTCTGGTAAACATTTGATACATGTCTTGCCTTATAGCATCCTCAATGGACTAATCTGCCAAGGTACTGTGGTGCTCACACTTCTCATCAAGTCAATGGACTGGATTAAGCCACTTAGAGGACCAGGTACAACACTGCTAATTTAATCAACCATTTCATCTCCTAAAAGATGGGTAACCTGTTTGACTATGGATAAGAAGGTACAACCTAACACTGTTCTTCCAATTATATTAGACTTAGACATAACACAAATTGATTTTAAACAATATAGCCACATAATTATCAGAATGAGAGAAAACAGACTTTTATCTCGTTGAATATGTTTTATGTACCAGGCAAACAATTCATGAACTGTATGTGTTAGACAGTCAACACGTAATGTAATTAAAACAACCACCACCAATCATCTGTCATTTTCTCATTGTTTAAGACTACCAGATGTTTTGTGTTTTCCCAAATTAGTGTGACTGCACTTTCTGCCTGAAAACCTGTCAAACAATATGGATAGCAGGTGGTCTGTGAAGGAGTAAGAGATATAAATAAATCTAGGTGCAAAAGTGGCTAAGGTCTGCACAATGATTTGAAATAATAAATTCTGTTTGGCATTTCCATCCCTTATTATTCCAAGAAAACAAGCTTTCTGACTTCCCATAACTCAAACACTCAAATAAGAGGATTATTTTCTCATAAATACCCAGACTTCTCCTCCCCTATCACCCAAGTCATGTCTCAGACTAATTTCAGATGAGGATAAAATAGTCCTGAAATAGAACGAGTAACTCAGTATCATTAAAATGCTCTCATGAATTACACCTTCAGTCATTTGACTACTGACATACGTTAATTTAATATTGATTAAAATAATATACATATAAATTATGTCAATTATTTTTTGAACACTGCTTAATTTTCATCCTTATTTTACAATGCACATTGCATGCTACTCTCATTAAGGGCTTTCAATTTATTGACATTTCAGCTGCAGAATCAATACCAAGTACATTTTGGAAAATTATTTCCTCATCATGCAAGGTGATATTTTGGGGTAAAATGACTGCCTGCTTCCTAGTCTCCTACTTTGTCTTGAAAAATTATGCCAAGACAAGTGAGTGCAGCAACCTTTTGGCTTCTTGATAATTCTATCAAGCTCGGTTATGGATTTCTATAGATTGTATTAACAATCATTTCTTGGACATGTCAGATATAAAGTCTGGTTTATGCAAAGAGTCCACTGAATAACATGGGACTTGGAAGCTACTAACAAAATTATAACACTGGAGGAAAAAAGGTGACTATATTAAATAATCCATCAAAAGCAGGGATTAGTCTGATGATTGCCAAGGGCAGATGAAGTTTTGGAAAAGCATATTGGAAAACTCTGTTGTAAAAGACCAGTAAAGTAAAGACATGTAAAGATACTCCTGTTGGAAAATATAGTGCAAAACTAATTAAGATTAGGTTTTAACTTTAAGAAACCTTTAAATATTGTTTTTAATTATTACTCCTCCCAAGTTTCCTGAGTGGCAAGTTTGAATGCTAATTGACACAATTATTTTAAGAAAGAAATATCTGATGCAAAAAATTCTGTTTTCTTATATTAGAACAGAAATGAAGAAAAACTATATTAGTGAAATTATTATCCTTGTGGATAAATCACAATGTAGCTATTTTCTCCTGGATAAATTGTGACCTGTCTTTTAGACTTAATTCTGATAATCATTTTGAGTCTAATATGCATTTTGTATATGCAACTCTAATCAAATTTAGATCACAAATGACTTCAGTCTCTTAAGTTTCAGGCAGGCAATCAAAAACAGCTTCCCTGTCTTAAACCATAGGAAACAGGATAGGAAGACCCCATGAACATTCATTGGTATGTGATGGCTGAATTTTTATATACTCCTTGCTTTTTTAAGGCTGTTTTGATAAGTGTAAGTGACCCCCTGAATTTTATGTGCTCTATTTAAAGAAATGACATTAAGTGACTAAGTTTGTAAATAATTTTCCCTTTAAAGCAGCAACACAGTAGTAAAAAGAAACAATTGAGAGGAAAAAACATGTGGAAAGTCATTTCTGTAATTTCCTGAAGTTCCCCATCTTCAAGCATCTGATGAAGTTGGATTTTCTCCCATGAAAGCTCATGTGATAAATAAATTTGTTAGGCTTTAAAAGTACCACAGGACTTCTTGTTTGTCATGTACTATAGCTATCTCAAATACTATTTGAAATATAATTACACCGCATTTCAGCGATAAGTGGAATAGCAACCTGTTGACTGAAAAGTAGCTACTTAAATCTAAAGAAAACTAACGTACAAATTCAGGTCTCAACTTTGCTCTCATGATCAATTCCCACTAACTTCAGTGTGAACAAAAGAAGGTTGAAAAAATGTGCTACTTTCCTCAGGGGAGAAGAAAGAAGGGAGGGGACACTCAGAATAGGTGTTTGGAATACTTAGCAGCTAAAAAATGACTGTACAACAGGTAGCTGCAGTTACAAAATGGACAGTACATTGCAACTTCTTTTCTCTGCTAGATTTAAAAGGGCCAGTTCCAGAGACAGAATCTGTGTACAAATATGTATATAGGGAAATCTAGGCACAACTCCACTATTATGATAGCTGGAGACCCTGAACAGAGGGTATGACTCTTCTGCCTGGCAGGGAGGTCATTTCACCCTAGCATGAATGAGAGTGTGTGTGCACATGCATGTGAACATATATGGTGGATCTGTGATTTAAAAGATTTATCCATCAGTCCTCCATACACATAGAGAAGTGCAGCAACAGCTAAAGAGAAAATATCATTTTATTCCTCTCCATATCACTACAGACACAGCACTCCAAAATCTACTTGGACTATATGTTGGAGAGAGGCCTACTCACACGCTAGGTGAAAGAAGAAAAGAGTTGTCTACACTCAAGTCAATTGAAAGTTAAATTACTTCATCACCAAACCTTGTCCTACTTCATCTGCTGTTGTGGACAGGATTTAATATGTAGCTCATATTTTAATTCAAAATTATAAGAACAATATATAAGGGACATACTTTAAAACAGTCTTCCCTTTTCCTTTAGGTAGAATTAAGCTAATCCACTTTGACATAGGAGGACTCTTTGGAACTAGCTAGTGAGTCTACCAAATATGAAGCAGTAACCCAAATGTCAATTACTTTTCCAATGGCAGACACTAATACAATCTAAGAACAATAATTAGATAACACGACTACAGAGTGTGCCTGGTGACAGAACTTCTGAGATAATAGAATCTAGTGTCCTAGTTCTTAAATATTAACATCATTCTATCTCAGACAATTGGTTTATGGTAATTCAAAAGGGGCAAACGCAAATTCTTTTTATTGCTAATAGCATGCTGCTGCAGTGTTAGCTTTGAAGGTTGGCAATTTATAGGGTCAAATTTAATTATAAGTTTTATACATTTTATTTGTGTTTCTTTCCTCTCTGTTCTTTACAGCTGATTTGTTATAGGTATTTGAAAGTGCTTATTATGAAAAAGCTAACTGTTTTGAAATATGAAACAGTAGCAAATCACTGTGCTCAAGACAGTAGGACCCATTACATCAGCATCCTAGTGAGTCCATCAGTTACACAATTGAATCCATTTAGAAAAATCCCAAAACTTTTCCTATAACTCAGCATCTATTAACTATTCTGGTTAACTGTACATTTGATAACACAAAAATCCCTATAACTGCATCCAAGATTTTGACAATAAATGCAATTAAGAGGCTTGGCAGACTTGTTGTGGAAGGAAGGAAGGAAAGGTTTTATATTTCCAGAACCACCAAAAGCATCACAGTTCCTTTTTCTTAGAATATCTAAATCAAGAATATTCTTGTTTCAGATTTTCTTCTTCCTTTTGCAGCTGGCAGGTGGGTTGGGAAGTGATTTTAGTGTATGTCAAATTGCTATAATGGCAATTTTGGATACTCAAGTCCTGTTTTTATCCATAAAATTCTCCCACATTGGCACATTAACATGGCTCAACCCTGACTAGAAAGGAACACCCCTAAGGGCAAAAATGTAATTCATTCTGCACTGCAATTCTGTCCTTGCATATTATGAACATTTGTATGGTACTATGTCTCTATGATGTAAGTATAATAAAGATAAATAGAAAAAAGCACCTTTGAAATAAATGAGCCTCTTCATACATAAGGAAATGACATTTTTGTTTTTTGAAAAGGTGCTGTGCCTTACCACTAAAAAGACATAAAATTTAACAAGTACATATGCATGGACACAATGTGCGCTACTCAGTAAAACAAATAATACTGGATTGAATAATGTGGCAACTTAAATAAACTTTGGAATGAAGTGCTGTATTAGTTAGACTCCTTCCCTAGGAAAAAGAACAACAAAACCTACTTCAAAGTAAACAATCAATATGTCTTAAGAGTGGTTAGCTCAAGTTTGTGACTTATCCTCCTTTATATAAGCTTCTTATTCATATTAAAACTGCAAGCTGTAGTTTTCATAGAAACACACTTACGTGGAATTAATTAGGATAGGGAGAAAACAAACTAATGATTAGAATAGGGAGTGGGAGTGTCCCACTCATCAAAGTAGAGCATTAAAAGCTATTAATTGCCTAGTTATTAATTAGACAAAATGTGATTCAAAAATATAACAAGATACTAATAGTGTGAAGAATAATACATATAGTGTGAAGCAGTATCATTAAACTGTAAAATGATCACCTGCATAAACTATTTGGCAGAAGTGAAAACACAAGGTCTCAAGCATGAAATATATTCAGACCTTAGAATGTGCAAATATGTCTAATAATCTTACAACATTTTTATTATACCTAGTACAATTACTGCCAATGGAGTAATTCACAGATTGAGATAATAGTTTCCATGATTATTTCCATTTCTTTTATAAAACTGTCTTTAGATACAAGACTGAATGTGTAAGTTTGCCATAAATGCACATGCTGACAGACTTCGCAGCAGGAGTTAATTTACACTAATCATAGTCAGTTAACCCCTTACTAAAATATCAATTTATTGGCTCATAACACTATTATAAATTGTGATATCTGGGGTCATTACTGTGGAATGCCGATAATATTATGAGACATCACATACATACTCTCTCTCTTCATGAGGTATATTAATGCATAGGTGAAAGATCAAATTTGCTTCTTAATGGATATCTCTGGATTCAGAAATTAAGCTCAGCAGGTAGGAAGCTATCTCCCTAAATAGATATCAAGTAGTATAATATAACTGTGATTTGGCACATTTTAAAAATCCTGCTTCTATTTCTTTTATTGTGCATGAAGATTTGTAAATTTCACTCAGGAGCATTTCCCTAGTCATTTGGGGATTCTGTTATTGTTTTTAAATTTCTTATTCTTCAGTTAGTCACTCAGGTATAAAAGAAGGCCAACAGTCAATGTACTTTTACAACTGCAACTCATTATCTTGACTGATCTAACATACTCTTTGCTGGTTTTCTATGAAATACAATACAGTTTTGTCACCTGAATTTATAACTGAAATTCAGGATTTAGTTTCTTCACAAATGTAAGGCTGCCAGTAATCTTTACTGAATGTGTATATTTATTTATGCATCTGCTCTTCTACTCTACATGGTTCCAAACCCTACACATTTACCATTGGATTCATCCTGGTGTTCAACAGTTCAGTTGTTTGGAACACAGTAATTCATCTTATTTCACCCTACCTACTCCTTTCCTTCCCAAGATGAAGGAAAATTAGTTGTTATCATGCAGACATTTATTTATAATTATTATTGAAATGATCAAAAAAGGATGAGTGGCAAGGGACAGCAGAAGTATAAAATTTCTCAGGTCATCTCAAGAAAATTTCTCATTTAAATGAGGAATTACTTAGCTTTATTTCATTACTACTGTTATTTACTGTAATAGGTTATTCTAAACTGTTTATCAGTGTAGGATGAGCCATATTGTAAAGGGAAATATTTTAATACTTGTTTTTTTAGACATAAAGAGATCAGCAATTTTTAAAACACATAAGTAAATATCCACACCATCTGTTACTGCATCAACATAGGCATGAAGTTTCTCTCTACATATATTATTCTATTGTATTAGTATAATTAATAGTTTGATCCAACTGACTATAATGGTAGTTGTATCTGCACCTATATACACACATTCATAAACACACACCTGAGGATGATGGCACCTGGCCCGGACACAGTCATGTATAAAACAAATTCCAATTCTATATGTGGATCAAGGCCAAGCTGCTAAATTAGAGCCTTGTCCATAGCACAAAAAATCAAATGGGAGAAGTCCAATTTATTTCAGCATGGTTTGACTTGGACTCTTTGGAAGATTCAAACTTAAGCCATTTGTGATGGGGCTGTTGCCCCCCACTGGCCTTTATGGGGTTAATAAAGGCCAGGGATCTGCAGTCAGTACAAGAAAGGGAGCTGCAGGCACCAGAAGTCAATTAGCCTGGGGAGTTCAGGGGGGGAAGGTAGTCCCTCTAGTTGGTTGGCTGAGGAAACTCTGGAGAGCTCTCAGTGCACCACTGGGAGCTGACCAGGAGCCCAGAGCTCCTGAAGGCATGGAAGGCAGTGGAGGTTCAGCGAGTGGTCAGAGGGGAGGGACCAGCATGGGACAGAAGGCTGCAGGGAAAACCGCTCACAGAGATAGACAGACAATGAGAGACTGGTGGGAGGCAGCACTGATAGTGCCAAGGTTGTGGCATTTAGGGTCCCATGGCTGGGCCTCGGTCCCTCCCTGCTCTCCCAGAGTGCCAGGAGCAGCACAGAACTCTCCAGCCATTGGGAGACTGAATAGTAACCAGAATGAGGGAGTGGAAGTTTCCCCCAGAAGGGGCAGCAGATGGACAAAGTTACTCTGCCGGAGGGCTAAGTAGCCAGTTGAGTGACAAAACATAAGCCAAGGATGTGGGCAACATTCCCCAGTAACACACTGCCAGCAGGTGCCTGTCCAGCAGTACAGCATGAACCCCATCACACCATTCCATAAGATACTTGACCATATACCTAATGTTAAGCATGGGAGTGTGTTACTCACTTGTGCACCATAAATCCACTAACTTCTCTCCATTTGCTTTTAGGGTTTTGTTGTTTTGTTTTGTTTTACCTCCAGGAGTTTCAGTAGCAGTAGCAGTTAGCTCCAGGACTGTGATCATATTATATTTAGATTTTGTTTCTTAAACAAAACAAAGCTAGAAATTAGATGTCTGCCTGCTTCTTCTGCCCTCCAACAAGTGAGGAAACAACCACAAAAGTTTGAGACTACCAGTCTTAACACCAGCATATTAATAAGGAATCATTACAGAATTGTACAAAAAAAAAATAAGCAGCTATTATCACTCTAAGGAACAGGTTGCAATAAAGTAATAGCTACAAAATTGCATTTCAGGCTACAACTGAATATAATTTTTCCTGTGCTGCTAATTATAATGCTAGAAAATTTGATGCTTCTTTATGAATTATAAATAAATCTCAAATCCTTCTTCAAAAAAGGGATAGATAGGATACAGCATATCAGTGGGTTAAAAAAATTCTCAGGGTATGGTTTCAGCTCACCAAACTGGGAAGTAGCCATACAATTCCCATCAGTTATACTGTCTAATTCTTGTGTTCCATGCCAGAGATGTATCATTCTGTGATTAAGGCTTATCATGAAGGAAATACAAGTTAAATTACAAGATCTAGGAAAATCTGTAAACTTCACCTACATCCAGACCAACTCATTTATTACCGGTAACAACACTCAAATAATTTTTGTATACCAAAATATTACCCTTTTGCTCCCATCAGAAGACCATTACATATGATAGAGGGTGTATTACTATAAAAATGTCTATGAAACTGATCCTTAAGTGACTTCAAAGGAGCTACAATCATTTATACCTGCTGAAGATCTGGACTTACATTGCTATGTTGTCATGAAATGTAGCACCTATCATCAAACTTTGATATTAGTCCACTAAAAGTTTGGGAATTTTATTACTTGTTACAACGTGCATACAACGCTCTGGATCTGTTTTCCCATCTGTAGAGCAGAGATAACACACACATACCTCAGCGGGATGTTGTGAAAATTAGTTAATGTTTGTAGAGTACTTTGAGGATGTCAAGATATAGGTAAGTGTTCAGTGTTAGAATACTTAGAATACTTTACAATTCAAATGGAAACACTGGTCTTTACGGTTAGTGACAAATGTTGAAAACTTTCTAAATAGCACAAGGTTTCCTGAAAAAAATCTTGGGAAAGACTGATATCCAGTTTATAAGCATAAATTGATAGAAGACAACTGTGTTATCAAATAGCTTACAGTACTCAGCCACAACCTAGTAATCTATCCCTACATGCAGGAACAAAATGCATCTCTTGTAAAAGAAAACTGTGCTGCTGTTTGCAAACACATCTATATAGCAGGCCTTGGCCCCAAACTGCAAATTTGCAGTGTCATTTTAGAGGTCCTCACTATCTATAAGTCCAAGAGGATAATGGAGGAAGAGAAGACTCTTCTGCTCATCAGCCCATTTTATAAACTCCTTGCTCCACATACCACCCTTTTTCAGCTCTCATCCTACACCTATACCTTACCTAACAAGCATCTTTGTTCCTTTCCTAGTTCCCCAGTAGCTGTTCCTTCTTTCACGCACTCTAACTGCTTCCAGAAAACTAACACAACATTTGTGGCCTGAGTTCCCTCTTAAATGTGATACAACTGGAGCTGCTCAATGAAATTTCACATTCTGATTTTGTGAACAATGTGTTCAACCTTTATTCTGTATGTGATCTCTGAGGCAAGTAATCTAACTAAGAGAAGCAGAGATGATAATAAGAGGAAGAAGTATGCATTCAACAGTGGAAGAAGGAGAAGGGGGCAGCTACAGGGAAAGAAAAAGTAACAAAAAACAAGAGTAGCAGAGTAAAACGACCAGTGGTTGGGAGGAGGCAACACTCTAAAAACATCACCTGAAATAATTTTTTGGGATACCTAGCCATTAAGTTTCTGATTCTGGGAAATGTGTAGAAAATTGGAAGAACTGATAATTTATATTGTTCACTTAGAGCAGCATTTGCCAAATTAATTTGGCCTTCGAACACTTTTGGGCTTGGAATATGTTGATGGAACACATACATGCTGGTTCAGAGAGTTGGCGGATTCATATCAAAAAAATCCCACATGTATTGCTCAAAAGTTGATTTAAAAGAGTGAGCTCTTTTGGGCTGTCTTTTACTTTACAAAGGAGGAAAAATACCATTGGCATTGATTTTTTTTTTTTTTTCCACAGAACACCTATTCATATTGCACAGAACACCAGTATTCTGTGGAACACAGTTTGGGAAATGCTGACTTAGAGTGCCTTACCTGTGGATATGAAGCACTCAAAATAAGTAAGTCTTATGACTACGCAATATTTTTCCTGAGTTCCTGAAGTCATTTACCTGTTACCATTAATAGATTATTATCTGTTCCTTTCAGTGCAAGGGCTTTCTAAATTTTCAGACATGGAGCTTGGTACTTACTTCTGACAAGAATACAGTTATGTCCCCTCTTTAGTCCTTTTCTTTTTCTAATATATTCTTTTTTGAAATGGAGAGACCAGAACTGAACTCAGCATTAAAGGGGAAAACTTGGGATCCATCCACTTATGCTATGGAATTATAAAGTTTTAAATTATTTACATCCCTTTGTAATGCATAATGATATCCTGCTTGCTTGCTTTTTAAAATAAATATCTCCTCTTATGGCAAAACAAAAATAATCCTCCATTTCTACAATGCTATACATTCAATCCTCTCCCTAGTTTTGTCAAATACATCTCACTTGCACATGTAAATTCTTCCATCAAACAATGTCCTTCAGTTTTGCTAATAATGCCATAAAGTGTTGCTCATATGAAGCTATTTTGGCAAGATCAACCTCTAAAAAAGTGGGAATAAGTATCTTACCAGTGTCTCTTTACAAAACCATGCTGTAATGTAGTCTATTTTTAGAAGACTTTATAATCCCTTATACTAGAAAAATTAGTCCAGCTTTAGCTATTCATTTATGATTTCATATTTTTTTCTATAACATTTATAAAATTTGATATAACATTTCTTATTTTAATACATGGGCCAAATAATGTGCATCCCACTGTATACTTCCGTTTTTCCAACAGACATGGCAATGGAGGCTAAATACCTTTTGTGTTACAGGAAATAGGACACATTGCGTGTTGTATGAGCCCATTAACTAGCTCTGCATAGAATGGCTTTTCAGTAAGATACAACCTTCATAGTCTTTCTTTCAATTCCTATAGTTTATTTCTCTTTCCTGTGCTTTGAATCCCATATTATGAGTTTTTAACAAAACATCAAAATGGACTGTGATATTTGGGTCACAGGAAGAAATATGGGGAGAATCTTGTGGCATGAGGAATGAGGATAATGACAGGATGATAAATAAGGAGCAGTGCTGCTTAGGAGTGTTGGCTTGAAGGGTTTCCCTTTCCTTCCTCACACAAACAGCACTTCCAGCTAACTTAGCATATTTGTGTACCACATAACAATTCAGTATCTCTTGTTAGACCTAGATTATTGGTTTCCTCTGCAGGAAGTATTTTTAATGCATACACAGATTATTAAAGCCATCAGTACTGAAGATTAATTTTACTGGTAAACTTAAAAGAAAAATTTCCTACAAATACAGGTATGTATAACAATGTTTCAAAGGTCTTGGATTATTATGGGTACATCTAACAGAACAGTTACACCCTAGTGGCTGTCCAAGGTCAATTGACTTGGGCTTACATGGCTTAGGGTTCAGGGCTATAAATTTGCTGCATAGATTTTCAGGTTCAGGCTCAAGATCAAGCCCTGGAACCCTGCAAAGAGTAAGGGACCTGAGCTCAGATGCCCACACAACTAAACAGCTTCATAGTCCAAGCCCTCCAAGTCCAGTCAGCTGCCATAGGCCAGCTGAAGGTGTTTACTTGGACTACGCTATGTTATGGACATACCTTAAAAGTCAAAATCCAGTGTTGTTTTCCACAGGTAACTCATGGCATTTCCATTTAATCATATTATAATACTTCTCATGCACACTTACGAGTTGATGTATTTAATGGGATGACAAACTCTTAGTATTTGCAATAAAAAAGAAATAAATAAAATGTGTGTCTGGAGAAAACCATAACTGAAGGTCTATAAAGAAAATGAGTGCCCTAACAATAATTAAATTTAAAACAATTGTGTGTGTGTGTGTATTCTGACTGATAAAGCACATGAATAATATAGTTAATACAGTTAAAGGCCAGAAAGAACCACCAGACCATCAAGCCTGACCCCCTATAGACCACAGATCATTACATTTCAGCTAAATACTCCTATATTGAGCTTAATAAGTTTATTTAAATTGAAGTATATCAGTGCTCATGAGGTCACACCATTGTGCACCAGAGGCAAATAGAGGAGATCATGAAATCCCTGAAACAGCAGCAAATTCATTAAGTGACATATACTCAAATAATTATAATCAGGTGATCTACCCCCTTCAATGTAAAAGAAGATGATAACCCTCCAAGCACCAGGCCAGTTGGACCTTGGGAAAAAATTCCCTCCTGAATATTGCCATTAGTTTGACCCTGAACATTGGAGCAAGCCACACCAGCCAGGAATCTCAAAAACAAAAATTCTCTGTACCACCTCAGATCACTATTCTGTACAAAATGTCTATTTTCATTATGTAGCTGGAGTCTTACATTAGTGGACTTATATAATTATAAATGTGAAGGAACTAATGTGTCCTATGTACAATTTGTGATATCCATATAAAGATTTTACTGGCCCTATAAACTTATGTTTGTGATATGCTGTTGAAAGTTTCCATATAAACATGAGAAATACACGCTCAGTTCAGTAAGCTCTACCTCTCATTATCTAGGTTAGGCTTACCACTATTGTCCTTTCAACTGACCTTATCAGCTTGAAGCAGTCAGGTTGAATCTTCACATGGTCCAGTCAATACTTGCTTTAAGAAAAACTGGTTCCAAGTTCTTCATTTATGTATCATTCCGCTATATCTTACCTATTAATCTATTCTCCTTCTTAAAGGTTATTCGTAAGAAAAAGACCCCCCCCCCCGTTTGTAGGTTTTCTGTGTGACTACATGTCTGCCCTATGCAACACTCCTGCCCTTCTGGTAGGAGCCAGCCAGAAAGCTCAGAAGTCACTTCAGAAAAAGTGAAAACTTGCAAGGTTATGTTTTCAGCTGTCTGTTCTCTGAAAAAGCTCATAGTAGCTAAGCTATTCTTTGTGCTCACTTCCTGAGAGAGAGAGAGCTGTGCCCTTCCTTCTTTCTATACATATATGTTTCATGCTTTGAATGAATTCTAACAAGCAAGAGAAACTAATGAGTCACTGCACAGCTGAGAGCAAGACAAAAATGCTTGAAGCCAGGCAACCAACAGAACATGTAGAAGCAAATGGCCATTTCCAATCTTTCTTAGGGTGAGGAGGGTACAGTAGAGCAGAAGAGAACATTTCTGCTTTGCCCTCAGCTTTGACACTGATACAATCTAACAGCCTGCAAACTAGATTTCATTGAACATGATTGTCTTTGTTTTTCTCCTATCTGTTTTTTACAGCTTATATATGAGGTTGTTGGGAGGGGAAATGAGAAGCAAAATATATCTCTAACAATATTCTTTTCTGCCATTACATTATATTTATTATTTTCCATGTCACACTATCCCCCACTAGCACTTTTAGGTCTATTCTTTTCTGCAATTACAAAAATACTTACTACTCATAATATTCTTGACTGTAAAAGCCCTCTGTTCACAGAACTCTCACTGAAATTGTCCGACATTGTAATTTAGTAAGGCCTGCCCAAACCAGGGTACCATTGTACTAGGGATTGGACATACACATTTTTAATTGAAAGCTCCTTTCCCCAGCCAAGAAGATAACAGAAGAGGATACTTAATGTAAATAGAGGTTCTTCAAGGTGTGTGACTTCCACCAGTATTCCACATGTGAATGCATATGAGTGTCATGTGCCCAAGTCCAGAAGTTTTTCCAAACAGTATTCATTGACCCACACATGTGTAGTATGTCTCCTCATGTGCCCAAGGAGCAGTGCAGCTTGCTGTAACTCCAGTTCCTCCTCTTACCACAGTATGGACACATCCAAATCAGCGGAGAAGGAGCGTAGATCGTGGAGTTTAGATAGTGACCACACATCTCAAAGAACCTCCAGTTACAGTAAGTAACCACCTTTTCTTCATCAAGTAATGGCCCCTGTGTGAATGCCACACATTTATGACTTTCACGCAGTGATCAGCGCAGTAGCAGGAGTAAGGAGTTTGATGCTGGAGTCATTGACATAGAGCTCATCCCATGGCCATGTGCACAGGCGTCACATGTCCATTGGCATACTGAATTGTAGATTTGCAGATGTCTTATCACAGGACATCTAGTAATGAAGCAAAGGAAGTGGCCTGTGCAGAGTGAGCAGGAGGGAGGAGGTTTGATATTCTGTAGCACTCCAATATGCAGCCAAAGACCCACTAGGTGATCCATTGTGATGATATGGTTTGGCCCTTTGAACTCTCTGCTATGGCCACAAGACTATTGGTGACTTTTGAAAGGATAAGTTCCTTGTAAGTAGAATGCCTGGGCCTGCATGACACTGAGGGAGTGCAGTTTCTTATTTTTAAGGGAAGCATGTGGTTTTGGGAAGAACACAGGCAAGTGGATGGATTACTTGAGAGTGAATTCCTACAGAATACATTTTGGGTACAGTCTGAAGGAGACCTTGTCTTTGTGGAATACCTAATAGGAGGGGACAGCCATCATGGCTCTTAGTTCATTGAGCCTTCTGGCCAGCAGCAATACCACTTTCATGAAAAGATAGGTCTTGATAGAGGTTGCTATCGGTTTGAAAGATGGTCTCGTGAAGGCAGAGAGACTGAAGTTAACACTGGGGTGTGGGCTTCACAGCTGGTGGGAAGGTCTGAGTGGGCTTTTTCTTGAAACAAAGGAACTTCCTGTGCAATGGGTGTATATCTATATGGAACCATGCATCTTTCATGTCAAGGGCCACAAACTAAGCTCTCTCCTGGAGGGAAATTGTTGATGCACATGTGATCACAAGGAATTTTGGCTTCTTGATAAATGAATTTCGTTGCTCAAGATCCAGGATAGGTCTCTTCCTTGTACCATTTTTTCAGATGGGGAAGCATAGTGAATAAAATTTCTTAATATTGTAGCAGGAAGTCCTGTATCGCACCCTTGCAAATCAAGGAGTCTGTTTTCTTCAGAATAATCAATTGATGGGAGACATCTCCCAAAGGGTGCTGGATGGAAAGGTGATGAAGCAGGAAGGACAGAAACTCTATGTAGTATCTGTGATGGATGATCTCCAGTACCCAACTGCTCATAGTGATCTTGCCCACACTGTGAGCAAATGCATAAAATGACCACTGAAGATTACTGGTGATGAGGTGGTTGGCATCAATGGTGGTTTATGAGTTTCATATCTTGTCAATTTCCAAAGGGATAGCCGTGTTAATCTAGTCCAGCAAAAAAAAAAACCAAGGAGTCATGTGGCACTTTAAGACTAACAGATTTATTTTTTGCATGAGCTTTCGTGGGAGAAAATCCCACTTCCTCAGATGCTTCGAAGATGGGGGAACTTACAGAATGGAATGAAAATAAATGCAAGGGGGTGTAAAACACAGGATCAGGTCATACAGTAACAGCAAATCAGAGCTGTTGTTAGGTTCAAACCATGGGAAGCCTGAATCAAATCAAATCAAAGGGCTGGAAGGGACCTTGTGAGATCATCGAGTCCAACCCCCTGGGAATTGAACCCAGGACCTTCTGCATGTTAAGCAGAGGTGCTAGCCACTCTGAAGTCAAATTACCTTTTGTAATGGGAAAAGAACCCATAGTCTCAATTCAATCCTGCTGTCACAGAATTTAGTTTGCATATTAATTCGAGTTCAGCTGTTTCTCTTTGAAGTCTTGATGTCCCAGTCACCTCTCTGATGACGGTCGTTAACAAATCATTTATCGAGTGATTAGAAAGATGGAAGTGCTCAGCAACTGTTTTGTGATTTCTGATATCAGCTCTATGTTCATTTATTCTTTTGCACAAATTTGTTAACGACCGACTCTTATGAGCAGTCCACTGTAAGCAATCTCCTCATGTCCATGAGTGGTTTTCTGCTCTTGTGGTGGGATGTGTCCTAACTTTTCAGTGCTGGCAGCTGCACACGATGGCTCATACTGAGAGGGGCATTACCAGGCTGCTGTACAGGGCAGTCTCCATGCCAAGATGCAAGTGTGTCTGGGGCTTCATAGCCTCTTATAGAGATGGAGCTCACTGGCCTCTCTGTTTCGAGGCAGGAAGGACTTACGGATGGCACACTTCACTCCAAGACAGCACAGGCCCTGTTGATGTTCATCACTAATAGAAAAGGAATGAGGGCAGGAGACAGTTCCTGGCGCCTGGGATCATGGACATAATCCCACTGTGATGATGGGTTGAGTTCCCAGACTGGGGAGGAGTTTTGCTAAACTACAGACTATACTGCAACTATAACAACTACATTAAATATCCTAAATGAGTAAAATATCCTAAATTGAGTAAAATTTAATCTGAACTATTTATACTAGAGAAAGGCAACCCTCTGAGTAAGAGTGAAAGAGGACTAGATGGACTCAGGCCATGTGGCAGTAAGAGGGAACTTGGGTAATATTGATTAGTACTGCCCCTTACAGGAGCACAAGCAGATATACTATGTGTGCACAGGTCAAAGAACACTGCTTGCAAAATACTTCAGGACTCAGGTGCATAGCATGCATGTGCACCTATATTTGCAGTACACATCATTCAAAGAAATATTTTTCCCATTTTACAGGTGGAGAACTGAAATGCAGAAACCAAATAATACACTTGTAGTCACAAAGGAAGTAGTGCCTTTAAGTAGGGGTAATGGGTCTGTTAACCTTTCGGCATCATTATAGGTCCATGTGCTTTCATTTTTAAATGTATATTGAAACCAGATATTTTAAAACATAACTACATATTAACTGTCAGTTCAAATTTAATAAATATGAATGAATATTTTCATAGATTATTTTTAGTGTCAACTTTTCTTTCAGAAAGTGTTTTAAACAGTAATGGAAAATTTTAAACCACAGACTTATTCTGATAATGTGCTTTTTTATTGCAGCATAATTTTCTTACTGTTATAGAGCCCAGTGACAAACAGACAGAGAAATACTAATTTAAGGTGGTAGTTTTCCTCATACAGATTATTTTGGGTAAACTTCACAAGGAAGTTACAAATTACATTGATCCTCGCCTTGACATTTTGTTTTGAAAACTAAACTATTCATAATTCCCTTATGTTTGCTCACTAGGCTCTGTGATGCTAGCCAGATGGTAGCAAGAAGCTGATGTTGACACACTGGCAAAACGCAGAAAGACACATGCATGGAATTAAGCAGCAGGACACAACTTTTATTGAACTTTAGCACAGGGTAGGAGCACTTTCTGCCCATTACACATCCCATTCTATACTGGGCATTTAATTGGCTCCAGTCCAGGAATTACACGGCAGGGCACCTCCCATATAACCCATAACTTTGGGGTATTCTCTCCTCAGCGTGCTCCAAGGACTCAGCTCTCTCTCTGCCAGGGTTACATGGAGTTCACTGAGCAGAATTACAGGACCCCTTCCCATATAATTTATAACTTCTCAGCCTACCCCAGAGGACTCAGTCCTCTTGGTCTCCTAGTATCTTCTAACGGGACAGAGGGTGCGAGATGTTCAATGTGCCATGATTTAATTCTGGCTCTCCTGCAAAATTCCAGCAGTAAGATGTAATACCCCTTAAATATTTTCTAAAAGAAAGTACATGATAGCATACAACATGCATGTCTGTGTGTCCATTCTCGCTCTATTTTACCAATAAACATGAGAAGCCCTTAATGACAGAGGTTGTGACTTCCCAGACCATATCTTATTGCTGAATCAGTTACAGATTAAGAAAGAGGTTATCAGAAATTGTATTCCTCCAAAAGATCTCTCAGTGATTAAGACAAAAAGAATTTGGCAGAAGAAATATTCTGCTGACCACAGAAATGCCCAGTGCTCAGTGATTACACAGGGAGTCTTGGAGTGGAAATGGAAAAATAAGGCAATGAATAATTAAGCACATGTAAAAGCTTAAAGTCAGCAACACTGAAGCAACATTACAATGTTTTAATATAATATTTTTATAAAATATTTTCAGCCCTAATTCATGTATCAGTTTTCAGCATTTGCCAGTTAACTTTACTGCCTCACAAAAAGACCACCTTGCTGAAATCATTACTGAGACCTGAATCCTGCAAGCACTCATGCATGCAAGTACTTTGCCCACAGGTAGTCTCATTGAGTTCAGGGGATATTCTAATACAAAGGTGGCCAAACTTATGGAACTCAAGAGCCACACAAGGTGATTATTAAACCTTCAACAGCTGCACTGAGCCATATAACCAATATACTTTTACCTACTCCAAAATTGCTAAGTTTAAAATTCATTGCACAGTTTAATTTGATCGTAAAAAGAGGGCAAATATTGGTCCTAATAATGTCGGATTCTAATAATTACTTAAGGTTATCATGAAAACTAGGCCTATACAGTAAACAATCTATTTTCTTCATATTTTCGTTTCTGATTATTTGGTGTCATGTTTAGAAGGACTTCTAAAATATTTTATTTTAAAAATGAGTAAACCATATTTGGGCCTACGAGAAAATCTACACATGCCATGCTTCTCCTGGCCATCCTCAACCAGATTTGAAACTCCTAGGCTGGGGCTGCTTTCCTCTCTCTGACCCGCATATAAGACGAGTTCTTCTGTGAGCCTCACCTTTTCCCTGAAGAGCCGCATGCGTCTCCGGAGCTGCAGTTTAGCCATGCCTGTTCTAATGCAAGGAACACTAACCAAATACTTTTGTGATTGCAGCCCTAGTGCTAGAGATTGTAACTCAAGTTAATACTAACCACCAACCACCTCACCATTTACACTTGGCCTGTTATTTGCTGACATAACAATATACTTGTTTTCAAATGGAAAGAGTATTTTGTAGAATACACATGTAAATTCCATAGAAAGAAATATAGGGGAAAATATTTTATTGAGAACTGATTCTTCACAGCTGCTAACTTGTGGTCACACTTCAATTTGGTACAATATAGCATGTGAATTTTAAGGAAGACACCTGGTGAAGTTAAAATCCCCTTCCCCCATACTGTACTGAAATAAATTTTAGGTTAGGCCATGATATAAAAATGACTACAACTGATCTATTTACTAATGCCAAAAGATGCATTTCTATACATAATATATGCAAGTCTGGGTCCATGCTGAGAAATGTGGGAATAAATCAAAGCTTGTTTATTTTTTCCTCACAAACCTTTATTCTGTATCTCTGGCTTAAAAATAAATAGCCCTTAAAAATATGGTAGCATATGCATTGTTAATAGTTTACGCTCAGAAAATCAGCCATGTGTAAAATAGGTATATGTTCATATAATTGCCTACAGTATTTTGTTACATGGTTAAATGCATGATTTCCTCTAATAGAATGCTATTGTGGTCTACATCACATTTTCTAGTTCATAAAGATCAAATGAGCTGTGACCATAGTTTCCCCAAACTTAATGGGAAGTTCATTCAGTAACTTCTGAGTTTAAATTGTGTCTTTCTACTATGAATCAATAGATTTAAAACACATTAATGGATCACTTCACCAAAAGGTCTAATCTTGAGTGACTAACACAGTAGATCTAACTCAAATTTATTGCTCTTGTAGCATGTTGAACTAAAAGGTCCTTAATCTTTATAATATAACAATGAATTTGAATTAGAGGAATGATATCCGCTTGATGCAAATCATACCACTGTCTATGTATTCTTGCCTCTCTGGAACTTCTTAAGTGTAGCTTTCAAAGTTCAGCTTTGTGAAATGTTAGTGGTAATCATCATAATGCTTCAAACTCTGGTTAACCCATAGTTTTTCACTGCTCATACTTTCTGTTGGCCTGTGCAAGAAGCTGTGTTTTACCATTTCTGGCAAGGCACCCATCAGGACTGCTGAGCTGGGCTCTGCTGGTAAAAGAGGCCAGGGTAAGATCTGCCCTGCTCTGAATGAATCTTGTGAGCACTTCTACTCCCAGCCTATTTGTGGTGGGCCATGGTCTGACCTACTGAATGCCCCTCTCTCTCCTAAAGGGTGGAGAGTGATTCAGTAAATCTCTACCAGCCACACCTCAGCTTCTGTTGTCTGCTCTGCTGAAGCTGTAGGCCTGGTAGTGTTAGCCTAGGATTCAGGAAGTACCAACCTATCTCCCAAGCTGGTGTCAGGGTTTTTCCTCCTGCTGCTTCTTCCCTGGAAACAACCATCTCCTACTTCTGGGGGAAGTTTTCTCTTTCTGCAATTACAAGCCTCCAGGCTGCTTGCAACCCTGTCACTCTTTCTACCCCTCTGTAGCAGAGACTGGGTTTTCAGGGTTTGGCACAGGCTTTAATTAGGTTCAGGTGTTACTAATTACCCTGTAGTCACCTATTTCTTGCCTGCAGGGAACAGTACCTTTAACATTCTGGGGCTGACCAACCGACCTTCATACCCCAAATACCTGTTTCTAGCCCTCCATCTTCACTTTATCACACATCTTAAGGACAGTTTAATTTAAAATCCATTTCCTTATACTTATTCTGACCTCCTCTTAGTACATACACATCATAGCACTGTGCAACATGTTCGTTCATGGTAAGTAATAATTTTAAAGATATTCATTTCCATGTACATATTACAAATTAAAAAATAGAGACAAGGTGAAAGGAACCACTTTTTCTTATATTCAACAAGTCCATATTCCAGTTCACATACTTCTTATTTATACAACATGATCCTGAAAGATAAGGAAAAATTTCTGACTGTTAATTGTTGGAGTTCCTCCTCTCATTCCATCATGTGGAAATTCCAGATTATCAAAACTGTAACACTGTCTACCAGGAAGCATAGCAGCAAAAGACAGTAAAAAACAGAGTAAGAAAGACACATACTGTCCCTCATACCTTCCATCTATCTCATGAGAGATGGCTGGCTTACTTAATACGTGGCTTTGAAACACTTCAGAACTAAATTTGCCCACATTGTCTATGCCATCCCAAGAAAGCGAGATGAGTTCAAGAGGCAAAGACCATGACTTAAAGATTTCCATCATGGTCACATCAATTTACATAAAGTAGAAACTGAAAATACCCTAGCTAGAGGGCACATTCACTAAAGAATTAGAAATGGAGAGTTGGCCATTCTTCCACAATTCAGATTAATAGGTGATCTTTCCAGTCACTGAGATGGATATGCAAAACAAACAAGGAGTCCTGTGGCACTTCTAAAGACTAACAGATTTATTTACCACATGAGCTTTTGTGGGAGAAAATCCCACTTCATCAGATGCTTTGAAGTTGAGGAAAATAAATGCAGGGAAGTGTAAGTCAACAGAACCGGTCATACTGTAACAGCATATCAAAATAGTTGTTAGGATTCAAACACTGCAGGACAACATAGAGAAGAAGATGAGGTGAAATCACCTGTTGTATTTGTAATGTGAGAAAAAAACAATGTCCCAATTAAGACCTGAAGCAATGCAACCGAATTTGCAAATGAATTCAATTTTCCCAGCTTCTCTTTGAAGCCTTGATTTAGTGTTCATTGTGTGAGCACAGTAATTAACAAATCGTTAATGGAGTGATCATGAAGATTGAAATGCTGACCCACTGGTTTTAGTTTGTTGTGGTTTCTGATGTCAGTTTTGTTCTCATTAATTCTTTTGAGCAGAGACTGTCCTGTTTGTCCAATATATAAGGAAGAGGAGCATTTCTTACACATGATGGTGTAAATCACATTGGTGGATGAGCAGGGGAATGAGCCTGTGATGGAGTAGCTGGTTTTATGAAGTCCTATAGTAGTGTCTTTTGTGCAGATATATGGGCAAATTTGGCAGCGTGGTTTGTTGCAGGGATATGTGCCTGCTAATGGTTGTGTTGTTAGGTCTCTAGTTGCTGGTAAGTATATGTTTAAGGTTGGGGGTGTCTGTAAGCGAGGCTAGCCAAAGCCTCTACTTTAGGTCTTGGTAATGGAGAAAGAGATGTGATGAAGCCAACAGGACCACGAGCTAATTCCCAAAGAAGTCCAAAAATCCCATAGGGTGGAACTACTGACCGAAATGAAACACCGGTTTCTTAGGAGAATGGAGGGATACATTGGACAGCTCATGCTCCACAGAATCCAGCCTAAGTCTTCACAACTGAATGGGAATTTCACAGAAAATAAACACAGCGAAAATATTTAGACATGTCCTGATAGACTTTGGAGCTCAGGGAGTTTTGCACACAACTGTTACGGCACAGAAGAAAGCTGATAGGATGCAAAAGAGCTTGTTATGTATTTCAGTTTAAGGGCAGCAACACCGTTGTAAAAAGGGAAACGTATCATCAGAGACAAGACTGAGGGGCTTCATGGCCTAAACAGGGGACAAGGGGAACAGGGCTGAAGCCCAATGCCCCAACCAAAAACCGGGCATCCAGCCCCCAACCCACCTATCTGGCTCCCACTTGCTCCTGCTGGCGCTGGGGGGAGCGAAGGGGAGGCTGGAGCCAGAGGCTGAGCTATGTGCTCCTGCCCCACCCCGGTCTGTCTGGTCTGACCAAAGGGGTGGAGTAGGGCAGGCCAGTGCCTCTTCGCTCCACATGGGACGGTTGGGCTGGCTGGCTCTTGCCCCAGCCTCTGCCTCTCTGGTGCAGCCTTCCAGAGCCCACGGCCCTGGAGGGCTGCACCAGAGGCCATGCCACGCACCAAGCGACTCCACTCCAGGGCCAGACTGGCTGGAGTAGGGCCAGGGTAGGAGTGTCTTTTGGTCCAAGGTCACTCCCCCAGCAACAGGCCTCCATGCTGGAGAGGGTGGTGGCCCATGGTGGTGGGAGGGCAGCCCAGCAGGGGCACCAGCAGTATCGTTTCCTCTTCCTTTTTTCTCTTCCTGAGGCAAGGGTCACTGCTATGTGAGATATCCAGAAAGAAAAAACTGGAGTGATGAAAAAGATCCCATAGACTTATCTGTAGAAAAGGAAAATATTTTAAAACTTATCACAGTATTATTCTGTTCTTAGTCGTCTGGAAATGTTCAATGCCTGGAGATGAACTTATGGTTTCACGGACCAAGTTCTGAATAAAACAGCCACCACTTTGAAAATGTAACATTGTTCAAAACAGAGACAGGGTATAATTATAAAATGAAAAAGCACTGGTAGGCTCACTTATGATAGAATACAAAAAAAAGACCACAAAATCTAGAATGAGCACCGAAGGGAAGAGCCTCAATACACAGGATGCACTAAAGAAAATCAATGTTTCCAATTTGTAAAGAAAGCATAAATCAAATATTATTAACATGATCTATAAGCACTGTATAAATTTATTTACATCACATGCAAACAATAAATTACCTAAATAAATTCTATTATGCTGAGAAATGTTGCAAATAACATGCTGACATGTCAGGAAAGTGAAAATAATAGTGTTGACCTTCATCACATTATGCACTATTTCTTCCTTTACAGTACCATCTATTCTGATTTTAAGCAGTTGTTTCACTCTTATTTCAGTCACATGCTGGAGGAGAATGTTTTATAAAGTCAAGTCTTACTGTATATTAATTACTTGACTCAAGTATGACATTCTGTTTAATACACAACTTCACTAACTGCAAATAATAAAAATTGGCTGTACTTTCCTGATTCTGCAGCTAAGGAGCTTTTGATAATGTCAATAGGAGAAACCCACAGCAGGATGGATGTGGAAGGCAATGTTTAGTCTGTCACTGCCCCACATTTCCCCTCTCATCCCAGACACCATATGGGATGACCACGTGCTGGTAATATTCTGAAGGAGTTTGTCTCAGCAAACTTACTGAAACCACTGCTATCCAGTTGCAGAAGAGGGGTTCTCAAAGGCTAGTCAGAAGGAACAGCAACTGTCATCTGAGATTTCAAAACACATTCACAGATAGGATAGACAACAGAAAGGTCTCCAAGCAGGTAGGAAATTGGTGCTATGAAGAAATGTGAACTGGTGCCTTTCATCTTTTTTTTTCTTTTCTTTTTTTAATATATACCAATTGTACATGATCTGTCCCTCATGCTCTTAAAAATCAGGGCAACCTAGACTCTCATACCTGCAAATAGATAATTTCCAGGGGATTGTCTACACATGAATGTTCATTTGAAATAATACAGTGTGCAAATTTAAACTTGATTTACTATTCACATTTAACTCCATGTTTGAACACTTTTATTCTGGAACACAGTCCCTTTTTCTGAATTATTTTGTGGATTGAGTTTATTCAAACTAAGGCACTCTGAGTCCAGAATAAGAACATCCACATGTGGAGATAATCAAAAATAAATAATTGATATTTCATAGCCCTGCACTATATAAGTGAACATCAATCTCATCTTTGTAATCAAGACCCCAAGGAGTGTGGCAACCACCTCCACCTTGTGGCCCCACCCACTTCTACATGGGCTTGGCCAGCACCTCCTCTCCAACCCAAGGCTTTCCAAGGCAGGTGTTGGGGACAGGACTTGGACCAGTTCCGGGCATCTAACCTGACACTCATGCAGGATCATCAATAACCATGATCAACATTTTTGGCTCAACACAAAAAAGCAGAATAATCCACCCAGATTTACCTGTTCTCCAGCTCATGCCCAGGATTTGCAACTCAAATTCATTTAAATTTAATATCTGCTTCATAGCCAGTGTGAAATGAGCTGGTGGTTGTATTCCAGATCCTAGTGACTAAGTGTCAACATCACCGAAATCACCATCACAAATGTATCATTGCCTGGCAATCTCTCTAACCCAGAGATACCTTCTCATATATGGTAATAGGGAACACTGGCAGAAATCATAAGAAAGCTTGAACTGCTATTGCCCCTCCCCCATTTCCCTTTTCTCTTCTGTTCAGTAGCTGAGTAGCTCTCTCATGTCAGGCTGCAAGATAAAGCCATTTTAACTGTTTCCTAGCAATAAGGTCATCATAAATTGAGACTGAACTAGCAACTTCTTAAAGTAAATGCCTGCCAACAGAAACACAGACTCCTTAATAAACACAGTAATTCTACTTTCTAAACATTCTCTTTCCGTAGTTTTAAGGTCCAGGATTAACAGCCCCCAATTTATTCTACACACACACAATTTTTGTAAACCCTTCTGTAATTATTTGGGTTTATAGTAAATAAAAGTGATTCAATTCTTTTTTTTTTCCTGTTACAAAATAAGGAATCAACAACTAGTAAACTAGCTGGTGGCAGCCACCATACAACAACAAATCAATGTATATTAACACGATGGAAGTAAACAGGTACAGGAAGGACTACTACTGTGCACTCGTAACGTGATTCCATTCAATGATCTCCAAGTGTTCCATATGCATTAATTAAGCCTCATAGCCACTTCTGGAAGGCAAGTATCATTATGTAAGTTTTACATCAATGAAATGAAGGCACAGGGAACAACCATGTTGAGTTTCCCAAGGTCATATATCAAGGCAGTGGTACCATCAAAAATATATTACAGAAATCCTAATTCCCTTTTCAATATTCTAACTTCCAGGGAGCAGTGCCTCAAGAGGGAGTGTTAATTATAAAACTGACCCATAATTATTTGTATGCTCCTAAGAGAAAAAGCATGACGACATTTTCCATTCACAAATGCCATACATGTCAGACTTCAAATTTCAGTGTGAAAAACCTAAAGTCCTCAGGAAAATAAATACTTGGAATAAAGCATATCTTGGCTTTAATTTAAAATCAGAACTAGTAGTCTTGCCTTCACATGCAGGATCTTATACCCATGATATGTGTCTGCTTATGAAGTGGATACCATTCCGTTAACACCAGTGAAAGGTCTGCCCACATTATAAAAATCTAAGCAAGAAATGGATTTAAAATAGATTCAAAATGGATTTGAAAACATGACTTTACTCTTGGTCAAACTTTATGAATTTCATGCTTCCCAGAACTGTTAAAAGGAAACCAACTGATGATTAAATCACTTATTTTAATAATTTAAGTCCCAATACTTCTGACTGGGACAAAGTCTTAAATTATTCTTATTTGGAATGCCGAATACAATGTAACACAATCTTTGTCTACAAATCAACAGTCAATAACTACTTAGGTATTTTAATTGATATTTAAGTGTCCCATATGTTCCATTATATGCTTCTTGTTTATTTCAAACCCTGCCATAAAATTCTATACCTTGATTACAGCTTCAACCAAGTTTAAAATCTTCTGGAGAATTACAGAGAAGTAACACTGATAGATCCTCGTTATCGATTCTATTATCAGGCAGTTTTCCCACCTTTAGCTGTATGGGTAAGAACATGTTTAATGGTCCCATCTTAATTACTGGAACTGGCTAGGGACTGTGAGAGAGGCTGAAGGACAAAGCAGTGGCTGTGAAGGACATTACTAATCTTATCACAGGTTCCTTTGGAAAAAGAAATACAACTTCTATCTCCACCCTAGTCATTAGTCAGATATAAACAGCTATTTGACTTGACATGGTTATAAGCCCTATTATCACAGCCTAAGCTCATTCTTCATGCAGTTTACTGGAAGATAGATGATGGCCCACTACCAATTCCAGTTAATGGGGTTAGACATATTTCTAAACAATATGTGTATGGTAAAAGTAGCTAAATGTACATAGGGAATGATTCACTGCACTTTCCTTGTGTAGGAGAAATCTAATTTTAAACACAGGAACTTTTCCAATAAGGAAAACAAATCCGACACTGCTGGCTAACTCTCTATTACAGACATAAACTAGTAAGCTTTTGGGGATTTTTTTCCATAATTTCTTCTAGTCTCTTTTGTCCAGCAAGTAATGGTTATCTACAGACAGGGTTTGTCTTTATAATGAAGTACTTTAAGAAGTAGAATATTTACATTTAATTTAATTCCAGGCATTTTTTCCTATTCTGTTGTTAACCTGAGTTAATGATGCTGTTTAGTAATTCTCGTAATACCCCAGAAAACCTAGGAAATTACATGTGGTAATGCGCATTTGGAACATTACCCAGAAATAATTCTCTCTCTGTCTATCAATAGGTCCATAAATACAGTCCGAGAATAAAATTTTGAAAATCTTTTCTTGTTGAGTGTGACTGGAGTTCATATGATGGCGGAAAATGCTCTTTGATCAGGGTTAGTTTGCTTTTTGGTATTTCTGGTAGAAGAAAAGCACTTTCTTGTTCTTCTTGTTCTCATCTTCCCCTCCTCAACATCCCTTCATAAAATCCATGTCTTCCAGTAACCATCAATAATCACCATTTTCTCTCATCTGAACTATCCCGTCTTTCTGCCAGGATGGCCAAGCTTGAGGTGGCCATACACTCAGTGTGGAAGCATTTCTTTCTATCTGTAACATGAATACTTTTGAACACTTTATCTGATCAACTCCAAATCTTCTCCAAATGTTTTAGGTAACAGTAGCCAGAATCCTATTGATTTAGTGAATAATCAGATAATTAAAGAGAGCATATCATAGGCTTTAAGGTTATAAGGGACCAACATGATAGCCTAGTCTGATTGCCTGGACAGCAGAGTCCAGAGAACCACACCCACTCTCTCCTGTAATAAAGCTCTAACCTATTATTCAGAAACGGAAGTCCTCAGATAATGGTTTAAAGACTTTAAGGTACAAAGAATCCACCAGCAAGTGAGCCATGCTCCATGCTACAGAGGAAGGAGAAAAAAACCCAGAGCCTTTGCCAATCTGCCCTGGTGGAAAATTCCTTCCTGACCCCAAATATGGTGATTAGTTAAACCATAAGCATGTAAACAAGACCCATTAGCCAGAAATCCAAGAAAGAATTGTTCATAGTAACTCAGAATCTACCTTGCTTAACCTCCCATCAAAGGACACTGGGCTTATCTACTGTTAGTAGTTAAAGATAAGTCAACTGTCAAACTAGGTTGTCCCATCATATTATTCCCTCCATAAATTTATCAACCTCAGTTTCAAAGCCAACTAGTTTTCTTGCCCCCAACACCTCTCCTTGGAAGACTATTCTAGAACTTCATTTCTCTGATGCTTAGAAACCTGCATCTAATTTCAAGCCTAAACTTGTTGACAGACAGTTAATATCCATTTGTTCTTGTGTCCACATTGGTATTAACTTTAAAATAATTCCTCTCCACTGGTATTTATGTCTCTGATGTACTTATAGACAGCATAAATATTTCCTCTCAATCTTCATTTGGTAAGGCTAAACATAAGGCTGGTTTTTATTTCCATAGGCCATCCTAGTAGCCTGTGGAAGGACCCGAGGCACCGGCCCAGGCCTCGCCCCCGACCCCAGGCCATGCCCCCAGCTGGGGACAGGGCAGGGAGTAGCAGCCGTGGCCGCGGGGCTGCCCAGCCTAGGAAGGGGCCGGAAGTGGCTGCCACCGCCGTGGGCAGCTGGGCCCCAGATCTCCGGCCCGATCTGGCCAGGGACCGGGAAAGGAAGGGGCTCTGCCAGGACCCGGGGCACTGGTGCTGGCATTCAGGGCATGGGCCCCATGTGCCAGGCACCAGCGACACCCCTGCTAGTAGCCTTTCTCTGCACTTCTTCCAGTTTGAATTCACCTTTTTTTAGGTAAGGGTGATCAGAACTACATACAATATTCCAGATGAGATCTCACCAACACCTTACATAATGGTACTAACATCTCCCTATCTTTATTGGAAATACCTCACCTGATGCATCCCTAGGACTCCAATAGCTTTTTTTTCATGGCCACATTACACTGATGACTCATCATCATCCTATGATCAACCAGTATGCCCAGGTCCTTCTTTGTATCTGAAAGTCTTAAAACCATGATTTGAGGACTTTAATACCACAGTCATGCATTAGAGGTTTCTTATAGGAGTGGGTAGGTGAGGTTTTGTGGCCTGTATTGTGAAGGAGATCATACTAGATGATGACATTGGTCCCTTCAGGGCTTGGAGTCTAGCAGTCTATGGATGGGAGGCTGGCACACAAGGAACTGGTGGAAGCAGGATATGGAGGGATGCAGAAAACCCTGTTGGGTGAAATAAGCACAGTGTATGACTCCATCCTAAAAATAAGGCCCAAGTTGTGGCTGGCCCTGTGCCAGTGTACAAGTGGAGGAGAAAGAAAGCTTGTATGGGGTATTACCTTTTTATCACTAGGGCCAGTGCCAGTGTATCTGAGGTTCTCAGGACTACTCATGGTTAACCATAGAATCATAGGGTTAGAAGGGACCTCATGAGGTCATCTATTCCAACCCCTTGCAAAAAAAAGCAGGACCACTCTCACTACATCATCCCAGCCAGGGTTCTGTCTAATCGAACCCTAAAAATCTCCAAAGATGGAGATTCCACCATTTCTCTAGGTAGCCCACTCCAGTGCGTCACCACCCTCCTAGTAAGAAATTTTTTCCTAATATCCAACCTCTACCTCCCCAGTTGCAACTTGAAACCATTGCTTCTTGTTCTGGCCTCTGTTACTACTGAGAATAGCCAAGCTCCTTTCTCCTTAGAGCATCCCTTCAAGTAGTTGAAGGTTGCTATCAAATCTCCCCCTCAGTCTTCTTTTCTGCAGGCTAAATAAGCCTAGTTCCTTCAGTCTCTCTTCATAAGTCTTGTGCTCTAGCCCCTTGATCATTTTTGTTGCCCTCCACTGGACTCCTCCTAATTTCTCCACATCTTTTTTGTAGTGGGGTGCCCAAAACTGGACACAGGATTCCAGGTGAGGCCTCACCAGTGCCAAATAGAGAGAACAATCACATTCCTCCATCTGCTGGCAACACTTCTACTGATGCAGCGCAATATGCCATTGGCCTTTTTGGCAGCAAGAGCACACAGTTGACTCATAGGCAGCTTCCCATCTACCATGACCCCCAGGGCCTTTTCTACAGTGCTGCTACTTAGCTGATCACTCCCCAGCCTGTAGTAGTGCATGGGGTTTTTCCGTCCCAAGTGCAAGGCTTTGCACTTGTCCTTGTTGAACCTCATGAGATTTCTTTTGGTCCACTGCTGCAATATGTCTACGTCTCCCTGAATCCTGTCCCTGCCCTACTGATGATGCTACATTTTTCCTGTCTGCACTGGCCAGCAGAGCTGGCTGGTAACAGAGCATGCCTTGCAAGGCAAGCCTGCCACAATTCCAATCCCAAGGCAACTCCCCAAATCCTTTGCCTCACCAGCCACTTACATTAACTGAAACCCTCTCTCACACGCCCACAGTGCACTTGTGTGTCAGTGGGCAGACAACTGTTGTATTTGCAACAGTTTTGATCTGTTATTATTTCAGCTGCAGAAGTGGGAACATTGTAGCATCTGCAAAGGAGAAGACACTTTCTCGAAGTAGGAAGATTACACAAATCTTTAGACCCACGTAAAAAACCCCAGCAAATTAAGTTATTTTTCTGACAATTGGCAAGTTCAGAAAAAAACTGGTCAAGCATGTCAAATGCCAACCAGATGGTAACCTTAAATGTGCATGACAATAAATAGGACAAAAAAGAATTCAATAGCAGTATGAAAGTTACCTGTGAATGATTCTTACACATCCTAAAACCTAAACTGTGCGAGATGGCAATATTCAACATGCAGAAAAGGGACAAATACCATTCCTATTCATGTAAGTCATGCTACCACATCCCTACAGATCGCACAGAACAGCTGTGTACGCAGAGTTTATCTCAAACTTTATGAGTCTGAGACCTTACATTGTTTTTATTGACAACTATTTCATTTAGGATGTTTTTCAAGGTCTGAAGTCAGAATTATTTCAAGGCTTCAGAAAAGGACATATTCTACAGTAGGAGTAGAGCATACATGATTTGCCATTGAGATGTAGTATGTGTAAAACTTAAATGAGAATTAAATGTATAAAGCCATTTAATAATGGATTAGTCATGTACATGCCAAAAAAACCTCCAAAATCAGTGTAAGTGACAGTACTTGTACAACACAATGCAATTGTAATGTTTTTGCCTTGAAGCATAACCAATAGGCTAAATTGTTAAAACCAAGATAGTTGAATACAAGAAGCTTTAAACTGCAAGAAGTTTAAATTTTAATGGATTTTCTATGAGGAAACTTTAGGGCCTAGGACTCAATTAACCATTGCCTTAAACTGAATATTCATCTATAACAGTGCAAAGCAGGTATATATTGTTACCACCAGTAGTATTTGCACCAGCGTAAATGAGAAGTAACATGGAGGAAACAAATCAGTAATGAGGATGCAGTAGTGCTATGTCCACAATACTGAATACTAAGTAGTTCTGAAGAGACCCCTGAAATAAAAATAAGTGTACTAAGTGTACTGCAATGCCTGGAAAAAGCACATGAGGGGACTATGTTCCAAAACTGCTTCTCTCTTACCAGTTTCCACCAGTTCAGCTCGTGTGTTCTGGAGAAAGGAAAGATTTTATGGAAATTAACTACCCTATTCCATGGAAGGCTGTGGCAAAAAGATTCCTGACTTCTGCTGAAATAAATTCCCTGGTGAACAAACACCAGAAATAGCACATTTCAAGCTTTCCTGAATGTGGATTCTTACATGAGAATCAGCAAATGTAAAGACTACAACTGGGTGAATAATGGAATTTTTGGCTTATCAGTGACTTCAAACAGCTAAAGAAAAAGTGTTAGTGTTAGACAAAAATGAAAATTTTTAAATTGTTGATGAATCAAAAAGTCTGAAACAATTTTTGGTCAAACAAAATGTTTCATTTCAACAAACTACAGCATTTTTAATACTTATTTAAAAAATAAATAGAAGTCATTTAAAAAAAAATCAAACTCATTTCCAAAGTGTCAAAGATTTTATTTTTATTATTTTATTTATTTTTGAATTGGCAGACGTGGGTCACCAAAATGAAAAATTAAGCACAATTGACTAATTTGTGAAAAATCTACATTTTGCTCAAAAAATTTGCCCACTTCTAATACAGTATATTTCTTTTCCAGATCCTTTTTGACAGAGAAACACAAAAACTGTAATGATATCTTTCTGTGAAAAACTGTAATCTTCCTACTTCGAGAAAGTGTCTTCTCCTTTGCAGACTGTAAGTCTCTGTGAACAGTGCAACATAGCACTGGAATGCTTACATAATTTAAGAGCCAGGGCAAGAATTATGCAAAAGAAACAATTTTGTTCAATGTCCTTCATTGCCTCTGCTGCCAGGAGTCTTCTGTTATTTCTCTTTAATCCTCCAACAAGAGATCATCCCCAATTTTATTGCTTCCACTGTCTTCCTATTGCACTGAAGAAAATGCTTTATTACCATTATTTCTAGCTCTGAAGATTTAGACTAGGATTTTCAAATGTAATCTACCACCTGTATTCCATAGAAATTTAGTAGGAGTTGCATGCTTAACATCTATAGGCTCCTTGAAAAATCCCAGCTTTAGTTACTGAAAACGAAGGAAACACAAAATGTCAAAATACTGCTTGCAACTCCTTAAGGACAGCTCTGCTTTAAAAACAAAACAAAACAAAAACAACAAAAATACCTCACTTAAAAGGTTGATTAAAACAACAGAATTGACATCTACTCTGAGAGAGCTATAAGCCAGTTGCCAAAGAGGCCCTACATAGTAAGAAGAAGAATGGGCCATATGGTCAAAGCCTCCAGGGTACACACTCAGTGAATCAGAGGGGTGGAGGGAACACACAGAGGCAGAGCTTTCAAAAGAGATATAAGTGAGAAGGAAAAACTAATATGGATGTCTAGTTAAAGCAAATTCCACATCTTAGAAACTATTATTGCAATGGCCTGATCACATGGCAAATGTAAGATATGATGACAGAACTACTCAAGTTTAAGTGGTGCCAAAATGCAAATATCTGGGACAGCAAGGGTCAAGAAAGAGCCAAGATAAATGTGAAAAATGGGTGACACATCCACCATCAAGATCATACATAACAAATGCCTAAAAGAAAAGATGACATATTGGGGAGATAACCCAACCTGCTTGTTTTTTACTCTTTCTTGAATTCCTATCCAATAATGCTTTGCTGCCTTCCTACAAATGGCCTAAAGTTAGCAAGAGTTGGGAGTTGTTCAGGATTTGGTCAGTGACTGAGACATCACATATATCACCTTTAGAGATCATATTTTTAAAATAAACACAAGACTAAAATTCTGTAAGTTGAGCTGCCACAAGATTGTTTATGCTACTGTTAATAAACTTCATAGCCATCGCTAATGGAGACTGCATGCTTTCAATACAACTCTTGTCAAATACAGATTGGCATTTGCTGCTTGAATTTTTTCTTACGGAATATACTACTTTTACCTGTGTGAGTCAGTCCGCATACTGAAAGAGTATTAGCAGTTATTTCTATTTAAATTGTATTGGCTTTTAGTATTGCACAACATATATTTTAATGAATGCAGTAGCACAGGTATGAACCCATCTTCAAATAGTAAGTAAAACAAGCACATCATCAGGGATTTCTATTTGCAGAATATGTATTGAAACAAATAAGCAGTCCTGTAGCGTAGTGTGTCCTTGTACTCCATGCTGTGTGTTACGTTTAGCCATTCTCTAGCACATGAGAGTATGGTAAAGGTCCAATCCTATGCCCACAGAAGTTATTAGCTTTTTTTGATCCATGCATGCCCATTGCGCCAGAGCCACAAAACAGCAAAAGATATTTCTATGATATATAGCCATCCTGGAAGAAAATATTTTTCCAGTCATGTATCTCTTGATCCTCCCCGCCCACCACTGTAGTTCATTTTAAAGATCTTACTGATTTTTAAGAAACTCTAATAATGGGTGGCTCATATAACTCCCTTTCTATTAAGCAGCAAACAGCTCTCAGCTAGCTGTTCTATAACCAGAAAAGTATCAAGTCATTATCTTTCAACATTCATGATGCATTTCAGCTAGAATCAGGCACGGACAATATCCTAATGTAAAAAGGGAAAGCAGACAATGGCAACATATTTACTGAGACCATGATAGTGTATTCTCCATACAGAATATAATGATATCTTTCTCTTCCTAGAAATATACTAAAAGACTAAACTTATTAGTAATAACTAATTATTCATGTTTATTATTGCAGAATTACACTTTTTGTTTCAATAAAGTTCTCCTCCATAATTCTATTTCTAGATTGCAAGATAATACATTGTTTTATGGAAAGCATTTCCTTTATATCATAAGCCCCCATTTTTCACATCACTGCTTGCAGTTGGCTCATAAGATGACTCAATTTACAATAACTATTCTGGAACATTCAACTCCTAACCACAATTGAAATAAATATATTAATAATTATAACCAAAGGTACTTAAAACAGCTTTTTGAAAACAACACTGAAATTCCAGCTTTCTTCCCACCTCACTTTCTGCTTTATGTATTTTAATTACACTATTAAATACTACAGCAGTTAACAACAAATGGTTTTCAAGCCTTTAAAATGCTAACTCCAAGATGAAGGCCTTTCCTCATCTGTATGATTCCACTGTGAAAATATCACTTGGTGGTGGAATTCATGTAATGATTTAGATTTCAGAAAGAACTGCAGAGATTGAAAAAATATACAGTGGATTAAAACATATGAAAATAAATGTAGATCGAGGGCAACATTCTGATCTATGTACAAGGGAATAAATCTAGAGTGACACCACTGAAGTCACTTAACTCAGTAAATTTAATGTACAGTGGAAAGATGTGCCTTAAGTTTCAAATAGAATTATAGAGCAGTGGTTTTTGACCTTTTTTTCATTTATGAATCCCTAAAAAAAAATTCATATGGAAGTGCAAACCCCTTTGGAAATCTTAGATATAGTCTCTTGAACCCAGGGTCTGCAAACCATAGATTGAAAACCACAGTTATTGAAGAAAGAAACTGAAGAAATACTCAAAGAATAGTTCAGTAAAAACATCATTCAAGTTCATTTGGTTGTTTCCAAATAATAGTAATGATAACTATGAAAGAAGAATAAAAAAAGAAAAATTGAGAAATCATAGTATGGAAAATTACTTGTCCTAACAAAGTTTTTTGTAATCTGATGGTCCAGGGATAAGAGATAAAAGGTTGGTGAGGTAATATGTTTTAATTGATCCGTGTCTGTTTCCCAAAATGAGACAAGCTTTCGAGCTCCAGGGTTGAAGACCATCTTTCTCTCTCTCTCTCTCTCTCTCTCTCTCTCGCGCGCGCGCGCTCTCACTCTCTCTCTGCTTCTAATCAAGAAAGGCATCAGCAACAGCCATAGCAAAACTAAGAAATTATCCAATATCAATCAAGAAGATAAACATATTTAACAAACAAGACTTGCACACCAGCAGTATATGCATATTGATGTTGGTCTTCCAAAATCTCAAGTAGTAGTTTCCAGATACAATAGAATTTTTTTTTTTAAACTAGAAGGTCATTGTGAGACAATAATAAAGCAAACACAGAAACACATACGTTAGTAAAACTGCAAATGTTTAACAGATTATATACTATATATAGAAGCCCTGGTATTGCCATACATAATCGAGTACCAGCTCTAGAATGACTGAAAACTTTCCAGAGATGTATTTTTTCAATTGAGCTATTTGACTTCATAGAAATTTTCGCAAAACACGTGGTTCTTTTGGTTTGGTTTTTTTTTTGTGTGTGTGTGGGTTCATGCTGAAAGATTTCCGCACCCACTAAAAAAACATTCTTTTGCCCTAGTACCTAGTAGTAGGAATCCTTTGGTCTCAAGAGACCAGGGTATATGCCCCTGAGAGGGGGAAAAATATGCAGTTGGTTTTATCGCAGCCACAGCTGTTACTGAACAGAGCCACTCAAAAAAAAAAATCTTTGCCGCACCTGTCACGTTTAAAGGTGGTGCTTTGACCTTTTGGGTTCTGCCTTTTGTGAACTCTTTTCTCTTTGCTAAGCTGAGGTGCTTCCTCTTGTTGCTCTGGAGACCCTTACTGAGCTAATTTGTAAAGGTCACAGTTCTGAAAGTGATGATCTCACTTGAAATGCAATTTTGGGAATCTTTTAAATCCATTCCCAGATGCCATTTCATCATAGAAGATATCCTTCAGGATGCACTCATCATTCATTCTGCACACAATGCCAAGCCAGTGGAGAAAGCTTTATTCATGGATCATTTGCCTGTGGACCCATTTGAGAAACTCAGTGTTGGTGACTCTGTCCCTCCAGGAGATTCACAATGTTCAGTTAAGACAATGAATGAGACCTGTTGAGTCTTTTTCTCCTGATGGGAGCACAAGGTCCAGATGTCACCCACATAGAAAAAGTGTACTGATAACACATGCACAATCCATGAAGATTTTTGTGTTCTTTCAGTTTATTGTTTTGCTGTACCCTTTTGCACAATTTAGATACTATTACTATTAGATACTATACTGTTTCAAGTGAAAGGTTATCTGCAAGAGTGGATCCTATGTATGCTAATTCATTCACCACTTCAAGATCACAACTCATGTTGACAAAGAATACTTCTCAAATTCCTTGGCATGTTATGGTCACCCTTTTTATGCTTGTAGTAAGCCCCAAGGCTTGGCAGGCTTTGAAAAATCTGTACATGAGACTTCAGAGATGGGGCTTCTGTGTGAGTTGTCAATGCTGTGTCCTCAGCAAAGAGGTGTTGGAGCAGGGCCATCTGAGGCTTAATTTTAGATTTAAGTCTTGCCAAAGTGAATAGTTTTCTATGAGATCTTCTGTGCAAATGGATTCCCTCCATTTTTGAGCCAAAAGCTTGTATCAGTAGCAAGAAGAAAATCACAAAGTTAAGGCCATACCAGACCCTTTTACAAATCTGAAAAGCCTCAGAGACAAAGCAGCAGTATTAGATGGTACAAAGCTTCAATTTGTTTGTGTCGTTCTAAGGGACAGAGAGGTGACCTCAGAACTAGTCCATGTAGAATTTCCTTATAGATATTAAAATGAGGTGTAGCATCATGTCCTCCAAGTATAGCTATAACATTAGTAGTACACTTGTACTTTGTACACATTAGACTACTACTTTAACTGATGCTGCCTTAGCTGCAGTAATGGTGACTCAAACCAAAAGCTTATGCGATAAATAAGTTTGTTTAGTCTTTAAAAATGCCACAGGACTCCTTGTTTGTTTTGCTGAACTGGAGTAACACAGCTAACCTTCTAAAATAAGTGACTCACAGTACATTTCAGTGGAGGTTTCCTGTAGCATGTTATAAACTGCACAATACTTTAAAGGAGCTTACATGCTATGTGCCTCCAGTAGTTTTAAGGAAAGACATTCAGCAGCCAATATATCTGCATGGAGTCTTTTGGAAGCTGCTTAAGAAACCAGAATCTGCCAGAAGTATTTCACTTAAAGGTAGGTCACTGTGAAGTATAATGGATGAAGACAGCAAGTCCGTGAGTTCAAGTGACTCAGTCAGCATTCAGCCTGACATTTATAGGGAGGAGTGGGAAGATGTCAGCAAATTAACCAGCTTTCAACTGTGCAAAGATTAAGATCTAGTGGGGGGAGAGCTATAATGGAATGTGGATACCAATTTATTAGTAGCAACTCTGAATCAGCCTGTGAAAATCAAGGAAAGTAGGAAGAATGAGAAAAGTGTAATACAGGTTCAAGTAACCTGTCCAGCATGCCACAGAAAACACCAGAGTCTTGTAATGAAGTTGAGGAATCAGGTGGCAGGTTCAAGAAGCACCTAGTTGACACTGGGTATGGTCAGAGGCTTAACAGACACATTAATATAGTTATTCTCATCCTGATGTTACACCACCTCATTAAGCAATCAGATATTATGGTGGTGAATGTGTGAAAATACTGAAAAGAATTGCATAGACACTCCCCTAGAAGTGGAAAAACAGCTACCCACAAAGATGTCACAGATGTCTTCATTGAGACCAAGTTTCAGGAAAATCATTGCCTTAGCTAATCAGCAAATGCAAGTGGATTAAAAGGAAAATAAACTACAGGTGGCACTTGAAAGCAGTGAGACAGATGTAGTACTTGATTGGCCTAGAATGCCCTGTCCTGCAAAGTGAGAAAACAAGATCACAGAGGAACATCAGAGGACAAGCCCTAAACTCGGTAGCAATCTATTCTACTGGGAGCACTAACATCTAGTGGGGAGCAAATTGTATTTGAAACTTAATATATATCTATGCTCTGTACAATTAAAAGGCTGGGTCAACTGTAGTTACTCTAAATTCAAGTGTAGTTACTCTAAATTCAGCCCCTTAGACAGAGATCAGAATCTTGGCCCATTTCTATATTTTCAATCAACTTTCTATTTTTCACTATTTCTGGTTGCTGTTTCCAACTCATTCATTACATGCATTCCAAAACAAACTGCTATTTTCACAGTGCAAGCCATACAGATGAGGGATGACCTTCAGCTGGGCTTCTCTTTTAAAGGCTTGAAAGCTCCGGTTTTTCTAACAGCAATAGTATTTAATACTGGGGGTGGGGGTGGGGGAGGAAGCTGCCTTACACCATGAAATATATAGGGAAGAAAGCCTGAATTTAATATTTTCAAAAAATTGTTTTAGATAACTTTGAGCATATTTATTGGAACATCTGCAGCACATGATCATAACTGATAGACCAGTTATTTGCAAAATATGAGATATTGTAATGTCATATCATTTTGCAAGTGATTTCCTCCTATTAAACTGCAAAGTGCCCTTTCTATTAAATGGATGGTATTTTATGCTTACTAAACTTTCACAGAAATACATCTTTGTTCTCACACACAAAGGAAAAGGCTATCATTGTGAACAAACCTCTTTCTTCACAACATATTACCAAATATTCATCTACATTATAGCTAATGTGGATGGAAGGAGGACATGACTTTGACAAACACATGTTATGATTTCCTTTGCAGCAGCCTGCATCTGTAAACTTTTATGGCATGCTCCAAGGATTGTCTTTTTTCAGTAACCTGTGGGGTGAGTTGGGGGAAAATGCCAGAGTGATTTTACTGAAGGGGTTTATTATACTTTTGTTATGTTTATGTGGTGCTGTTGCTGGAGTAGTGTGATATGGGAGCGTTTGCTGGAATCTGTTTATTTTATAAGATGAAAGTAGCAAGAGGCATATTGTCACATCTTATTTTCATTGTTATGCTGCTACTCACACAGGTGGACCTATGAACTGCACTATAATGCCTTATGTGAGTAACTTAGCATAAATGAAAGTAAAGGCACTACACAAATTCTAACTATTTTAGTAAGAAAAAAGCATTTTATTTTATTATTAGAATAATATTTATCATTAGACTATGGAGCAATGATAATATTTATCATTAGTCAATGGGAGCATTTATGGACTTCAAGTTAAGCCTGTGAATACATGTTTGCAGGTTAGAGCTTGAATGGATAAATCCAAAGACTGAGATAAGCACCTGAGTTATTGTGAGATTGTTTTTTAGGAAGCATTTTGATAATTAAATTAAATGAGAAACTTTTGTTAATCACTGTTCCTTCAAGCACCTCACCCTCACTCCCCCCCCCACAGAAGGAGAAACAACATGTAAAAGGTGTTCCAACTGAATTTCAAATAGATTTTTCTTCATTTTTAAGTTTCAAAGGGGCAGTCATGTAAGTCTCATTCAGTAAAACAAACAAGGAGTCATGTTAGTCTTTGAGTGCCACAGGTATCCTTGTTTGTTCTTCATTTTTAAAATGTGGTAGGGCGTAACAGCACCTTTTAACCATGAAGAGACATCTCAGCTTCTGTTTCAAGCTAGAATCCATTAAATCCATTCAACTTTTGACCTCCATAACTGGAGGAATTAGTTGAACTTACAGACAGCATGTGCCCTAAGACCATGACAATGTCAACAAATGCAATGAGGTCAGCAGTTGTCTGATGCGCTGTACAAAAGAACAATATTTAAACACATGATATAGGTAGGAGTTGCTGCCATTCCAGATAGCATGCCAGAAGGTAAGTTAATTTCAAAAAATGATAAACAAACAATATCACTACTCAATAGTTGCATAAATAGCTATAGGTCTGTAATACAAAAAACAGAACGCTCAATGATGTCCATAAGAACTGTTAAACTTTTTTATTATTCTAAATTCTAATTCTACTGTGGTCTGAATTAAGAATGGTGTCTCAAGCCACAGATTTTAAGCTTACCTTTTTTTTTTTCCAGATTATTCCTAAAATGTAATGTTACCAAAAGAGGCATTTTATAATTAATCCTAATGTTATTTTCATCCACGCACAGCACAATTTACCCAAAATTCTTTTGGAAACATTCCAGTTTCTAATTATTAATATCATAGTTAGCAAATCACTGATTCATAATTTGTAGCAGAGAAAAAGACAAATGAGTGTCATTTTGATTTCTCATCAAGAATTATAACTGAATGGTTATTTAAATGTATTATACCATGATTTTATTTATTTATTTACTTACTTATTTTCAAAAATACATATGGCTCTTTGCACATGTACACATATGTTAGTTAGGTAAGTTTTTTTCTTATGAGCATCTTTATAAATTAATTCTAAAGAGGTATTAGTCCAGTTCACAAATACAAACAAGGAGTCCTATGGCACTTTTAAAGACTAACAAATTTTGTCTTTAACAAATTTATATAATCCTAATAGCAAATCCTGATAACAATAATTTAATTCTATAGCAAATAGCAAATCCTAATAACAATAATTTATATCATCTTAACAGCCCTTCTTTGCATCTGTGTCAGTTTGAAATCATCTTTCTTGAACACAGGAAACTGGAACTGCACACAGTATTGTAGACCAAGTGTCACCAACAACTCGTATAATGATGCTAAGCCTCCTTATCTCTACTAAAAGTACTTCAGCTGATGAATCACGGGACTACAATAGCTTTTTTCATGGCCACATCACATTGGCAGCTCACAGTCTTCCTGAGATTAACCAGGATGCCCATGTCCTTCTCTTCCTCCGTGCCCCTTCCAACTGATGCATCCGCAACTTATAGCAAAAATTCTTGTTATTAGTCCCTAAATGCATGACCTGTACTTTCTGTTATTAAAGTTCATTTTTCTGTTACCCCAGTTTGCAAGATCATCCAGATCTTGTATGATATCCTGGTCCTTCTCTTCATTAGCAGTACCCCCCAGCTTCACATCATCCACAAACTTTCTTAGCACATTTCCACTTCTTGAGTCACAAGCAGTAACAAAAAGGTTAAATGAGATTTGTCCCAAGATTCTGAGAAACTCTATTAGTAACCTCTCTCCAAACTCACAGCTCATCTTTTAGTCTGACCCACTGTAGTTCCCTCCTTAACCAGTTCTCTAACCACCTTCCAGTTTTCAAATTAATCCCCATCTTTTTCAATTTAACTAATAACTCCCCAAAAGTGGGTTACTCACCTTCTGCAGTAACTAATGTTCAAGATGTGCATCCCTCTGGGTGCTCCACTTAAGGTGATGGCACATCCTTGATCAGAGATTTTGTCAGCCATGCCTGTCCAGGTCAGGCAAGCACCGTCCCCAGCTGCAGTGTGTTTGGGTCCTTTTCAGCACGAGTCCCAACCCTCTCTTTTTCTTCTCAACCAAAGAGTCATAACATTTGACGTCAAAGCAGACGGAGGACAATGGGTAGCGGAGCATCCAGAGGGACACACATCTCAACGAACATCAGTTACTGCACAAGGTGACAAGCTCCAAAGGGGCAGCCGGGTTAGTCTAGTTCAGCAAGACAAAGAGTCATGAAAGCTCATGTGATAAATAAATTTGTTAGTCTCTAAAAGTGCCACAGGACTCGTTCATTTTGCACAAGGTGAGTAACCCTTTTTGTTCTTCCAGTAGTGTTCCTGTGGGTGCTCCACTCCAGGTGACTGTAGAACAGTGCTCTGAACTGGAAATTGGGAGCTGTTAGGTTGAAAAAAGGAGAGCACTGAAAGTCTGATTGCTGCATCATCTCTTGATGCCTGATCGATTGTGTGATGATTTATGAAAGTATGGGCCAAAGTCTATGTATTGGCTTTGTATATTTCAGTGGTTAGAATGTTATGCAAAAAACTTGCCAATATAGAAAACTGATCTAGTTGAATGTGTCTTATCCATTGGAGACAGTGTTACTCCTGATAGTGTGTAGCATTTGTGGATGCAGCTGGAAGTCTACTTTGATAGGTTTTAAGTGAATGAAGTGTTACCTTTTCAGCATTCTGTAATTGACACAAAAAGTTTGGGAGATTTCCTAAAAGTTTTGCTCTTTCTAGGGAAAATACAATGGCTCATCTGACATCCAGCATATGTTGACCTCATCCAATGTATTAGTGTGAGGTTTCAGATAAAAGGTAGGTAAATAAATGTTTTAGTTAAGGTGGAATGCTGATGATACTTTGAGGAGAAATTTCAGATGAGGTTGTAGCATTATCTTGTCTTTATGAAAGGTGTCTTTATGGAGTTTGTTTGGTGTGCCATAGAAGCTCCAAGCTTATTTACACATCATAATGATGTAATCACTATGGGTGTGTTCACACAGCAGTCTTATTTCGAAACAACAGAGGTTGTGTCGAAATAAGAAATGCCATGTTCACACGACATACTATTGTTTCAAAATAACGGGTTCTGTTGTTTCGAAACAACTTAAACCCCATTTGGTGATGAAACAGCGTTGTTTCCAAACGATTGTTTCAAAACAGTCCCGTCTGAACATGTTATTTTGAAACGATGGTGACTCATTTCAAAATAACGGTTGTCTGAACATGCTATTTTGCTTTGAGCTTTTTTTCTTAATTTGAATTAACTTATTTCAAAATAACACCTTATTTCAATACAAGCTGTTTCGAAACAACTTGTATCAAAATATCCCCCTGTGTGTGAACATAGCCTCTGAGAAGTTATATCTTCATTGACATGTGCAATAAATAAAAAGTTGCTAAGGGCTCAGAGAGTTGCTTGGTGATGTCTTTATTACTAGACTGAGGTCCCAAAACACTGTGGGCAAACATATACCAGGTATACACATTTCATATACCAATCATGAAACATTTCATGATTGGGTGTAAAAAGAATGTGATGTCATCTAAGTGGTTGTGGAAGGTATTTATAATGACTAGGTGTACTTTAATTGAGCTCATTGATAGTCCTGCCTTTAAAAAAAAATTATCTAGGAGATAGTCCAGTAGGATAGGGCTAAGTGCTACTGTTACATTAGTTTGTCTCTATTGGCATCATAAGGAAAATCTATGCCACTTTGGAACCTAAGTTTTCCTAGTGGCAGGTTTTCTGCTATTCAGTAAAATATGCCTTATTGGTTTTGAGCACTGTAGCTCTGTTTATTGTAACCAGTTAGGAACCATGCTACTAGATGTAACTTCTCTAGATACAGGTGGATGATGCATCCCATCCTCGAATAGTGGGAGAGAGATTGGTATGCAAATTGCCTTTTGTGTCAGGTAAGTAAACCATGTGGTATGGGACTAGTGGAATGTACTACAGAGGTCCAGACTATGGATCTGATGTACATTTAGAATGTGGATGGTGTTTGCTTGAGTACCTCCTAGGTGAAGGTTGTTGGAGGGAAAATGTTGGATGTTCACCTTCATACTCCTCATCACTGGAGAAGGACATGGGAGAAATGGGATCCTATTGCCTGAATTGCAATGGGCAGCTCTCAGTCCCATATTATGGTGACAATGTTGAGGCTATAAAGAATTATTTCTCCTTCTTGGTCCCTGCATTGTTCAGTACACTTTTGTGGAGCCAGCATCAGTACCTCTGTTGTCAGAGCTGATGCTGCAGTCTGCTTTGTGACAATCATCACTGTGGACATTTGTATTGATGCTCTCAAGACCATTGATATTGCTGGCACTATTGATTCCTCAATTGGTGGTGGTATTGGCACAATGTGTACAACTTGTGCCAATGTTGTGGAATCAGTATGTGTCATTGCTGTGTTGACCATCAGCATGAAGGTCCGTGTCTATATTGATGCCAGTGTTGTGACACTTACTGCCATTTTGCAGAGCATTACTTTCGATACATCAGATTGGAGCTGTTTTGTTTTATCTCTCAGCTCTGTAGTGGAGCAGTGATAGTCCTTTCTTTTTTGGCTCTGCTCCATTGTAGATGGAGTGGAGTGTCTTTTCTGGGATTTATCCTAGCTGCTGTTTCTCTGTCCAGGGTCTGAGGCAGGTATCAAATACCTTTCCATAAACAGCACCTTCAGGTGAACAGCCATTATGCTTTGCCCTAAATTTTAAGTTCTTGCAGTTGAGACGTTTCTGGGAGATGTGTCCTTCACCGATGCAGTCTGAGTGCCCATCTGAAGCCAGCATAGCACCCCTCATGAGGCATAACATTTGATGCCAGGAGAGCTCAGCATGATATTCCCGTTAACTGCAGGGTAAGTCTGAGAGAATTTTTTCTTTGTTTTGCTAAGGGAAGATGTCAGATATTGGTGTAACCCATGTGCCTAAATAGGTGCAATCTCTTTTAGGGACCCTTATGGCTGGGTTACGTTGCTGGGCAGATTTTGCAGCCCAGAAACCAGAAATTTCTGGTAAGAGGATGAGGGAGCACACTGAGCATGCTCCACAAGTTTTATTGTTTTGCTGGAGTTACATGCCCAGGGAGAAGCCTGAGAAGAGAAGCCTGGAGAGGAGCAAACAGAGAGCTGCAGAGGACATTGGCTAAGGGACTTGGTGAAAGGAGCTGAGCAGGAGTGGACTGCAGGATGTTTTCTCCCAGCTTTCGACTGCTTTGCGGGGGAGTTGTCTGTGGTGGAACTGAGAGCTGGATCGCCAGTGACTTGATTGCATGGTGCTGGCTGCACAGGAGGAAGAAAGGACTGCATGGCATCAGCCTGAAGATTCCTGCAGCTAGAGAAAATGAGGATTGCTTTCGTTCTGCATTCAAGCCCCAAGGACTTAAAAGACTGCAATTGAGATAAGGGTGACTCCACCTGAACTTTGGGACTCTTGGGTTTCTTACTGTTTTGTTTAAAAGTATTATGGTGCTTAGGATAAGGTGTGTTTAGTTAGTTAATAAAGTTCATTGTATGTTTATTCTGAGTGGTAGTTTAATGAGGGATGGGAACTCTGAGCAGTCTTTACTGTGAGCCCTGAATAGACTGGATCCTGGCTCTCCAGCTGCTTTTTGCAGGTCTCTGTTCTCTGTGAGGCACTGGAGAGGGGCAATTGAATGAATTTGAGCCCACCCTAGCAGGTTACATTGGCAGCACACAACCACTTGGACAGTGCATCCTCGTGGTCTTAGCGGGGAATGCTCAAGCAGTCTCCTCCCTTGGATCAGTGCTTTGCCCTCTGTCCATGCTAGACTCCTGTCTTGAGTCCTCTTCTCAGGTCTTAGCCCTCCAGCCAAGTCCTTACGTCTACCCCTTCCAGAGTACAGTCCCTCACCCTCTTCTTAGCCACTACTCAGCTGATGGCTGGGGTGACCTGCGCTGCTCCTAGGACCCTGGGGGAGAGGGAAGGTGCCCGGGCCTGCCCCCTTCTCAGAACCCCAGCCCAGGGATCCTATGTGGTTGAACTGAGGCCTCTGCCTCCCTCTAGTCTCCGTACCATAACACAGTCACTTCCCTGGGCTGCCTTCTCTACACCCCCAGTCTCTTGTGCACCCTCACTTCTGGACTGCCGTAGACCATTCCAGCTGCTGCTGCCTTCTGGCTCTGGCCTGTCCCAGCCTCTGTCCCTCCAGGCCTTCTTGCCTCTGGACTGCTGCTCCAGACCTTTGCCCCTTCTGGTTGCCTTTAGGTTCCCTGGTGCTGGTCAGCTCACAGTGATTTCACTGTGAGATCGCTGGGGTGCTGACTCCCACAGTCAGTCTGCTAGCCAGAGATCCTGCTCCCTTGGCTGTCCAGGCCAGACTGAACTGCTTGTCCTGCAGACCCTTTTATATATTGGGCAGCTCACCTCTAATTGTCTCTGCAGTCCAACCACCCTATTGGCTCCTGCTCCCAGGCTCAATTAACTCCATGGGTGCCATAGTGCAGCCACCGTACCACTACAGAAGGACTGAGGCAATGTATTCTAAACTACCAGTAAATGCGCTAACTTTAATGAGAAAAAAAACCTTATATTTTTGAGACGGCCTGCAAAGAGCTCTTGAAGGCCCTGTCTTGGATCATGGATTGTTGAGAAAGAACTGAGGGGGTCGGGTTGCACGCATCAAAAAGGGCGCCAATGGCATTGCAAGATAAGAATGATGCATGTGCGACCTGAATGGGAACTACTGACAAAATCTACAATGAAGGACAAGCCAGCACTGGGAGTGGAGCACCCACACGGACACTACTCAGAAAAGATCCATATCAACTGCCCTATTGAAATCAAGGTAAATGTAGAATCATTGCATTTCCTTTGTCTAAAAAGCCGTTATCTTCTCAAAGTAGGTGATCCGGCTCGTGTGGCATGAGCTACTTTTTGTAAAACCATGTTATAATTTCCCCCAGTTACCATTAATCTCCATGGCCTTGACTTCTGTTTCAATTTTTTTCTTCAAACTAGTGAGGCCAAGTTAAGAGGCTTGCAATTACCAGGATCACTTTTTCCCCTTTCCTAAAAATAGGAACAATGTCACCAATTCTTCAGTCATATTGTAGAATCCCTGAATTTACAGATTCCCTAAAAATCCTTGCTAATAAATTTGTAATTTCATGTGCCAGTTTCTTTAATATTCTTGGATGGAGATTATCCAGGCCCATTGATTTAGTCCCATTAAACGCTTCAAGTTTCATTTCTACATTGGATTAGTAATTTCTACCTCCATATCTTCATTTCCATTACCCACCCTGCTGCTATCACTAAGCTCTTCAGTAAAAGCGGAGGCAAAAGTATTTGTTAGGTATGGGGCCATGCTTAGATTATCCTTAACCTCCACCAGATTCTGTGTTCAGCAATCTAACTCCTTTCTTTGTTTACTTCCTATTTAAGTAGCTATAGAATCTTTCATTATTGGTTTTAATTCCCTTTGCAAAGTTCAATTCTACTTGGCTTTTGGTCTCTCTCACTATATGTTCCGATCCCCAAAATATAGCTTTTCTTGCCGATCCTCCCATTTCCTACTCTCTGTAGGCTTTCTGCTTTCTCTTAATCACCTGGCTGAGACGCTTGATTATCCAACATGGTCTACAACTCCTGACTACAATTTTTTGCCTTTCTTTGGGATGCAGGGTTCAGGTAGTTTCTGCAACTTTGACTTGAAAGAATTCCAAACTTCCTTCGCCTTTAGATCTACCAGTTCCTCAGTCCAGCCCACTTCCATAACTAACCCTCTTAATTATTTTTTAAGTTAGCTATTACTAGCTGTAGTAAACTTGGTGAGGAAGGGGTTAACGCCCTGGTCACTGAGTCCCAGGGGAGCCAACAGGAACAAACAACAGGTTTTTGAATTGGAGCAGCAGCCTTGCCTGTTCCTGTTTGGATGCACCAGAGCTCTTGGAAGGATCAGGAGGAGGCCAGAGAGAGCCCTGAGGAAGGATCCAGAGACATCCTTGACAAAGATAAGTTCAAGATTGTAACTGGCAGGCATGAGTAGAACAGGGAATGTTTACTTAGATGCGGTCTGGGTATTTATTTGATTTTGGTTTGTTTTTGGATTTCTGTGTGCTGAGCACATGTACCTCCTCCCATTACTATGTAACTACCTAAGTTAAATCCCAGAGAAGCAACTCTCTGTGTTTCTTATCTGTTCTTTTTAATGAAACATTTTACCTTTTTAAAATAAGCTCTGGTTCTGCGTTCTGACATCCAAAAGGTTTGTGTTCATGTGCCGAAGGCTGCACAGCCAGCTACTAAAGGAGATTCTGTCCCAGTTCCAGCTCATCCCCCAGCTAGGGTTCAATCACTCTCCTGAGAGAAGAGTAAAAGTGATTGCGAGTACCTCACAAGAAGGAATTCCCAAGTGTGCTTTCCTGGGTTTCAAGAGGTTTTGGCATTTGTGTGATGGCAGCAATACCACTCCAAAGCCAGGAATTGTTGGCCTTGGAGAGTTTTAAGACCAGGCTTTAAGGCCTGTTGTGGGCCCCCACCTTCTGCACTCAGAGTGCCAGAGTGGGGAAACAGCCTTGGCACCAGCAATGCATACAAGAGACACTAAACCAGGGGTCTCAAACACAAATCACTATGAGGGCTGCATGAGGACTAGTGCATTAGCCCAAAGGCCACACCACTGAAATGTTTTCATACGACGATATTGCAAATATCAGTAACTAGTGTCACTGTAGGCTGCAGGAAATAGCTTTAGGGGCTGCATGTTTGAGACCTCTGCAATAAACTAAAGGTGTCATTCTGTAAACATTTATGCAATGCTTTAAGCATCCAAGTCAATGAGACTAGTCACATAGATAAAGCTAAGCACATGTTTAAGTGTTTGCATAATCTGGGCCTAAATAATCTTTTAACTTATTAAAATTAACTGGAAATAATTCATTCATTCTCAGCCCTTGTATCAGCAAACAACAATTTTGTATGGTCCAGTAAAACTCTGAAATCATACGCTTAAAACAGACATTCTGAAATAAGTTCAACTTTAACTTCAAATTCTCCACTATAAATAGATATCTATTTGGTCTTTCAAAAATATTTTCTAAGGGAAACAAAAATAACTTGAAACATCTTTTCTTGTCTCCTGAACCATTTAATAAGAGATCACTGGAGATTTATCAGTGCTGGAATGGAAGTACTTATTAATCTCCAAATGGCCTGAATTTTTCCATTTTCAGCAGCATTTTTTATACAAATTCGGTTAAATCCATTACACAAATCATTGCCTCATAAGCTAAGCAGAAGGAGTAAGATCACCTCCACCCATTAGCTAATGCTGTAGAAACTACAATATGATAAACTTAGAAATATAACACCTTACAGATTGCTAAAATACGTCTGATATATCCAAATTGTTCTCCCACTTCCCCAAAAGCAAAAAAAAGCAAAAAACCACACCATAAAAAAAATAAAAAAAAAAAGTTACCCATTAGAGACAGTGAAATACAATTAACCCACACAATATATTAGGGTTTTGTTTGTTTGGATGTCTAAGGATTATCTTCTCATCAAAATACTACAATAAATTTAATCAATTGTCTCATTTTAAATTATCCACAGTACCAAATATTGTATTATACACAGCAGATCAAAGTTAGATGTCAGATGCAAATGATATAATGGGTGGAAGCAGCTGTCTGTAATTCCTATTTGTATTTTCGACCTATGGATCCAGGCCACAAGATTGTAGTAATCACCACAAACAGCATACAATGTATTGTATTTAGGCAGAGTATACACAATCTTTTCCTTCCAATGGATATTAAAATGTCTCTATAAAGGGGCATGTACAGGGCTGGATTAAGGCAGGGGCTTTAGTGGCTATTGCTCCTGGTCCCAGCCTAAAGGGGGCCCGGCCCCCCCCCCCCCCAAAAATCTGGCTTGGCTGGCCTGAGTGGCAGCTCCTCCTGCTCACCTTTGTCTGCCTGCCCAGCCCTCAGGCTGGCTGGGCTGCTCACGAGCCAGTCCAGGCACAGAGCAGAAGTACCATGGCACCTGGCCTGCCCCACCCCAGCCCCCAGCAGCAACCCTGGCTTGTACTGACCTGCAGCCGCAACCACAGCCCCAGCCTGCTCCCCTCCCAACAGTGCAGCCCCCTGCGGTCCCTCCCAGCAGCCTCCTCCTCCCCCTGTAGCCACAACAGACTGAGCTTCCCCTTGCAGGCTCCCCGCAGTCCCCCAATAATGGGGCTCAGAGCCCCTCACACCCCTCACAGCCTGCTCCAGAAGGACGGCCCGTGGCTCTCCCATAGCCACACTGGCCCATGACCTACCCCACAGGTGTCCTGCAGCCCCCAACAGAATAACCTGCAGGCCCCGCAGCTGTGCCAGTCAGCAGCAGCAGCGCCCCCCCCCCCCAACTCCCTCCACGAAGCTAGCTGAGGTCCTGCAGCCCCTAACTCTACACCTCAGCAGGGTGGCTATGGAGGGGTTGGGCAAACCCCAGACCCTGATCTGATCAAGGGTATGTAACATGCAACTTTACTGTGATCATTTCATAACTTTGGGGGATTGTTTTAATCTTTATGGAAGTTTTACTGTCACATACAACAGACTGCCAGGCCAATATTAAGTCATACCAAACTGTATGTCAAAATGCACAGTAGAAAGGCAGCTTCGCCTTCACCAAATATAATCAGATGGCTGGTTACCCGAATGCAAAAGCTATTAAGAAGTAAAACATTTGTACTAGGACTGTAAATACATCTAACACCTAGTACCAGAAATGAATTCATGATAAAATTGTGCCACATATTTGCCTCTGAAACCTCAAGGGAGAAATAAGATAGAGTAGGCAACTCTAAAATCATAGTAGATAACAGATGAGAAAAAACACATTCAATCCAACTGATGCTGCCTATTTAAAAAAGGAGGCTTCAGGACTGATTACTGACAAAATGAATGAGGTGACCAGACCCTTCTAGTCAAGGTCAACGCAGAGAAGTAGATAAGAGAATCAGCAAAGCCAAAGCAATAGCCGAAAGATAAAAGTAACAGTAGCTTGAAGTCTTCACTATTGAATGGACACTTTTTTGGTGTTCACTTTGACTTCCAATAATACCAGACACAAGACCTGGGGATACAGGGTGCTGCTCCAGATCTTTGGTATAAGTGTGCAAAACATAAAAATGAAAGTTGATAAAATTAAAAAACAGAAGATTAATTTAGGGTTTGAAGTCCACTTGACAATAACATAATATTTTAGTGGCTTAGTATTTTGAAAACCATGTTTCAATGTTTTTTTGCCTATCAAGTTCAACCATCAATATTTTGTGGTTACTAGTTAAATAACACTTTACAGAAGCAGACTTCTCCCTGATGCAAAAAAGGACTGAACTTCCACGATGTACATAAAAGTGAAAAGCTGTTTAATGCAAATTGGATATACTAAGTACACTTGAGGACTGAAACATATGCTAATTTGCACAGGTCAAGCTAAATACTGCACTAATGAAGACAGTTCATTGATCGAAACATTTGGAAACGTGTGCTGAGAATGCCCCTAAAATGCTTCAGATTACATTTACCATTGCTTCTGCAGCACCTTTTATGTACCATATTAGCTCATCGAATGCATTACGACAGGCATTTCTAGACACACTGAAGCTGAATTTCCTAAGCAGAGTTACAGGATTCCGGCAGCTTCCCTGAAACTGTGGTCCTGATCAGGAAGCAGACACAATCCCAGCCTCACTGTTATTAAAATAAAAGAGGCAAGAGTGTTTAGCACTGCCAGTAAAGGACAACAATAATGATGTTGACAAAGGATTCCATGGTCCAGGTTCAGTGCAGGCTACTGGCCAGTAGTGGAGAAGTGGGTTTTGCAATGTGGTCCATCCTTTCCAAAGACAGTCTACATCTCTCAGACAGTTTTCCAATGAAAAATATTGAAGGAAAAATTCGGAAGTAAAAAATTTTTGTTCAAAACTTTGCATGATAATAAATGAAGTTTTCAAGCTATTTTTTCATGTGGACTGACTACACAACACTGCCAGAGTCACAGTTCCCTTGCCTTCATATGCATCCAACTGTGCCTAGCAGGACTGGATCAAGGCTTTGAACAGGGTAGGCTCAACAGAAGCCTTGCTGTCAGCAGTGGATCAAGGAAGTAAAATATGCTTGGCCATGCACTCACACAGCCTCTTATCAGTTTCATCAGCTCAGCATCTCCTTTAAGGTACTGTGTCTGCACTGCCTGACTAAAGAATAGAGTAAAAAACTATATATTTGGAAACCTGTGAGGGACAGTGGGACAAACTGCTAAGAGGGACATTTCAGATTGTAAGGGACGGATGGTTACCATAGTTCAATTAATCCAGCAGAACATATTGTCTCCTGCCGTTTTCCTTGTAGTAGCTTTTGAGGAGGTTGCACAGTAACATGAAGCCATAAAGCAATATACTGGACTTTTATTACTAGTAAGAAATAAAAGGACATGCAAATCACTGGCTGCTTGCAGAGCTAGCAGATAGGAAAAAGACATACTTGAAACCTAAGGTATTTTATTAGAATCATGATGATTAAAAGCAAAAAATATAAAATTATTAAAGCAAAAGCATTTTATTAGCAAAACCAAAATATGTAGAGATTTCTCATGTAAACATCCTCAGCTGTAAATAATATGGATATATTGTATAGGCAGGCATTTAACTCCAGCACCTCACTGAAGAAGAAATGGAGTCCCAAACAGATTAAGGGCCTGATTTTCAAAGCTACCAAGCAGCCATAGATGCAACTGAAGTCAATGGGAGATGAAGGTCCTTAGCATCTTTCAAAATCAGGGCTTAACTTGCTTACTCAGAATCACAGAGCCAATCAGTGGTGAAGCAGTTACAGAACTGAGGTCCCTTATTTCCTAATCACTTGCTCACACCGAAAAGGATCACTCCCTCCTTTCAACAGTTAATATTTATCTTATATTTGCTATTTTGTCTTAATATATGTTTATATTAATAGAGATCATACAAAATAAAGAACTAGTTCTATAGAAGAAAAAAAACTGAAAAAGAAATGTTAGCCAGGGTACTGAAGGTTACCGACTTTATTCAGAACACATAACAAGTATTCATGGATGAAGTCCATAGCTTATTCAATAGATAATTAGATTAAGCAATACAAAACTGATTTACTTTGCTGTGTATTTTTTCCTGCTACTATAAAAGAAGCTTTTCATAAAAAATCTAAACACAAACTATTTTAATAATCATAAAATCTAATAATAATGGAAATTATTGGGCTGCATATACTCCACTGGCCTTTAAAGATATAGCTTCTGCATTCAAAAAAAATGTAAACTGAAATACCTTTTGTTAAAATTGTACTCTTTGTACAAAAATGCCAAACTAATGGCATTATTACTCTAAGGATAAATTTTACCTCACTTTCATTTGCATTTTTTAATCTACAAGCCACAATAGCATGCCTTGAATACAACTGTATTTGCTCTACTGATTTCTATACCATCCATACAAATACACTCAATAGTACTGATAAGACTTTCTTGTGCTAAGCAGGACATTTATATATGCCAAATGGCAGACTACATTTTAAGATCAGACACATGGTATTGGATCAGAAGTACCACAGTATTTCTTTAATAACCAATACAGCCAAATTGACAACACCTAATGCAGATAATAAAGATGTGCCACATTTTATGTAGATGCATGCATACTGGCAATGTTAATCTTGCACACACAAAAAAAAAAAAAAGAGGAGGTTCTTGTTGTTCACAGCCTTTACTGTGACAGTGCCCATGTGCATCTTAGTCTTCTAAGACTGGCAAGGTTCCCTAGACTGGGTACTGACTAATCTTGCTCATGCAATGGCCTAGTCTGATACAGGTTGAGCCTTTCAACTGGTCCCCCCGTTCACTGAAAGTTGCCTTAACTTGTTGGTGCTAGTAGGTTTAAAGCCCCTGCACATACACACTTGGAGGGTTGCCATTTTATCTCAGTTCTCCCATGGATCATGCTTTCAAACACAAAGGACTACCCATTTGTATGCAGGAGAGAAATGCTATGAAAACCATGACCTTACTACAACTGTAAGTCATAGGAGGGCAACAAACAGGCCCTACAGAACCAGTGACAGGAACAACTGTGTGTGTTTTGTCAATTCCTTCTTGTTTTATTGGATGCTTCATTACAATTTACGAAAAGCCGTTTTAATATTTGTATACATTGCTACATTCATCGTACATTCAACATACATTCAGAGGGCCAGAGCGCTTCGTATATATTGAATACTACCTCAAAATATGACTCAACATTTCACCCTGGTTTTTTGTACTGCTCTACCTTCTTATGCTTTGTATTCTTATACGTATTAAAAAAAATTTCCAAAATACATGGAAAATATTTTGCATGCTGTAAAATTATTCAAGTCAGTCCCAAGCATCTTAAAATCAATGCAACTCTCTGTCATTAAAAGAACTGTTTCTTCCAAGTTTCTATGAAAAATCAAACAATAGAAACTTTTAAAAATTTATTATGAAATTTGTATGTGCAAGTATTTACTTTTAAATATAAACCATACTATATAAAACTATATAATTTAGAAAATAGAATAGGCACACTCATATTTGATAATATGAGAACCTGTATACTGATATAACCAAATTTCTAGGCAGAATGACAAAGGATTCTTTATAAACCAAAATTAGTAAATAACATATATACACTAAGTCTCTGATTAAGACTCCAGCCAATGAATTTTTACACGTAAAAAGATAGATAAAATAATCTCTAGTTGAAGCCCTAATGGCTTTCTGCTTGACTCCATTTGTTCCAAGTCTTATTCACATGATATTTTTAAATTTACCACAAGTAATACAAGCATTCTTCATTGTTGTTGCATTGTGCCTATGGAGATACCAACACTAACAACATCCCTGCTCTTCTCAGTTTAAATAAACCATTATCATCAATGGAAGACAATGGTAACAACTTCAGAATACATATTACAAAAAGAGCAATAAACTTTTTGTCACAATTCACAAGTAAGAGACTACAAACTAAATTTTTTATATTTATTTCCCAGTGAGCAATATTTTCACTATAGACAATCACCCTGGGACAGGCTCTGGCCTTCTTTCTTTTCGATATTGCACCAAAGAAACGGAAGAGCTCCTTATTAGATTGGTTACTCTTCATAAACTGCATTCTCAAAATAATATTTATTTTAGTATTGTTTACCAATACACTAAAATATGACAGTTAAATAACCACTTAAAGACTCCAAGACTATGTCTACACTAGAGGGCTCATTTAAGATGGCTTAATATGGTCTACTTTAAGTCAGCTTAAAGTAGACATTGTTAAGCTGGCTTAGAGAGTCCACACTCAAAATGCCAGGAGACTGCCCACGTCCACACTGACAGCTGCAAGGTCGCTCCAGCACTGGTGCATTGTGGGTAGCTGGCCCACAGTGCAGCACAGCAGAAGTGCCCCTCTCGCCTGACCACTCCCTTACAACAGGAAGAAGTGACCACACCACCCTCCATAGTGTGCGTGGCAACATGTAGCCTGAGGAGGGCAGGAACCCCGACATGCCCCAGCAATGTGCCAGCACAGCACTCCACACCCTCCATGCATTTTCCAGACTCCTCTGGCTCTGGACCAGGCACCACAGGGCAACTGCCAAATCAGGGGCAGGCCACAGCAGGTTGACCGCCTTGCCCTCTCCAAGACCTGGCACGGACAGGGTGCCCTCCAAGCATTGGAAACCAGCAGTGTCAAGTGGCATTGGATCATTCTCACCAGCTGGGATGACGACCACTGACTGCAGAACCTGCAAATGAGAAGGAGCATCTGCCTCCAGCTGCTGGCAATCCATCTGGGCCTGCTTGACCCTGCAGTTGGCATGCTCCTCCTCCCTTTGTTGTTCCTGCCAGGCTCAAAGATTCACTTTGGCATGCTCCGTGAGCTGGAGGTGGTCTTCCAAGATCCCCTCCCTGGCGGGACTCCCTCTCCTCCTCTGGGTCAGGGCTGGGCACACCCCAGGAGTGGCCTGTGTCATGGGCGCAGGGGCTGCAGGAGAGAAGCAAAGAATAAGAGTTCCCCCGTTAGGTAATGCAGAGTGCAGGTGGACAGCAGCTGCTGTCCCATGCCCATCCAGCTGCTTCCTACACACCATGTCCTTTGGGACAGGAACCCCTTAGTATATGACACTGTGCTCTGCTGTACAGGATGCATGCAGTGCCCAGGATGGTGAGCCCCAGGCAGCCCTGTCCTGGGGGTCTCTCTGGAGGCCACATGCCAGTGGTGTTGGGTACATGCTCTCTGGCCTTGGCTGTCACACTGACTGTGCCCCCACCCTATGTTCTGCCAACATCTTGCCCTGCTTAGCTCCAGGTCCGCCTTGCCACACGCCTCCCTGCCCCTGTGCCCTCCTCCCCCGGGGGACCCTGCCTGCCCCCAAGCCCTGTCCCCTGCAGTCCCTGTCCCACCTGCCTGCACCATCAAGCCCTCCGGGAGGGAGTACTCACCAGCATGTGCATCAGGAGCTTGGTGCAATGTCCCCTCATCAAGGACGTGGGGAGCCTCCTTCTGGGTCCCCAGGTTGAGCTCCAGGCTGGCACTGTCTGAGGCCAATGTGGTGCCCTGTGCCAGCATGCTGTGTTTTCCCCCCTGCCCTGCTCAGCACCACATCCTTGTCCACTGACCCCTTCTCCTGGTCATTGTCCTGGGAGTGGAGCTCTGCAGCATCAATGGTGCTGGCTGACTGGCCATCATCAGCCTCCTGGCCCAAGGCGGCGTGCAGCTGGGTATAGTAGGGGTACATGGTGTTGGCTGCCTCTGAGCGCTGCATGGCCTCTCAGGCCCTGTGGTAACCCTGATGAAGGTCCTTGCTTTACAGCTGCACCTGCAGGTTCTTGGAGATGGTCCGATACACCTTCTGGTTCCTCTGGCTGCCCTGGAGCCGGGAACGTACGGACTTATCCTCCCACACAGCCAGGAGATTTAGGATCTTCTGCTGGATCCAGGAGGGGACCCACCTTCTGGCCTGCCTGGCTCTGCTCTCTGCCATGCCTCCAACACAGTCAGAGTCCTGTCTAGCTCTGACTGTGGGGCAGTACAGGCAGGGCTTTATTCTGCCCTCATATTGGGCAGGGCAGGCACTTTCCGGTTGCCAGGAAGGTTTCCAGGTGGCCAGGAGGCCAGTTAAGTTGACAAACCTAATGACAGGCTACATTGGCTTAAGTCGACTTAAAAATTAAGTTAACTTTAAAAGTGAGAGTTAAGTTGATTTAACAAATGCTGTAGTCAACTTAATAAATTCCAGATGTAGCCTGGCATTTGGCTTAAGTCGACTTATTGGGCTTTAAGTAAACTTAAGCCCCTAGTGTAGACATAGCCCAAGACACTACTTTGGAGGGAAGCAGTAGAAAAGAGCCCTTGAACACAGCTGAAACTTTTTTACACACCCTGTAAATAAGTGCCCAGATTTTTTGTCAGGATTAGAATTAAGTATATGGATAATCTTATATCCATATGCCAAGATTAAGTTGTTAAGCCTCTTCTGTTTACCTTCTACATGTTGCAGTTTTTACCCAAAATAAAATATTATATAAACCATTTAAAATATATATCCAGTAGAGGGCATGATTGCCATTTTTATGTGCTTCCTTAGGAATTTCTATATTAGGAAAGGTCTGAGCCTTTATGTTTTCAAATTATTTGTTTAAAAAAGTTTAATTTTAAAATGTCATGTTTCATTTATAATAGCTTTAAGGCCCCAAAATTACAAGCTATTACTATGTAATAATTGCTCAACCACCAAGTCTTTTTAGAAAAGACCGTAAGCACTTAGAGAATAAAAACCAAAGGTCTAACTGCAAGATTTCTTGAATATTTTGAGGAAACTCAGAGTTGCTTCTGCCTTTCACAAAAAGTGTTCTGATGGTGCAGCAAAAGAGACTTTTTTTCTACTGTAGGTGAATAAGTAAATGAATTTAAAAAAATATTAAATGAAATCAAACTTTGACATTATATGACATGCCAGATACAGGAGTAAGATAAGAAACTTGATGGAATTTAATATTATAGTTAAAATGTGTATAAAAGGGAAGACAAGAATAAGCTTTGACCAAAGTACTGTTAAATGAGTTTACTTGATGGGCAATCCTAATAGGAAAGAAAGAGGTTGCATACACATGGATTTCTTTTAGCTTACGTGATAAAGTGAAGAAATATAGGTTAATGCTTTCAATTAAGTATGCTTACACTCCAAAGTGGGCAAAATACATCAGTGCTAGAAGAGGCAGTAAATAAAATAAACTGAAACCAAACTGTGTGTTTATAAATACACTGATCACACTGCAGCTTTAAGCGGGTGAGGGAGAGAGGAAGGGAAATCTGGCTGGCTGACCAAGCAAAGAGAGCAGTGCTATATGGCTATAGGGTGAGGAGAAGAGGAGTGAAACTGCTGCAAAATGGAAATAAGGTGCCAGGATGGCAACACTGAGTCCTAGGAACTGAATGGGCAGAAGAATTTAAAGGGGGCAAAGATGTATGTGATGCCCCTTTTCACACAAAGCAGGTTGAGGGTAGCACGCACTCTCCTCCCCTTTAAGTGGTGAAATACCAGGTTTGGTCAAGACAGGCTGTTGTCATTGCATTAAGTGCCCGTCCAATGCAGTACTCCATACCAAAAGTATACAGTGACAGGAAAAATGGCTTAGGAAAGGACTTAAAAGAGGAAGAGGGCAGGGATTTAGGATTCCTATGAATGGTACAGCAGGGAACCAACTCTCCTTCCTCATAGTCCACCTTAATTCTCCTACAAATAGGGATGGATGATAAGGTCACAGCAATTCATTGGGTGGTGGACATGGATGGAAAAGAGGCGGGGAGGGGGAGCTGGCAGAAGCACCCAGGGTAATTATTACCTGCCTGGCTGTGCTGGACGTCTAATTAAACAAAAATGCAGACTGATTAAAGCCATAGTATATGTCTCGTGTCTTTCTTTTGGTATACCCAGACAACAAACCAAAGAGTTAAATAATCAGAAGTTTAACTGTTTAGTTAATAATGCATTGACTCAGATCAACAATCCATACCAATGTCCAACTCCTACTGTTAAAACAAGAACAGAAGTGAAAGATTTATACAGCTGTTCCAGCCTGCTGGAGAACAAGAGCTTCTGAAGGGACTTGGCATTGTATAATATAATACAAGTCTTAAAAGCATCAGAGAATATAGAGGGCTCTGTATAAATTATGAGTTTCCAAATGTACATTTCAAGAGCTGATGGAGAAACTGCAATTTGAGCAAAGCATAATTGCAATGTTTGCTAACGAACAAACCACAAAGGGGCCTTGAGAAAGTGACCTCAGGATGTATGTTGCTAAGCTCAGCAAACCAGTCAGTGCTCAATGCATGCCCCAAGACAGCTGTACTAACAGTTATGGCCTATTTGGTCTTAAACAACCTAGCATGACAAGATGTTTGCACAGACTGGAAGAGTCTTGTCCCAGGTACAAGAACTCAAAAGCTGATGTCTAAGTTGTTTTCTGATTGTATGGTGAGACAGGATGGCTCATTTGGTTTGACATTTTGAGTCTGTGGAAGCAGCATGGTTCACCATTTGATTGGCCCATGCCAGCAGATATAACACATAGAACACAGCTTCCTGAAAGCAAACACAGCTTGGATGCCTGAGGCCATGGGCTAGCTACCTGTGAGTCCTCCTGGTAATACTAAAAGCCTACATTGGACAGGCATCTTTAACTGTCTCTTTCTGTTTTTTAGCACTTTGGGTTGCCTGGTAGTATGCCAGGAAAAGACAATGGTCACGTCTGTCCTTCACTCCTGCATTTGCAGTGTCAACTCCTGTTGTGAATGACAACTAAGCTGAAAGCTGACAGCTGAGCATGCTCTGGTGACAAGTGCCATGCAGGCTTTCCCTGAGTGATGACCCAAATCAGTCAACTGACCACTTCCTGAAACTGGCTACTTGCTTGTGTATGTGTTTTAAAGATCAACCAAAAATTGTTTAATTTTTTTTTTGGGGGGGGGGGGTCTAACCAATGAAGAAAGGTTTAAAGTAGCTTAAAACCGAACACATTATTGTTATTGACTAAAACTTTGGACCTGTACATGTCTACCATCATTAATGGTTTCATACAGTACAATATTTTTTAAGTGAACTCAATCTATAGAACCTGTCATAATATAGGAGTTTAGTTCAGATGGTTAGGTGTGCTAAGGACTAATATTAATTCCCTAGGAAATACGTTAAAACATCTGACTGCTATAGATTCATTGCAAAGCAAACCTTGGTGAATTGGCATGCGAATAATAAAACAAATTGTTTTCTGAGCTTTCTTTGCATTTTTTTTTTCAGTTGTGTTAGCAACACTGGAGTTATGGGGTCCTATTCCGAGAAAAACCTGAACAAAATAGTCACTGGGTAAAAGTGTTGTTTTCTATGGTGATGCTGTGATTTGATTCTATAAACCTTGGCGGTTATATTGACCAGTTTTCTAATTTATTTATCCAAGTCATAGCCCAGTTCCATTTCTGGTTATTTAATAAACACTACAAAACTAATTTTGACTCCCAAGTCCTTTTTCTTCAGTTAAGTAATCAAAATTGAAAAAAACACTATCCCTATCGTTCTTTCACATTTTCATCCATACAAAGGCTGAAAGTGACAAATAGTCTTCTAAACGTACAACACAGCTTCAATTCAGAAAAGCACTTAGCCACATGCTTTTCTGAGTCCAGATGGATTTAAGCACATGCTTGAGAGCTTGTTGTGATCTGGTTCCACAGAGCAGAATATAGTGTTTAGAATTTGGTGTTATGCATTTAATGCAATATTCTTAATATTTACAATCAACATAAAGTTATATGCAATGTATTATGCTTTATTGTCCAAAATAGGCATTGTTTCTTTCATAGGAGTAAAATATACTACAGAAATATTACTAAGTTAACTATTTAAATGAATTTTTCTTCATATTTACTGTATTTAATTGAGTTTTTCCTTTGTCATTTAACAAGAGATCATTCATAGAGGCTTCCTTTATTGTAGAGATTTACACAATGGAGCACCTGGTATAAATTGTTTTAACTTCATTGACTTAGAGAGCCCTATGACAATTGATACCCACTGTGGATCTGCTCCAGTCTTTTCATCTGTCTCAACTTCAGTAAGAAGAGGAATGAACTCACAGTTTAATATTAATTATAACTTAGTTGGTTTTATAAGGCTGAAAAAGCTCCTGAACCCCCATAATCATCTCCCAGTGATTCACTCCCTGGGAAGTTTTTTCACCAGCCAGATTATAAAACTGTATTAGAAATTTTAGTAGACATAAATTAAAATACATCATCTGGTTCCTTTGCACTGATCTCTCAAAAGATATGGGAAGCTGCCATATGTGATCAGTTGGGGACTTCCCCTTGCTTACAGAAATCTCCAGCCAGTATACAAGACCACCCACTTCTCACCATGCTGCTATCAGAGATGTGTCCTGTGGAAAACCAAATTGCTGGAATGGACCTTAAACGGGGATCACATTTGACATGCATTACACAGCAGGGTCTGAACCCAACTTGGGGGAACAAATATGGCTTTAAGCCTCTTCTGCCCTCATTTTACTCCTGCACAAAATGAACTCAGTAAGATCTAAGGATCTACCCCACAAACTCCACATTTAAATCCTTACAACTATGGTGTAGTGGCATCACAAATGCTTTAGCTGAATTAGAAGGCATGAATTTTAAAATTCCTAACCCCCTTTTCCATGATCTGATTAGCTGAGCTGTAAGAGGGTTTAAACAGAGACTGCTACCACATGACTTGCTTCACTCAGGGCAGTTTTTCACTGACAGCAGCAAATTCACCACCATCAGACTGACCTTCTCGATTGACTGATGAGGTCTGTGAAGGCCCACTCTTTTGAATGGGAAGCTAATCTCTGAACACCACTCTGGCAACTGGCGTAGCACTGAGTTGAAAGGAGTCCCCTTCTTTGACTCAGTTCAGTGGATATGCCGGGAATAGGCTAGTTGAAATGAGATACACAAGTTATTTTAAGTAACTTGTATACATCCATTTGAGTGCTGCCAAAAACGGTAGGCAGTGTAGACCTGCTCCAATTAGCATAGCGTGAGTGAACAGGAGGCCATTTTCTTATTGAGTCAGTGCACTAAAGACACTGCAGTGAGTAGCCGTTAGGCAGTCAAAGTTTTAAGTAACTTGCGTACCTCCCTTCGTCTGCTGCCAAAAAATGTCAGCAGTGTAGACCAGAGGTCAGTTGTTTGATGGCAGTGCGGCTTTCAAGGCAAGCTGCCGATACACATTTTTCTCTCCCAAGCTGATGTGTTCGAGTCAGATCCCAGACAACAATCACTATCTAACTTGCACCTTCTCTTTCAAGCTTCTTTTGCTGATGCCCACCTCCACCCCAGTCAACCATCAGAGGAGGGAATGAGGAAGACAGGGACTGGGCTGAAAGGAACAAGAGAGCAGCTTGATACGCTTGAGGGAATAAACAAATTCATGGCAGAGATCTTCAAAATGGCACCTAAATGACACTTCTAAATCCTGATTTATGCACCTATATAAATGGTGTGATTTTCTAAAGTACTGACCACCCACCAACTATAACTGAAGTCAATGGGAACTGCTATGTTGCTCAGTACTTCAATAAATCAGGGTCCCTATACTGGGACAATGTTCTTCCATTTTCTAATCTAGTTGCCAAGTGATTCCTCAGAATGCAATTTCTCTAACTTCCCTTACATGCTAATATGATTCTCCTTAGAAATAAGAAGTCTTTGACCTCATCACCCTACCGTAGTTATCTGGAATCTTTCACAGTTATGTCAGGCCACATTCTACTTTCTTACACAAAAAGTTCAGCTGGGCTACATGTACTTCTATGGGTCTGCATATACTGACTGACATTTTCATCATGTAAACACATCATAAAAAGGTATACAGGCTATTAACATTAAGGTCTGTACAAAATTTTAACAGCATGAGCACATCTTTCTGCTTAATGCTTCATTTACCTTTTTTAAATGTTTGCATTGTTTATTTTCAGCTTCACAACAACAACGTATTATTAAAAATAAAAGCAGTTAAAGTTAATTTTAGGCAATAACTTGGCAACACTGGGCTATCAACACCTTAACATAATTCAGAGGTAGAGTAAACTGTTGTAGCTTATTGACACATACAAAATAGAAAGCCATATATGCTTTGACCCCTAATGATGCCACCCACTCCAACTTTCATTCAAGTTTTCTTTAATTAGAATCTTTAAATCATGCTATATTTATGAATATCTATAGAAATATGATGCACCACAGAATCACAGTTTTGACATTTTTAGATGACATAATAAATCAAAACAAGCTGTTGTAACACGAGATTTTTTTTTTCCCCACTGCTAGCAGAGTAAATTTTGTTCATGTACAGGATTACAAATCAGGACATTTGGGCTCCATGCCCAGGCCTGCTATAGACAAATTGTGTGAGCTTGGGAAAGTCACTTACGTTCTCAATGACTCACTCTCCCAATAAGTAAAATGGAGGTAATTATTTCCCCACTCCCGCAAGTTGTCTTAAAGATCTCTCGCTAGTACTTAGAAAGGACTACTTTTTTGATGGAGGATGCTTTAAGAAATTCAGAGTAAAAAAAAACTGCACACTGACTTATTTTTTAAAAAAGAATTAAAATCTAAAAGTATTCTTAAACACTAAGTGAAAGTTGATGCATAGTATTAAAGTTGTCACATAATATGAAGTATTAGGCATAAAAAGAGTTTCTTTGCAAGGATGGAATATAATATTTAAGAGACGCTTGATAATTATATAAAAATTATGTTATATAGTTCCCCCATCTTCAAAGCATCTGATGAAGTGGGATTTTCTCCCATGGAAGCTCATGCAATAAATAAATTTGTTAGTCTTTAAGTTCCACTGGAGTCCTTGTTTGTTTTATATAAAAGTAATGTTTTAAGTTGAATAAATGATCATAAATCCTTGAAACATAGATATAGTTTAGGACCAAATTCGATCTGTAATGAATTTATTCACTCAGCTTGCAAAGAAGGCCTTAACATTCAACTTAATAGCTTTTTTTGTCCGTCCATCTGTCATGCAGTAAGTTTTGAATGCTGGATCTGATTGATTCCAAAATTTCACTGAACACTCAAGGCATCAATCTGCAGAACCCTGCTGATTTAGGCAGAAAGCGGAATGTCAAAAGGTGGGAAATGGGGGACATGGAGCTTTTATGATTTAATTAGCAAAACTAGTTTCAACCACTTTTGCTACTGTCTCTAGCTAGGACTTCTGGTTTTCAGTTTTAACAGGTAAAACACCAATAAAATATCGCCAACAAGAAAAATAAAATTAAACTGGGAGAAACACAAGAAACAGTTCTTTGCATCTTAAGGCTTGTCTACATAGAGCTGTAATGCTGACTACTGGTGGGGGGAAAGGATTTCTAAATCACACAAGAATGTTGCTCACTAATTTGTCTGTGTAGACTCTGCTCGTGTTCAATAAATGATCCCTACTATGCTTTCCTATAATGTTGCTTGAATCAGTATTATACTAAAGCAAACTGAGTAATATTAGAGAGATTCTTCTTCACAGACTACACAAAGAGAACTGCCCTCTCTCACACACACATACCCACCCACCCAAAGCCCCCTGATTTTTGGATATTAACCTGGAACTCAAAAATTGCCAAAAAAATTCCCAAAAGCAAATTAATGAACTCCAACCCCAAAACACAGGAGCCCTAACTACAGATCAAATAACTTCATTTAATGGAAGCCATTAATGCCTTCCAGCATAACAACCCTGTTCATCCTCCCAATGGAGTTCAATATGAAGACACACTAAGTGACTTATCTCCCAAGCAGAGAGAAAAAAAAAATAATTCATTTCCCTGCTGGGAGCCCTGAGGCAGATGCTCAGCCAGAAGGGACAGGGAGAGAGACAAATGCCTACTTAATTCATTCATTTCTCTTTCCAAACATCTTGCCTCCACAAAGCATATGCCAGTATGTGGACAGAGAGCATGAGCTGTCCCCTCTTCCCTTCCAATCTGAGGGGAAGACAGACATGTAGGGTGTGAGGCAGAAAAAGAGAAACAAGAACTGGCATGGGAAGGGAGGAGAGGCTAGGACATAACAGCCACTGCTGTGGTTCAGCACAGACGGGGCAAACAAAACCTCTGATGGGGAGATTGGGGTCCCTGCCATGTGTGATAGAGAAAAATGGGGCACCCTGAAGTGGGAGAGGGAATGCGGGGTCAGAAAGAAAACCCTGGTGAAGGAGGGTTGGGAGACTCTGGAATAAGAGAAAGGGGAAACCCTGAGCCCCAGTACGGGGAAGATGGGTCTGAGGGTCACACAGAGCTCCTAGGATAGGGGAAGATTGGGTAACCCGGTCTGAGAAAAGAAGGAATGATAGAGACACAGAAACCTTGGTAGGAGAATGATTGAGAGACTCTGGTTTGTGGCAGAGGGCACAATGGGGACCCACAGAGCTCCAGTTATTGGTGAAGTGGGGAAATGGGAGAGTTACACAGAGCTGCTGGCAGTGGGAGGGTATGGGGAACCCTGGAATGAGAAGAGGGGAATTGACTGGCTGAGAGGACAATAGGGGTGTAAATCGGTCGCGTCAGTTGTCTGCAGGCGGCCATCCGCGGTCCCAGCCGCAGGACACCCACAACACTATCAGTCCCTGCCTTCCAGCCCACAGCTGGGTGAGGCAGTCTGGGCAGTGAGGGCAAGGTTCAAGGTTGGGGGTTTGTAGTAGTAGGGGTCGAGGGTTTGTGGCAGTAGGATTCAAGGGGAGGGAGATGCAGGCCTGCCCACTCCACTGCGTCTCAGCCCAGGGCCCTAGGGGGTGCGCGCAGGCCACCCAACAGCTAGGGCACGTCTACACAGCACTTTTATTTCAAAATAACATAGTTATTTCGAAATAAAAGAAATTAGGTCTACATGACATTTTCTTATTTCAAAAGGACGGACCTCGTCCTTTCGAAATAAGAATCATCATTTCGAAAAAAGTAAAACCTGCCCCCCTCCCCGAAACGGCTGTTATTTTGGAACGGATATTTCAAAATAAAGCTGTTCTTTCGAAATAACACTGTGTAGACCTGTTGTTTCAAAAGAACAGGTCCAAACGGATTTATTTCGAAATATCCCTTCTGAAATAACAGCCATTTGGATTGCAGGCTTTCCCTTAATTCGAATTAAAATTTTGTTAATTCGAATTAACTTATTTCAAAATAAGGATTTTATTTCAAAATAACTCATTTCAAAATCCTTATTTTGAAATAACAATGCACATGTAGACATAGCCCTAGTGGTGCAGCAGCCAAAACACACTAGCTCCGCAGGTCTGTCCATGCCCCTCCCCTGGGCTACTTCCTCCCCTTCCCTACTAAACCCCAGGGTACCTTCCCAGTGGCATACCGGTCAGGCCTTCAGCCTCCATCAGGTGTGGATCTGGGCCTCCGGCCGTCTCTTCAGCCAGCGGCAGTTCCTCAAGGTCACAGGTGTTGGGCAGCCCTGGATCGGTCACCTCCTCAGCCGCAGGCAGCTCATCCAGGTCCTGTGAGCCCCACTCACCCCCTCCGCCTGGCAGATCTTCCACCAAAGGTAACTCCTCCAGGTCCTCACCATGCTCAGGGTTCGTGGGGCCATCGGGGTCCTGGTCACACCCTCACTCCTCCAGGTCAGGGAGATCCACCTGGTGCACCTCTTTCTCCTTCTCCCCTCTGGCTGCTTGGTCCAGCCCTTTAAATAGTCCTCCCCTCCTTCAGCCCAGCCCCTTTGGTTCCTGGCCCACACTGGGTCCACGCCCTTCCCTGGCCAGCAGGGGGAATGCGCGAGCTCGGCTCTGGGCTGCACCTTGCTACAAGGGGATAGAGAGGTCCAGGCATGAGGTAGGGGTGGGGAAACTTACATGCAATCTCTGGAAAAGAAATGGGTAGAAGAGCTGCACACAGGGAGCTTTGAACAATGGAGGGAATTTAAGGAGAACTTGGTGGGTTCAAATAATCTCATCCTACAGTAAGTACAAAGCATACAACTGGCCAGTTAGAATCTACTAGCAAATTTGCGGAGGGAGGGAGCAGTTAAATATAGCATCTGTCTTGAAAATTAAAACAGTTACCAAAAATAAACTAAAAACAAAACAGTAGGAAAAACTTTATGGCACCACCAAGAGCCATGGGTTTCTCTTGCAGGCCTCTATACCTGCAGATGAACTACTGAAGGAATGAGTCAACAGTCTGTAAATCAGTTCCTTGTTACAACATGACACCCTTTTCTATTTGTTTAAACTTCTCTATAGTAAGTATAGTATCACTTCACAGTAGGAGACAGTGACAGACTACCACCACCCTGCCCTACAGAAATTAGGCTGGATAGAATGGTATTGGGAGTGCATTTATCAGAGGCAAGTTTTTTTCACTAAGGAAAAATAGTCAAAGGTATTGCAGACCAATCAATGCATCCCTTTCCTACAATAAGATTTTCAATAGAAATGTCCAACAGAAATGGAAGATAGCCAGGAGGTGCTAACTACAACCAACTCTTCTCCTCAAACCTTACAGATTAGATGGACAGCAGGGATTCCCACCCAGGAAACTCTGAGGAGGCTATTCCCTCTTGCACCACAACACAAAGTGGATGAAGGAGTGAAAAGCAAGCTTACAGCAATTCCAGATAAATGAGGAAAACCTCTAACTCACACGGACCACAGTAAGAAACTATTTCAGCTCTAGAGCTGCCAGTAGGAAATCATGTCACAGAAACACATCCAGCATATTGCTAAGAAGGAGGATTAAATGATCCCTTTCAAGTTTGCTCATTACTAGCCTAGTACTATATAGACCAGTGTTCATCAAAGTTCGGGTCACAACCCAGTACTGGGTTGCAAACCCGCAGACATTGGGTCGCTGGCAGGGGAGATATGGCAGAAGGGTGAGTGAGGGAGGTGACTGTCTCTCACTGAGCTGCCTGCAGCCTGTTATAACATAGTATCAGCCTTCAGTAAAGAGCAAGGAGACAAATATGAGTCATTAGGGTTAACAAAGAGGTGCTAATTGCTGCTCAAACAATCTCTATGCCTGCTTTCTGAGTCAGTATCTCTTTGGGCTTCTCTCATTCATATGAAAAGGACCGATGTCACTGGCAAGCAACCTCTGTGTTTTTTATCAATAGACACAATGAAGAAAAGAAAAAACTTTGAACCCCCTCCCCCCCCATTCCACCATTTCTGGGATCTGGGCATTGCAGTTATTTTTGCAAATTACGACTTGCCTCTTTTTCAGTGGGTTGAGAATTCCCTGGCTTGCAACAAAAGTTATAACTTGTAGATTTTAATAAAAACTCTTTCCAGAGATTTTTTTGACTGATAATTAAAAAGAGAAGAGAAAAGCGAACTCCTCTAGTAGGAGCCTGTGTTAGAAAGTATGATATTTTTTCTACAAATAGAAAGCCTAAGTAACAGAATGAAATCCAACTCAGGGATGTATTTGCTGGAAGGAGAAGTTATTACAAGGTCCCAGTCTGAAGGTGAGTGGATAGCCCCATTGTGTTACTGCCTTATGCACACTGACAGCGACAGGGGTCACCAGACCAAGCAGAGAGGGCTAGCACCCCTCCAATCACAATCTTGTGGGCAATTGTGTGTTCATGGAAACTCATGCAGACTCAGGGAGCAGATGAAAAGCAGAGGTGCAAGTGCAACCCAGAGGGGCTGCTTCAGTTCCTGGGATTTGGCAGTGGAGAAGGGAGCAGGACCTGGAGAGACTTAGACAGACTCAGCAGCAGACAGGATCTTCCAGGACCCTGTTTTCCAGCCTGGCACTCGCTCTCTTCTCTTTCCCCTGTCTCAGCATTTCCATCTCATTTCTCCAGCCAGTCACCCCCCCCCCATTTGCAAGGAGCTCACACACACACACACACACACACACACACACACACACACACACTCCAGGCTACTACATGCAATTTTAGAGCCTTGACATACTTCCTGATTTGAGGCAAGAGTATGGCATGTGGGATCACCCTCCACATGATCCACGTAGGTGATCTCAGTTCAGATGTGTAGGTTTCGGAGATGCAATAGAAGCCTCAAGAGAAAGGATGAAAGCCATGAGGGACTCCCAGCCCACTACCCTCACCCCCCTCAGCCATGGTCACTGTTCAATTTTCTGGTGATGGCTGTTTTTTTCCAGTGGTGGGTCACTACATGGCAGAGGGGTCCTGACCTGTGTCCTAAGGAAAATAGTTTGACAACCACTGGTATAGACTGACCTATCATCACTATGATATTCTAGCTCAGAGAGAATCATATTAACAGTTTTTGTTGCCACTTGCATCAGATGACAGACCCAGTATTTTCATGTCACACTCTAATTTCAGGTCTTTCAGTATTTGCCAGGTAACTATATAATAAGGTGTCCTAAATCTGGCCAACCGGGTTTCAAAACACTAGTCTTAAGAAACAAGTCTAAAGTCTAAGCATTTTTACCAAGGACAATTTCAAGGATGAACACTTGATTGTTAAGAGTCTACAGGATTCTCAAGCTCTGTTATTAAACACTATCACTGCCCAAGTTTATTACAACTTACTAACATTTATAATACAAAATGTCAATGCAAACCTAAGAGCACAGTGATTCAGTGCTTAATGTGTTCCTCTTGGCAGTTATTAGAAACAATTGTCTCTTCCATTGCTACATCATGTCAGGCCACTATTTATCTTTTCTTTGGGGAGGGGCTGGAGGTGCAGCTTTTGTACTTGGCAGTGTAATCTAAGGAAATATGAAAGCCCCCCACCCTTTATCAACACATATCTCAGTAGCATCTGAAATAGGAGCTAACAATGCAGTAGTGACAGTTAATAATTAGCTTCTCATATTACCATTAAAGCAATCTATTCATATTAATTATGCAAAATGTACAGTAGACTCCATTAAAAAGTTCACATTCCCCATCATTTATAGACACCTACCTCTCATATATCACCCAATGCTAAAATAATGGTTGTGAATGCTATATGCTGTGCCACGGAAATATGCTCATTTTGGCTAAATATGAAGTTTAACAAATTCCTAACTGTCTACTGAAAAGTTAAATAGTCAAATCCTATCAATTTTTTAAAAAAAACCATAAAGTAATATAGTTGAAAGGAAACCAGAATATCTAATCATATGTACTTTCAATATAAATATTCATTCTTCAGTGTTCTTATCAATTCTGCACATGACAAATCTGTGTGAACTTGCAAATGCCTCACAGTCTATAGAAAAAATATTTAATAAACATCAGCCAGAAACAGATTCATTATGTGAATGCAGGTGCAAAAAATAAAATACAGCATGTGTAACACACACATATTACAAATGTAGGAACTACCTCAGAAGATTTGGTAAGGACTAACAGATGAGGCAAACTTGGCACAACTACCAGCTGGCTCAGATGGATGTATGCTCCGCTTTTGGCCTTCCTGATAGAGTGGCAGACCTCGCTTTGAATTTTGACTTCAAAAATGTGAAGAACACACAGAGAGCAAGTTCAAATAATAGACTGAGGACTCCACTAATAATTAGTTAATTCTGTTTTAATGTCAGGTCACAAACTGATCGGCAACAGCACCTCACAGTTGAAATTATTCTGCTGCCAAGTGTTTACTCAAGGGGTCTCCATTGTTCCATGGACAAAGGAAAGGTCATATATTTGTTCAGTACACAGAAGTATATGCATTTAAAAGATCTTTCTTTTAACAAAAGATAGTTTGTTTGTGAGTTAGGGCTCTAAAAATTAATTCTCTTTCAGATGTTATTACTTGAATAGTTATTCATTTTAAGGGGCTTAATTCTAATGTAATAGAATGAAGAAAAAGAGAATTGTTCTTTCAAGACATCTCCTTCAACAGGTACTCCATACTTAACAGAGCCTCTTTCAAAGGAGTGCATTGGTTTAGTGGGAACAACATATTCAAGCACCCTATTATTCTTCTGCAGCTGTCTACCTGTGCCTATTGATAATCATATTTTTAAAGGCATGTTGTTTTAACACACCTAAAAATGGATATCATCTCTTAGCAAAATTATGTCTTGCATTACCCTGCATATCAATCAAATTCAATTACTCCCTCAAAAACAAAGCATCCTTTTCAAATATCAAGCAAGCAACTGAAGAAAACACTTATGCTGCCAAATAGCCTCATTAACTTAAATGGGATTACTCATGTGAAGAAAGGGAAGCACATGTTTTTGCAGGACTCAGATCTTCTGCACCTATCTTGAAACTAGTACTTCTCACCTCTTACTAAAGGCAAGCTGATTAATATTAAGGATCTCTCCCCTGGTTTAGATGTTTGAAGCTTTTGGCAAACCAGAACTGAACTTGAACCCAATCTTTAATAATGAAAGTAGGTTAAATGATTTCACCCCATTACTTTCAAGTCTTGGTTTTTTTTCTCCCCTTACGACATTCCTGTTCTGACTTCGACTACAGAATAAAGACCAAATACACAACTATTTTTGCAGTATTGTCAGGCAAAAAGGAAGTTAGAAAGTCTGGCTGAAACATTTTGCATTCCTTTTTCATCAAATTCTTTCAGGTTTTTGTCAACAACCACAAAAGTGTTTCCTTTGGCTTTCCTGTTGAAAAACACAAAACCAAAAAAAAAAAAAAATCCCAAATAATATTTTGATTGAAATGAAAAACTTTATTTTTCTATGAAACCTTTCAAAGAAAATGAAGCTACATTTCCAACCAGTTCTAGTTATTACAAGAAGTCTTGGATCTGGTACAAAGTCTGTCAAAGTCAATAAGGGACTTACCATTGACCAACAATGAGTTTTGGATCAAGTCTTTTATGAGAAAGCCTGTCCATGTAAGATTATTAACGATTTTGTCAGATGCAAGCAAGCAGTTAAGAAAAGCATCTAGAATTTGGGTGTCTGCCTATCTCAATAAAGCCTCCAAGCCTTTTTGAGTGGCATTAATCACAAACTACAAGGTCACCTTCTAATTAGAGTACAACTGATAAACGGCAGACACTCCTTCTGATGAGACACCACCAGAGGTTATTTACTAATATTCTGGTGTCACATATAGAAGCATATTCGGTTAATAAAAATATGAAAGACTATCAAACTCTACCCATGAGACCCTACTACTTAAGAAAACACTCTGACCTTCTATCCCCATTATTGGCATCTTTCTTGTATTGAGAAAAAAGTTGTCACTTCTGGATATTTCCACCAGGTATGCATCATAGCCTTAGATTGCCCAAAACTGTTTCAAAACACAGACTATTCTTAAAAGTACCTTTCATATACAACCTGTATGGAGTACAGCAGGTACAGCACACACTTTGATATTGAGTGAGCCATGATTTACACAAATGAAAACTTTATAAGCAATATATATATATATATACACACACACACACACACACACACACACACACACACACACACACACAAACACACACACTTCAGGACAATCTTTTAAAGTTTAGTTATACTGATATTCCTTCCTGGGCTGATAATTGAGCCTAATTATTTAATTTTGCCTTGTAATTAGCCACTCATTTTAGCTAGGAGGCCTGCAGCACTTAGTGTAAAAATTCTTTATACTTTCAAACTCAATGAAAAAATACAAAATTCTGCTCTTAGATCTAAATTATACACCTCAGGGGCATTGCTGGCACCTGGCACATGGGGTCCATGCCCCAAATGCTGGCGCCACTGCCCCGGGTCCTGGTGGGGCCCCACCTCTCCCAGTCTCTGGCTGGATCGGGCCAGAGATCTGGGGCCCAGCCGCCCGCAGCCACGGCTGCTGCTCCTGGCCCTGTCCCTGGTTGGGGATCTGGGGCCCAGCTGCCCATCGCTGCCACTCCTGCCCTCAGCCCCAGCTGTGGATCCTCAGCCCAGCTGCCCGTGGCTGCGGCTGCCACTCTCAGCCCTGTCCCCAGCAGGGGGCGAGGCCTGCAGGCAGGGGGCGGGGCCTGCGCCCGTGCCCTGGGTCATTCCCCAGGGCAGCGATGCCCCTGATACACCTAGTCCCTAGTAGTCATCTTTAACGCATATTCTATGAACATTATGCCCAGTGCAAAGCTCTCAGGGTATGTCTATACTTACAATTTAGTTTGAATTAATGAGGATTAATTTAAACTAAATTAATGCATGGCTACACTGGCTTTCATTACTTCGAACTAAGGAATTCCTTACTTCAAAGTAATGAACACTTAATTTCAAAGTAATGGTTAATTCAAACTTATTAGTCCAAATTAACCCAATGAAGCCATGTTAATTTGAACTAACCAGTAGTTCAAAGTAACATGGTTTGACCTTCTTCATCCCAGGGTGCCTTCCTCTTTCTACATATAGGGTGGGAGCATAGCCCTTCTTGGGGGCCATGTTTGCACACTTCCAATGGTGACCCCCTCCTAAAACAAACTAGCAAGTCCTGTCCATGAACGTGCTAGTTCGATTTGGGTTTCTAGCGGGGACATGTAAGTTTGAATTAACTTAGTTCGAATTAACCATTATTAGTTTGAATTAATTAATTTGAACTAACTTTTTAAGTGTAGACATAGCCTTACTGACTTAGAGGGACTTTCATAAAAGAATCAAGAGCAGAGCATGTAATGAAGAGCTACCATATGATTCAAGAGCAAACTACTGTCCATGAATATATAGGCTATGCATTGATTGAGAATTATTGCCCATCTCAAGGTAACTTCTGCAATTTATCTGACTATCAGATTATGGTTAACAGATTTCCCTGTTTGATATGGTGGAAAACTAGCTGGAGCTCTCAAGGGGACAACTAGTCTTACAGTATGTTAAAGATGTAACTACTGTTGATGGCTGTGGATGGATTGAGTCATTTTCTTTCCATGGATATTTGGAATTTCAAGCACCTTGGTGTCATTTTAAAACCAGGATATTAAAACTGTTTTGTAAACTGTGTTTACAAAGAGATACAGGGTTATAAAATAGGCAGAATGTTGTAAATCATGTAGAAAACTCAGTCACCTCTTATTATTAGCCTGATAATTTTGTACTGGAAAGAGAAATGGGGCAGCTCTAAATGATGTTTTGACCTTCTGCTGACCATGGGTCCACTCACTAAAATTGTCAGCTTCTGCTGTGGAAGCAAGGGGCTTTACTGATCTGTGAAGTAGTTGTCCTTGTGGATGACTGCCTAAGTTTGAAATATCCTCAATGGGAATCTCCTTGAAGCCCAAAACTATAAGCCTTACTAATGGCCAAGAACACATCTGTGTAACTGAAAACATTCATAAAATGAGAAGTCTTGCTGGAATGATTACCAAGCCTAAGGCATCCACTCCCAAGGAAATATCTTCAGAAAGGTGGAGAAAACCAAGGATCTCTCCTGTCAGTTTTTGCCAAATTATACTCTTTTTTGGGGAGAGGAGGGAGAGTAGGGATAACACAGATTGGGAGAGAGGAGTGCTGATTTTCTCCATCCTGTGAAACAAACAGGGATATTTTTCCTCCAGGACCCACAGATCCCCGAGAATTCCCTGAGGCAGAGAGGCCTACTGTGTTCTTCACATTAAAGCAAGTAGAGCATGGATTTAAAAATGATTAATTCTGACACACCATAACACAGCAATAAGTGTTTGCTGTAAGTTGCACCCTATGAGCATGTTCTGCCACTTGCAGTCCAAACGTAGCCTCACTACAGGACAGCCATACCACACCCAACCACAGCACATACCAACCCCAAGACCACTGGCTCTGTTGTAGCCATAGTACCAGGACTTCCCACGTCTGTTGGTACTTTCAAAACACCGGCTTCATCCCATCTAAAAAGGAGTGGCAGAGCTTGGATGAGCTTCAACGGAAGCCCTTCATGGCTGAATTACCTTTACCAATTCATCTCCATAAGAAAACAGGGAGACAATATACATCCTATGAATGGAGTCCAACACTAAAGATGAGGAGGTGCTGCAGAGACCACTGGTGCTCTGTGAAAAATACAGGAATGATCTGTAATATTTTATTACCATAATGTGATCATCTGCTTGATCGTTATGGCGTCATTTTCTGAAAGCATAACTTAGGGGTAAAGTCAGTCTTTGGTTCCTCCAATGTAAAACCACTTAAGGCAATGGACTTCAGGTAACCCAGCTCATTGGTACTCACACAATGATACAGGGCTGATTCCTTCAAGTTTTACCTCTACCATGCTAGTATACAATGCTAGCTGGTATTCCACAGGAGGAGTAGGGAGTACAAGCAGGAAAAATTAAAAGGAATTTGAGTGGAGTTGAGTTAAAAACCTCAGTCCTGAAGCTGAAGGTAGTGACTGTTGAGGAAGCAGTGACCCTCCACTCTTAGGGTATGTTCACACACACTTCTTATTTCGAAACAACAGAGGTGGTTTCAAAATAAGAAGTGCCATAGCCACATGATGCACGGCCATTTTGAAACAAGCAAACCACTTGTTTCGAAATGGCCACCATTGTTTCGGAATGGCTAAAACCTCATTTGGTTTTGAAACAGGGTTGTTTCGAAACCAGTGGTTTCGAAACAGCCCTGTGCGGACATGTTGTTTCGGAACAAAGTGTTCCGAAACAACATGTAACATTACTCCCAGGGTGCTAAGCACCCTGGGAGGATGGGCTGCCCCCTCAGCACCCTGGCCAGGGAACCCTCAGCACCCTGGCCAGGATGCTGAGGGGTGTCCGCGGAGTGAAGCGCAGGGCTGTGCCTGACTCTGA
>ML682016.1:20464858-20687138 GCA_007922195.1 Podocnemis expansa
ACCTGTGGGGTGCAGCGCCCCTCTGCGCTGCACCCTGCGGGTGCCTGCAATCCCCTCCCCAAGCGAAATAGCAGGTCCACATTGTGGACCTGCTATTTCGCTCCCGTATTTCAAGGACAAAGTTTTTGTCCTTTGAAATAAGGTGTTTCAAAATAAAAAGTTATTTCGAAACAGCTTGTTTCGAAATGTCTTGATTTGAAACAAGCCTGCCCTGTGTGAACATAGCCTTAAAGCTTGGGATATCTGATATACATTAGACCTACCTCATCTTTATGCAAGATGGGCTCTATGTAGGACTTTTTGTTGTTTTCTCGCTTATATTTTAATTATGCTCCCATGGATCAATAAATAGGAAGCTGAGCAGTGTCACCATATCACCTCCTGGTCATAGCTCCTAATGGTAATACTTGCAGGTACCAAGAGCAGTTATGATTATTATTCATGGCTAGTGTAGCCTGGAGATCTAGTCTAAAAGTGGGATCAATGCCAGGATTCCACTTTGAGGGAAGGAAGGCCGCTTAAGGAACATGCATAGCAACAAAGTGAAAGGTCAAAAGATACAGTTTAGAATTAGCTGCAACATCCCCGTTCTTTCCTACAACACAGAAAATGAACATTTCAATATAGCAAGACCCCACAAATCAACAGAAATTGATTTACTTATCTGTTATTCTTCTCTAAAATATTCCTTTCATTATAGGTGGCTATCACAGTATTTGTATGGGAAAAACTGGTTATGAAATATTTTTCTTCCAAAGAAAAAATTCATTAAGAACATTTTCTTATTTGCCTTGAATATTTTCTTTGAATTTGTTTGTGGTGAGGCAGAGTGGGGTGGAGAAGAATCATTGAAAAATTTTGGTTGCACATTTAGAATGTACATTTTTTATGGTAGAAAAGAAACATTTCTGAGTCTCAAGTTTTCATGTTATTCCTATGAAAACTCAAACCATTTAATTGAAACTCTACATTCCATCTTGTAATTTCTAAACTGACCCCTCTCCCCTGAAAAGCCCTATTATTTTTGTTGCAAAAAGTTGATAGAAATTTTGATTCTAGCTATACATGTGCCTCTAGTGGTTATTTATTTCATTTAAACACAACCATTGTAATTATATGTTGACTGCTTCCTTAACACTTCATATCCCATTAATAAAGAAAATAAATGGATGCAAACATTCCTTGTACCCCAATGTAGGTAAAATGGATGAACTCCAGAAAGGAGGCAAGCAATAATCCTGGATGTGAAAGTCCAATTGTGTAGCATTTATCTTCCATTGATTTAAATAGGAGTTTGAAATGTTGAACAATCGCAGAGCGAGACCCTAAGTGGTTAATTTACAAGATATAGTGATGGCAGCATATGTATTACAGAGCAAGATCAAGACTTGAAAAATGAATAGGATTGTTAACAAGATGACAGATAATATAGTGAATTAATTACTGGAAATAAATTATTTCACTGTGTATTTCTCATTGTCATTATGTAACTCAAATTCTGTTTCTTAGTTTCTGAGCAAAAGTTTATTTTGTTTGCACAGAATTCAATGTTATCAATAAATAGTTCTACATAAAGTGTCTCTAACTAGATACTCCAAAGCAGGAGCTCTCTAGGACCTCTTTTCTGTTAGAAAAACATGGTCTGGCTCTTTGAGTTATGGGTATTTTGGCCCACATGGATTATGCTGCCCCTATATTATGCATGATTTGAAAGAAAAAGCCACAAATGGCATACATTACTGGGTAATTTTCAATCAAGCTCTTGTAGTTACATTTCTAGGGTAATTAGATTCATGACCTGCCACAGGGAGCAATTTCTTCTACTAACTTATCTGGACTACAGATACAAGCATAAACACTCCAGAGGGGCCTCTAAATTCTGACTTGAACTTGAGCTGATCTAACTTTCATCTTATGCCAGAAACTGCCTTCAAAATTATGGCAGCATTCTTGATTTCACCTTGAAGCAAACAGGCCCCTGGGAGTTTCAATGGCCACGTAAGACTTTTCCATGCATACTCTGATGAAGAAAATTGCAGCCAATAAAAAAAAAAAAGCCATCAGCTTTCATACTCTCTTCCAAATTAATTATCAAAGATCCTATTAATTATTTTGTTCCATTAACCCAACTTAGACAATATTATACTATGTTATAATTCACACTTTTGATATGACACATGATTTTATTAGTGTATTCTATCAGTTTTGATGGAAGATGAAGGCTTCAGGGTGGAATCTTTTCTCCTCTATCTAATAAAGGAAAATCATAAAAGTTATTAAGAATTTAAATAAGCCTTGGAAGTGAGGATAATTTAAGGACCAAAGTAATGACTATACATATTTCACAACGGTAGTTCATTAGTGATCTGATAGTCAATCGACTAAATTAAAGCCTCTCATTCCTTTAACTTGCTGCTCAGTCCCTTCTCCCAGTATTTAAAGTCCACAACCTTAGGATGTTTCCAAGACCAAAACATAGAAACAATCAATCAAATCTAGGAAAACAAAATGCAAAGTCTGTCCACGCTTTATCTAATTAGCTTCCTCACACACTAGTGTTTTTCTTCATTTGTGGATCCCAAAAATATTTCAGACAGACATGAAAACTCCTTTGGAAATCTCAGACTCCCAGGGATCTGCAGACCATAGGTTGAAAGCTACTGCTCTATGATAATTACAGTCTTTCTCAGATCCCTTAGACATAGCCTGTGGACCCTTAGAGGTCTGCAAACCATAGGCTGAAAACCATTGTTATATACAATAACTGCAGTTAGAATCAGGAAGTGAAAATAAATAACCTGCACATGAGCTCACATCACATTATCAGTTTTTTTCTTTAAAAAATGACAGTTCTGCCTTACTGACATTACCAAGCATCTGAAGTTTGCTGTAGTTGTATACAGTATTTGAGGATGGTTAATTTATTCAAATTCACTGTTATTACCTTACTCCTCACCAAATTCATGACAAAAACATAAGAAAAGAAACTGCAGTATCATCTTAATAAATTCTACCACTTATGTCAACTAAATATATATTTGAGCTTCACTGATTTTATAAAACAAACAATACACAATTTAAAATTCCAGTGGTTCACCTAAATGATCGACATGCTAGAAATACAGCCAGCAGCCAGTATGAAGTGAATAGATTATGCAGGAGAAGTATCTGGGGTCCTTTATATTCTCTACTTTGTGAGCCATGGAATGGTTTAATGAAAGAATTTCATGGCATGTGAATTGAGTAGACTTTTTAAAAGTAAAAACTGATTACATTATCAAATTCTAAAAATGTACCAGATTATGTGACATTATCTAAACCCTCATGGAATATCGTGGAGCATATATTGTGTCTTTAATTTACCGAACACTTAAACCTTCCTTTTTACTAGCTTCAAAAATTAATCACAGAAAATGTGCAATTCAAGGAGGAACGGGCAAGGAGATACAGAGCCTTTCATATCTAGACCATTTGCTTGTGGTGGTTTTAGAGGACAGCAATGTCCAGTTCTGATTAATAAGGAATCCATCAGTCATTGAAAATAGACTGTAGCTCTGTAAGAGCTCTTTAACCATCTGATACCACAAAACTGGAAAGTCAGCTGGTCCTTCATTGTTCAGTCTATATCTCGTCAACTCTCTCACCTGCACATCTACTCCTTTGGGCTGTTGACAGGTGGCTAACTTTTCTCCCCCTGTGCATTTGGACTGGGACGGTTTAGTGGGAGTGGTCCTGCCTCTGGCAGGGGGTTGGACTAGACGACCTATGAGGTCCCTTCCAACCATATGATTCTATAATTCTATAATCTAGAAATCTGCCTTTTAGTTACTCTTTTCCTTGCCACCAAGTGCTGCCCCCCCGCCCGCCCCCCACCCCCATTTGGTCTTTCCTCTTGAATCTGGCACTGCATTTATTCAAATCCAAACCAGATCAGTGGTGAATGAAAATCATGTAAGAAAAAATGGTCTTTTCAGACCAGAGCACATCATAAAAAAATCATTAGCAGAGTTGGTGCCCTTATCAGCAAACACAGCAATGACACCAATAATTGTATGCGTAGTATCACATACTTAACAAACCTTTCACTCACAGAGGCACATGGGACAGATGGTGGGAGGGTTATCTTGAACTGCTGTTGTATCTTAAGTATACAGATGAGGTGAAATCCACCTCTAAGTATAGAGACAGCCTAAGGACACTCATCTTTTAAATCCATTTTCAGGGATTAATTTGGACTGTTCATAAGCCTCATGCTGGCTTTTTGCACAGGTGAACTTTACCCAGCAGCAGGACTTGACTGTACATTGTTACTTCAGCATCAACAGTTTGCATTAAATACAAATTTTAAAATGTTTAATTTGGGAGGGGAGGGTAGAACAAATGCATCTGGGAGATGAAGATTCCATATGAAATTAGGAGTAACAGTAATTTCAGAAGAAAAGTAAACAAAAATCATTTACTTCCCTCTGTGATGATCATGGCAATAAGACAGAAGTGAGCAGCTTCGACATTTTTTTCCTAATGAGACTAGTAGGCAATACCCCCTAGCATTTGAGCCAACATTCCAGGTTCAAATATATTATTCAGACCAATTCAAGAACATTATCTGAGTATATCTTCTTCCACAGTTTATTTTAAGGCACAGTGAAATTAAAGCCCATTCAGTGCTAAACAAGGCCATTTGGAAACCTTGCCAAAAAATAAAAAAAATGGTTCAATAGTTGAGACAACTGTTTTCCGGAATGCGATGATGACTTCAGGTTAACTTGTTTATTGAACTACATCTCCAACAGTACCATTATACACTCACAACTACTGGATGAGTCAAATTAGACTACACTAATCCTTTTATGTTATGTTTTACAATTTTAAACCTTGTTACTGACAAGTAAAAGAGCCACCCACCTCCACTCAGATAACTTATATGATCTTTACTTAAACCAAAGCAGAACAAAGTATAAATTCCTTACCCCCAGTGAGTAGGGTCATTGGTATCAAGTCTGGCTAAGATGAGTACGTTCTTGTCCAGAGCCCATAATGAAGTTGAAGTGATTATCAGTACAATCTATATATTATAAAAGTTATTAATGTTTGTTCCTGTTTGTCTCTTCTCTTCTGTTACACGTCAGTTCCATTTAAGAACAAAAGAATAGACATACTGGGTCAGACCAGTATCTTGTCTTCCAACAGCAGCCAATGTCAGATGCTTCAGAGTAAATGACCAGAAATGCAACCATTGATTGGGCCATCACCTGTTGTCCTTTCCCAGCTTCTGGCAAACCAGAAGCTAAGGACACACAGAACATGAAGATTCCTGACCATCTTGACTAGTAACTATTGACGGACCTATTCTCCAGAAACTCACCAAGGTTAAGGTTTTTGTTTTGTTTTGTTTTGTTTTTAAAAAACCTGTAAACTGTGAGCAGCTTGTGACCTACCTGATGGGAGCCTCTTTGTGATGGTACAAGGAAATTGCTCAAGTGGTCCACTGTCTGGTGCTCAGTGCTCTCATGACTTTTGCAGTCCACTGCAGGGCCTCAGCCCTCTAGCTGAGTCCTCCAAATTACGTCCTTCCTGGGGTAAGGCACAGCCCTAGCTATCCCACTTGTATCAGTGGCCAGCACTGTCTATCCATTGCTCATTTGTGGTATTGTTGCCCACTAGCAGCCTAGGGAGGTGGGTAAGACCTGGGCCCACCAACTTCTCCAGACCCTGCCCCATAGACCCTTCATGTATCCATTAAGCACTACCTAAATCATTTCACTCCTCTTCAACCTGTGCCTTACGAGGTCCCCTGGGCCATATCCATGCCTTCCCAAGTAACTGCAGCCCTTGTATCAAGGCTGGAGTCTTGCTGAAGCTTGGCAGTGCTCCCAGAAACTGTCCAGGATCCTGTCTCCCACAACCTAGCTAAGAGTACAACCTTACTCTATGCAGGTTTGGGGAAAACTGCCCAAAGCAAGAGCTGCAGCCCTGACTTTATACTGGCTTCTCAGCACTGAATGGCTCTGCAGTCCTCTGCCCCCATTGGCCAGTCACTCTCTGGAGGGCTTTTAACCCCTTTCCTTCTAGATTGGGGAAACTACCCCACTGTAAACCCTGGTATGGGTTTGACATTCAACAACACCTTCTGCAACAAGTTCCACAGGCTGACTGTGTGTTGTGTGAAGTGTACGAGAAAGTAAAAGGTTAAAATAGGAAAAATGAGTAGAAATGTCTGGGTATTGGCTTAAGGCCTAATGAAGTGATCCAAACAGTGGGCCTGAACTGAAGGGACTGACAAGAGACAAGTTGTGAAAGTTCAACTTCATTAAAATTGTCAAGAAACAAGCTGAAATTGTAATAATAAGTATGAGAAATGGAAAAGTACCTGAAAGGTGGGAGGTGTTGGGTCAGTCTAATGCCAAAGAGATAAGGAGGCATTATACAAGTGACCTGTGCAGGTTTCAGTCAAACCATGACACCTTGATGGATGGAGATGTCCAACAATGTGTGGACCTATCAAATTAATGGGTGGCTTCAAAAAAAGGGGTATGTGGACTAATCAAGGTAAATTTGGATCTCAAAGGGGGCTAAGTCGGAAGGTACAAGAAGGGCACAGGAATAGGAGCTCTGAAGCCCAGAGCTCGTGCAGCTGAAAGGGGTGACAGCAAGTCCTGCTGTCAGTAGAGCTGTTCTGTTACATTGAGAGCACCAGTGCTGCCAACAAATCTGTTGTTATAAATTGCCATAGTACTACATTGCAATAAAGTCTCACCTGGCACCTTCGTTTCTACAAGGATCCACGGTTGTGTTGGTTTCCTCAGTTTACCTCTTGCATGCAGGGTACACTGAGTCTCTAAATCACTGAGCTCACTCAGTTCTCATTAGAGATTTGAGCCAAAGGCAATCCAAAGCCAGGGGTAATCTTAAGGGATCACACTTTCAGAAATTCATACATGCATTCACTCATGCAATCAAACCAATATCAGTGCCAGACACAAAAAACACTGATGATAATGCATCTTGATGGCCACATCTGACCACACTCTGCCCAGTTTACCACATGAAGAAGTGCTCCTTTTAGTTTGTTTTAAACCTGTTGCTTATTAATTTCATTGGGTGACTCCCTGATTCTTGAATTATGTGAAGGAGTAAATAACACATCCTTATTTACCTTCTCCACAAAAGTCAAGATTTTGTAGACTTCTATCATAGCACCTCTTAGCCATCTCTTTTCTAAAATGAAAAATCCAGTCTTTTTAATCTGTCCTTGTACAGAAATTATTCCATATGCCAATAAATTTTGCTGCCATTGTCTATCCTTTCCCCATTCTAATGTATCATTTTTGAAATGGGGTGACCACAACTGCACCAGCTTTCAAAGTGTGCGTTCCTAACATTTGTTTTGTTTTTTATTTTTGACTTCCACCGCACGTTGAGCATATGTTTTCAGAGAATGATCCACAATTATTCCAAGATCTCTTTCTTGAATGCTACCATCTAACTTAGATTATGTCATTTTATACATATAATTGAGATTATGGTTTCCAATGTGCATTACCTTGCATTTGTCAACAGTTTAATAACTAATTTTAATTAACTGATTTGTTTGAAAACAGCTTCAGGATGTTCTATTAGTCTCTGTGTGGAATAGTAATCTATGTATGCAGTGCATACATACTTTTTGCCTTGACCTTATATTAGAACAAATGCATATTTCTGCAAAATGATCTTGCTTGACAGTGCTTCATCCCAGTGTATTTCAGAGGTTAAAAGAGAGAACAGTGGTTAGAATACACATTCCTCAAGACATCTCAGGTCATACTGCATATTCCAGAATACAGCAGTAAAATGCAGAATGTGGTTCTTAACCTTGACCCTTTTAATTTTTTATGATCTATTAAAGATCCTAAAAGGAACAACAGATGAACTATAGCCTATAAATTGCAAATGTTTAATATGTTTTAAATTATTTTAATATTAGTTAAAAAGGGCTTTTTATTAACATTAAATTATATGCAACCTTTACAGTGCAGAAGTGCATTTCACATCCTTTGCTAGAAATAAAACTTATTCAGGCTCACTGGAGCACTTTGCTTATGATTTACACAAAAAGTATTCCAACATTAGACTTGCATAGAAAAATCAGAAAAATCATGTGCATTAGTAAAATGTCCTATTCCTTTGTTTGCAGTTTTCAATATTAAAAAATAATACCTATTATTAAAGTGAAATTTAGACAAGTCTCAATACACTATAATTGAACAGAAATTATACTAAACATTTCCCTGTCAAAATTCAAAGTTAGTGTTCTGTCTGGTTAAATATGCTCAACAATGACAAGATATTTGGCTCTTTCCTATATATCATGCAATCCTTTCAAAGTCAATGTGATTGCACAGAGTTGCAATAAAAAACCCATTTTGGCCACTGAGTGTAGAAATGGGCTTATCTTCTTAATAATGTACCATCAACCTATTAACCCAGAAGGCACTTGTTCTGTGTATAGAAAAGATCTCAGACCAGTGGGAATGCAGGAAAATTTGTTAGGTCTGTGCCAGCCTTGTAAGAACTAAAGGATTACATTCTTTCTTTTTCCCTGGTTCTAGTTTCTTAAAGATTGTATGCATTCTTATTTATTTGCGCTTTTTCACAGTACATGTACATGTTGATTAAAGAATGCCTAATCATTTTTAAACATAAAATAGAATGTGTTCTTTATTAAATTACATCGTTCAGAACCTAGAGCAATTCTCACACCTAATTTAGTTTGCTGTCCTGTTTTTATATAGTTTGTGACTTTAAGCTGGCAAAAGGCATCACTGGACAACACTGGATATAAGTCCTCTACTTGTCAAAAGAAGAGGTACAGCAAGATGAAACAAATCCACACATCAAACTCTCTCTCTATATATATACACATGTTGTGGACTCCAGAACTAGAAACCCAATCCTTTATGTCCAACAATACAGCTGTTTACTACTTTAATGTTTGTAATTATGGTACAAGTCATCACTGTCAAGGAACAAGGGACAAAGCTAGACACACTCTGAAGAAGTTAACAACTGTGTCTTGGTACCAAAATGATGATAAATATAATTAATAAAATATTTTCCCAGTCAGATATTAACTATCGCAACCGTCTATCTGGAAAACTACAGAGAGCACAACTCCTCCCACCCAAACTAAAATAATGATTCGCCTGTAATGTAATCACCACAGATTAGAAAATATCAAGCAGTTCCACTAGCTTTCCCCATGATAAAAGTTGACATTACACTTCTTACTTTAGTGCTGATGTGCATTAAAATACTAGGATGAGCCTTGACATATGTCATTGTACTTAGCTACAAATGCATTACAAGAAATTACAAGGGATGCTATCAGAAAATTGAAAATCCAATGAGTGTTTCACTTAGTTACTGTAATTCTTCAATGCTATTCCAATCTTGTGCAAATTAGAAGCCACTTACAGCTCTGAAGACTGACAGGAAACCGAATGAGGTTTTCATTATTCTTTTAATAGGCTGACTGGGTTATTTCCTGTTAAAATGTTTGAGGAAAATGATATAGTACACTTCTGTATACAAGCCAGGTACAAGAACTAAACAACATGCATCATCAAATTCTTCAAAAACAATGAAATGATCACGAACTTTGCCTAAAAAATATAGAATTAGGAAGGAATGCATTTTGTTTGGTTTTATTAACATTATGCCAGTACTGAACTCCATGGTTAAGCAAGTATAAATGATTTACTTGTACATAACATTTTTTTTAAATAATCATTTTTCATAAGGACATACTTCAGTGGTTTATGAGCATTAAGGTAACCAGTAATGAGCGGAGTGCCCCAATCTTGATGATGGGATAGATTGCACACTCAGTAAGTTTGTGGATGACACCAAGCTGGGGGGGGGGCTGGTAGACATGCTGGAGGGCAGGGACAGGATTCAGGGAGACCTAGACAAATTGGAGCAGTGGACCAAAAGAAATCTCATGAGGTTCAACAAGGACAAATGCAAAGTCCTGCACTTAGGACGGAAAAACCCCAGCACTGCTACAGCTGGGGAGCAATCAGCTAAGAAGCAGTACTGTAGAAAAGGATCTCAGGGTTACGGTGGATGGCAAGCTGGATACGAGTCAACAGTGTGCTCTTGTAGTCAAAAACGCTAATGGCATATTGGACTCTATCAGCAGGAGCATTGCCAGCAGATTGAGGGATGTGATTGTTCCCTTTATTTGGCACTGGTGAGCCCACATCTGGTGTACTGTGTCCAGTTTTGGGCTCCCCACTCCAAAAAGAATGTGGACAAATTAGAAAGAGTCCAGCGGAGGGCAATGAAATGATTAGGGGCCTGAGGCACATGATGTATGAGGAAAGACTGAAGGAACTAGACTTATTTAGCCTGCAAAAGAGAAGACTGAGGGGAGATCTGATAGCAACCTTCAACTACTTGACGGGGTGCTCCAAAGAGGAGGGAGCTAGGCTGTTCTCAGCAGTAACAGAGGACAGAACGAGGAGCAATGGTTTCAAGCTGGGGAGGTCAAGGCTGGATATTAGTAAAAACTCTCTCACTAGGAGAGTGGTGAAGTACTGGAATGGATTGCCTAGGGAGGTGTTGGAATCTCCATCTTTGGAGATATCTGAAGTCTGGTTAGACAATACCCTGGCTGGGATGATTTAGTGAGAGTGGTCCTGCTTTTAGCAGGGGGTTGAACTAGATGACGTCATGAGGTCACTTCCAACCCCATGATTCTTAATAGCTCATGTAATGTATGTCATATTATTAACTATCCAAAACCTCATTAATACTGAGTTTAAGTTGTCGTGTGGTGCCTGTTTCATTCCAGAATGTCACATTCAGCCACACTCAGACCTCTGAAAATAAGGAAATGTCAAGTTCAGTATATGCTACTACCACAACAAACCCATAACTCTGACCTGTAGAGCTGGCAAGAGTCACTAGGAATGATTCAGTAAGGGTGGTGCTATGATAAAGACAGACATGAAGACTAGGAAAGCATGTCATTGTTTGTAGCAACTTCCACACATTTGAATTTCAGAATTTATCAGCACACACTCCAGCTACACTGATGAGGATATGTCAGTGAATTAACAACAGACACAGGGATAGAGTTATGCAGCAGGCCACAACTTCATTAGTGGGGAGGTGTGCAGCATGCCTATCCCCATGCCCACACACCAGGCATTTTTCTAGGTCCAGTGCAGTGTTAGGGCTCCCATCATGCAATAACCAAGTCCTACAGACTCTCTTAATCCTTCCTTTAGGACTCCGCTCACCTCTGACCCTTCTTTCCCTCCCATCACTACAAACAGGGAAGTGGAGCCAGGAGAGATCCTCAGTCCACAAAGATTTCAGGGTTCACGAGCAAAATTCTGGGTCTTATATATCTCTGGAGGTGTCTGTTTTAGCTTTATTCTGCACAGAACGGAGGCTGCAAGTACCAGTAAGCTTTAGCCTCTTCCTTTTCCTTAAACATTCAAGTCCTATTTTTCAATCTCACTGTGCCTCCATGATGGATACTATGAAGAAGGGGAAAACCCAAAAGAACCAACCAATGAACTCTCCTCTTGGGTGGGTGAGGATCCTCTTGGATCCTCTTGGTTGGGATCCACTGTATTAAATGTAGCTGTATTGAATGGGGGATGGATTAATTGGCCTGAACTCCCATATCTTCCCCCACCTATACAACACACCACTTCTACCCTCTTCCCTGCCACTGCATGCCCTGGGAGGAGCTGTGGGGAGGTAAGGTGGTGAAGAGGCTGGTAAGAAGGTGTGTGATGTACATGCACTTTTTGGAGGCAGGATGCAACAAGAGAGTGGAGATGCAGATCTGGATCTAGTGTATGGGGAGTGAATTTCTACACAGTTACTAGCAACATGAGATGGCCCAAGAGGTGTGAAATGGCCCATTCATCTATGTGATGCTGTTAGAGGAATAAGAACACACCATACAGATAAAAGTAGCCTGAAAAATAGCTCAGAGTCATGAACTGCTCCATACACCTCCGTGGGGATTTTCATTCCTCCACCCATAGTGTCAACGATAACCAGCTCATACTTTTACCAAATATGCCTATTCTCAGCTCCTTATCCTGGCCTGTGGCTTATCTGCTTGTGCCTGTTTTATGCTTCCCTTTCCCATCCAATACTGTGCTCCTGTGCCATGCGGAGAACAGGATCATTCCCAGCTCCCCATCCTGGCCTCAGCACTGCGGACAAATTTTGAAGAGTGACATAAATGGGTCTTATGAATATGGAGACATTTGGTCAGAGCTCCCGCTTGCATCCTTCACTGCGTAGCTCTGACCATTCCTTTTCTCCCTCCACTTCCTTGTACTTCTGTGACCTCATCCTTTCCTCTACAAGCAGCAGCATTAGGGAGAGGAGTGGGGTGAGCCTAGAACCCCTGTCCACTGCTGGAGATGGAATGAGTGCAAAAGGAGAATGGTTACTCACTCGCAGTTGTGGAGCAGAGGAGGGAACCCTCCTTTGACCTGTTACAGCAATTTCAGGGGATGAGGAGTATTTTCAGGAAAAAATAAGGAGTCTATAGATAGCTCTGTTTCCTCTTCCTGTAAGTATCAGCTCAGTTTCTCTCTTTAAGTTTCCTCTTTGCCAGTACTTAAGAGAACCCAAAGAATAAAAGTCTCTGAGGACAATCCATTATTCACCAAGAGATCATTAAAAAGTACTTTTTTGGAAACCTAGTTTTTTGTCAAAGCTCTTAGTTGCTAAACTGGGTTTCTAACCTTTCCCTCAAAAATATTATTTTAAAAATGTTCAAATTAGAAGAGATGATGGGGGGCAATGATAGAAGCCTACAAAATCATAAATTGTATAGAAAAAGTGAATAGAAATGTCTCATTTACCCATCTACACAATATAAAAAGTAGGGCTCATCCAATTAAATTAATACACAACAGGTTTAACATAAAAAACCAAGGTACTTTCTTTTCATAGAACCTCATACAACTAAACTGTGGAACTCATTGCCATGGAATATTATGATGGCTAAAATGCTATAGTCGGTTAAAAAGAGAACTAGCTACGATCATAGAAGGCAAGTCTAATAACGGATGTTAGCCAAGATGGTCAGGGATGCAACCTGGATGCTTATGGTGACCCTAAACCTCTGATTACCATAATTGCCCTGTTCTGGACATTCCCCTGGCAGCTCTGATATGGGCCACCAATAGAGACAGGATACTGAGCAAGATGGAGCGTGGTCTGTCTCAGTATGGCTGCTCTCATGTTTATATAGTGTTTGGGTGATCTCTTACACAAATAGTATTGTTCTTTCTAAGACTATACTGGATCCTCAGCAGCTGCCAGATGATAGCACTAAAGCCCCCACCCTGTATCCTCCCAAATACCACACTCTTTGCACTGCTTCAGCATGCCAACATTCTCCTTCAGTGTCCTGATATCCCACACAGTCTATAACTGTGCATCAAAAATGTTTCTTAAACTGTTATAAGCAGCTCAAGTTAAGAGGCTGAATGTCAAGAACCCCATGATTCAATAACCCATAGGTTTACTATGGTCTGACAATACTCAATTCTGTTGTCCAGGGAACAGGTGAACTGTCTGAGCCAGAATTAAGTTACTATATACTTACTAGAATATGTCATTTGTCTTTTGTTTAATTAATGGTAGTTTCCTTAACAAGAATTTTAAGGCTGCATGTGAATTTTAAAGCACTTTAAAATATTGCTTTTAAACCCATGATAGCATGTACCAGTGCCAAACCTCCAAGAAGAGCCCTTGCAAAATCATAGACTCATCCTACTAAAAACTTTTCCAATACTTTTATCCCAAAAGAGCAATGGCTAACATAAATTTCAGGTTTGACCTTTCAAAAGCAAATAAAGGTTTAAGGTACCCAACTTGAGACATCCTGTAGGTGCTAAGTTCCAAAGGGCCAGCCCTGTTAGTCTAGTAAAGCAAAAAAAAAAGCAAGGAGTCTTGTGGCACTTAAAGACTAGCATATTTGTTTATCACGAGCTTTTGCTGTCTGATGAAGTGTGATTTTCTCCCACGAAAGCTCATGCAATAAACAAATCTGTTAGTCTTTAAGTGCCACGAGACTCCTTGCTTTTTTTGCTTATAGGTGCTAGATACCTCAAAGGCAAGTGCTCAGTGAGAGACAGCTGTTATAGATAGATGGAAGCTTCTGAATGACTTTGTTTCCTCTCTCATCTGGATCTAGGACCCAGCAAGTGTGCAAGGGTTAATTTCTTTCTTGAAATAGGACAAACAATGGCAGTCACTGAAAGGAAGTCAGGTAAGAATGAATGAATGAACTACTAGGAACTGTCAACCTGTGAACTGAGCTATAGAATCATAAAATATTCAAAAGACCTTTGCATCAACTTTATTAATGTTTATGTACCCTTATGTGCTAGTATTTGTATTTTAGCTCTATGAGAGAATTGTAAGAATTTTCTGCAGGAACTAAAATAACTGGAAAGTGGGTGATGAATGGAAATCCCTAGGTGAATAAAGAAGTCTGGGGAACCTCACCCTGCTGTGGGAATTTGCGTAGACTATTTGCACCTAACTGGAGAACTCTGGAAAACAAAGAACAGAGAACTGTGTTATTTGGCCAGTCTGACATGTGTGCATATGTCTTTCTCTCTCTTTCATGGAAGATAAATGATATCAGGTAACCTCTGACCAATATGTAAGCTGCTTATTGTTTTCAAGATATCTTTCTCTATAACATCTTTATTATGAATAAAAATACTTTAACTTACGAAGGCTGGATGGTCACTAGCTAACCTGCCATTGCTCCTGAGACAACATTATGGCAGGTGTTGAATTACAGTCAGACCTGCAAAAGTGATCACAGTGAATGGAAAGAAAGATTGCAGCCTAAATTCATAGTCTAAAGCAGGGGTCTCAAAGTCAAATCACCAAGAGGGCCACATGAGGACTAGTACATTAGCCTGATAGCCACACCACTGAAACCTTTTCATACAAGATATGGAAATATTGGTGAGAATAGTGTCATTGTGGGTCTCAGGAAATAAGTTTAGGGGCTGCATGCAGCCCACGGGCCGCGTGTTTCGGACCCCTGGTCTAAATGGAGAGAGTTTTAGTACTCTGCTCCAGGAAAGATGACAGCTACAGTCCTGAAAACTGAGTGAGATAACCTTAAGGAGGCTACAAAGGGTTCAAAAGTACAGTTAATCTGGGAACTGTGACATATCTTTTGGATACGCTTCTGAGACATGCAAAAATTGAAGAACCCAAAAATCTCTAGCCACTTTTGAAAAAAAAAACTGCAGGCTTAATTACTTGCTTAGAATTATAGAATCAGGCAGAGAGATCATAATAGAATCTGAACTTCAAATCAGCTACCATAACCCCACTCATTCCACCAATGATAAAAGTCCTCCTTTTTTCAGGGTGTGTGTGGGGGAAATGAGAGCACAATGCAAGTCTCTGTATAATATAATTTTATGATTAAGCAACACAATGCATTGACATTTTATGGCCATTGATATTTTGAGGAAGCCAGTCAAAAATTTGTATTCTTGATTCCATAGCACACAAATAAAGGCAACCTACACCAGCCAGAACATTCAAAAGGACAAGTAGAAGTAACAATGGACATAACAGTTCTAGATATCAGTGACACAATCTCAGCAAATCAGTTAATATTATTTTCTCCCAATACAGTAGGTAACATTAGTTGCTATATTTTGTATTACGGCGCTTCATGCTAATTTACAAATGGAATGGAACCTTGAGAGAAAATTCCTGATTTCCTATTGATTACTATATCAACGAAGCACTTGGCTGTTTCCATGGCAATGTGCACTTGAGGTTTTTCATTTTTATTGATACGAACAAAGAAAACCTGTCTCTTTTCCTTTTTATTCTTTCACTTTTACATGTTTTCATGATTAAAAATAGTATGACCTGTGAGTCAGGCATTTTCTGGATGCTGAAAATCAGAGACTTCAGCCTTCACTTCTTCATTCAGCCCTACATTAAAAAAGCTTGGAAAAGCTTCAGTCAGAGTTCATCACTGTTTAAATATAATTCACAAATACAGCTGTTGATAGCTAGTCACACCTCTGAACAAACAATGATCTGTTTCTTACAGGGGAAAAAAAAATCTCAGAATGGAGTGAGCAACTGTCAGTCTTCTGCACCTAAATCTGCACAACAAAATGATTACATTTGCACCCGTCATTTAGCGGGACCAAACATAAATCACTATAGCAGGACAGTATGAAGAGATCAAATCTCTCTCGCGCGTGCTCGCTCTCTCTCTTTTTTTTTTTCAAAGCGAACACTTCAGTGTTATTTGCTTGCATGGTGACCATGATGCTGTGACAATTTCTACTGATAACTTTAAGTTTACAGTTAAAAAGTAATGTCAATTCAGTGATTTCACAAGTGGTATGTTTGCTGTGTGAGCAAAAGGAAATAATGTGGTGAAGAGCAACTGCAGAGAGAGGTAAATAGGTCCTACCATTCCATTAGATGTTACCAACTAATACTGGCTCCCATTGTCAGATTTACATAAAACTAAAGTTAAATACTTAAAAGCATTTGCAGACAGTAAAGAACTTTCAGAGCCTGAAGTTTCTAAAGGAACTCAACTTCCTTGTGCTCCTTTATCAACACCAGCCAGACTGCTTAAACAATAAATGTCAAACAGATTTTGGAATGAAGAATCCATGATAATTCTTTGGGACTGCTTTCAAAATGACTACAGCCAAATTATTAGAAAGCACCATTGCAATACTTTCCAACTGATGATACCAAAACATTCTGCTAAGGCCAGATTCTGCCAGCAAGGATGGAACCAGAATTAGCATACTAAATGGAGAACCAAGTTCCAAGCCAGGAGTCGCACTGAACTCTGGGACTAGCAAAGCAGAGAAGCACTGCATGATGGGGGATCCCTGCTCCTGAGACAACTGAATTCACGCCTGCACACACCCAGCCCAGCAGTTATCAGACCAATTCTAGTCAATAGATCTTCAGTTGATATCCAACATACTGAATCTGCCAGATTACATTGTAAGCTCCCTCAAAGGAGCTTACACCCATCACCAGGAATGATCAGATCCTATAATCCACCTAAACAAAACATCTCTGGTATACTCCCTTAAGTCATTATTTACCCCAAAACAACCTAGTGTTCCACCTTAAACCATTGTTTCTTCCCTACAAAAATCCCTACCCAGGTTAGTTAGTTAGTGAATCTGTTCTGAATCTGCTCTGATGCCTGATCTGTTGCATGGAGCTACAACCTGCATCAGGTCCACTGGGACTTCATCTTCTCCTTGCTGATCATGGTGGAGGTTCTGCCTGTCTCCAGCTCTGAAGACCCTAAGCTGAACAGCCTGGTTCCTGGGTACATTTGAGCTGCACTGAGTGGTGAGATAAGTCCCCCACCCCCACTTGCTTCTCTCTTTTCTTTTTTTTCCCCCCTCTTAATCCAGCTATAACTTTCTAAACCTGATCTTTTGTAATCCACATGGGCTAGCTTTCCCCAATAGTATAATCAAAACTGGCTAATATTGTAACTGTTTGATCATTTTCCTCTTTTGTATGGTTATCAATATTGTAACTGTTTGGGCATTGTTCTTTCATTTTATAATTATTCATAAGTTTTATGTACCTGGCAATAAAGTAAGTTTCCTAATCAAGCTGGTTGCCAGACTTCCTCAGTATTGCTCTGCAGCAATGCTCCTTTTACCTAGCAAAAGATCCCTGTAATACCCAATTCCTTGTAAGGTTTGCTCTTTAAGGGGTTACCAGCATGCTGAACCTGTGGCATATAAGGGTGACAGCTGAAAGTGCTGCTTTGACCCAGCCTGCTCAGATGCATACTCCAATCTAGTCCGGTGCGGTCCACGGGCACATAAGGGTAGCAGCAGACCAGTGCTGTGTAACCCGGCCTGCTGAGTTCAGAGACATATAAGGGGTCAGCTGAGAGTGCTGATAGACCCAGTCCACTCAGTCACACTTAGAAACCTAGTCTTGGGAAATTTAGGTCCTGCAAGGGTGGTTCCACTGGGAGGGATTTACAGAAGAGAGCAATAAGCTCCACACAGAGACACAAGTGACACAAGCAGTAACCCTAATAAATGAGCAGACTCCAAGTTGATGAGCAAAGTTGGTAACATCATAGCCAATCATTACACAAGCCAATTTTTTGACATATGGATTACAATGTCCATTTTTCTGTGATAAAATAAAAGAAAGGGAGTTGAGAGAAGCCTAGTGCACAACAGATGAACTATTTAGTTTGGAGCCAGAGGGAAAGGATCTATAGTTGCAGTTAATGTGACATGTTTAAGAGAAGCATTCAGCAAATGCCTATGATCATTTGGTTCTAAAAGCTAATGATCTGTGGTCCAAATTGGGGCTCCAGAGGAACTGATTTTGAGATATGATCAACCCAGTTATTTAAATTAGGAAATCAGTCGTATCCATTCAAAATTTTGTGTTTCTGGCTCTTACTGTTTCTGAGATATTTTGGGACAAACAAACTTTTGGAAATATTTATAAGATATACAATGTCAAGTAAAGAGCTCTGCCACTGTTTTAATTTAGCCAGAACAATACAAAACAAAACAAAACAAACTTTTACAGTTTGGAATGATGTCATTAATGGAGCATCATAATTTGTCCACAATTACTCTAGCTGTTCCTTGAGACAACTGGTATACAACATGAGGTGAAAAAATGAGGCAAAGGTACTTATAAGCGAGTGGGAATGCAAATTCAGTTTCTTGACAAAGTCTCTCTCAGGGCCATATCCTGCACCACAGAAACTAATGAGAGCTTTGCCATTCACATCACTTGACTCAAGAACAGTTAGTTAATAGTGTGCATGATCTCATCAAAGTTCTCAGGGGTTTATTTTACTCTTATTTTAACATATGAATGTTCTATGTTTACCTTACTTGTCCTTATAGCAAAATTTTCTTCCATTCCCCAACCTTCATTGCTGAAACTTCATGCATTCTCCCTTGAAGTTTTGTGTTAGGACCTATCTAAACGTTTTCCCTGAGAAGGGACTTCGCTCAACAGCAAGAGTCAACAAGCAGAGACAAGAGGTGACAGAGACATCCATCCCATGCCCTTGTGAGCTGATGCTGCATCACTGCCACACACTTCCGACTCTGAAAATGAATAGTTGAGCACTGAAATCACTCAGATGCCAGTAGGCATGCCAGCTCCACAGGTTTTAAAAGTTCAGAGTTACAAAGCATTAAGAATATCAACAAGATGTTGTGTAATCCAGGCAGGAAGCAACAGAAGATGGGAGACCCAAACTGTTTTCAGCTAGATGAAGACAAATGCTTTGGGTCTTTTAGCTTTTAAATAATAGCATGGGTAATAAGGGTCCCGAAAGATAGCAGACATATCTGGGTTTTTTTTTTTTTTGGCACAGTGTTATGCAGCTGACATACATCCAAGTTTTACTTCCAGTTTGATAATGGCATTAAAAATATCAGTGAACACAGGATAATTATTCTATTTTTGTTAAACCATCATTACTAGGACTCATATATTTCTTGTCTGATCATTAACCACTGACATAATTAATATGCACTTATTGAAGCCCCAGCACAGTTAGAACATAATCACCAATCGATTTGATTCATGGAAATGTCTGCATAGGAAAACTAAGATAGATTAAGTTCTGTAAAGTATCTTGGATACAGAAGCAAAACAAAAGCAAGCTGGGAGTTACAAACTGTGGAGTGGTGCTAATTAACAACTCAATTAAAAAAGGCAAATTAAACTTTATGGTTCGTTATCCTCTACCACTTAATAAATTGTTTTGCTAAGCAAATGATTAAAAATGATCATTCTAGAAAACTGAAATAGCAACTATTTTTCAACCTCATACAAAATACTTCACTGTACAATAGAATGTGCTTGCATTAAAAAATTCCAGTACATTTTTATTATCAAAGTTTTAATTCAGGGTGCTTTCCTCAGATGAAAAATGTTTTAGATAATAATTTGCTAGCTAAATTAAAGGTTACTTTTATTTTTTATTTCTTAATTGCTTTATTATGTAGTAGAACTTCACTCTTGTGGGGAAGAAAATGGTAACTTTTAAAAATAATCATTCTTTAGCTCACCTTCTTTCTTCTCTATATCAACATTTTATGATTTGAAGGGATAGATTATATTCCACTTAACATCAAAGCTACAAAGATCTTACTGTCTTCTGAAGCTGTGGAATTATTGTTACAATGCCATCAGACAAATAATGTGCAGCAAAAATTTTCAGAGATTGAATTTGATGAGACTTCAAAAGAGGATGCCACAACATTTTTATAATGTTCAACATTCATACTTTTTAAAAACTATGTAATTCTTTTACATTTACTTAATTAGCCAAGTAGAAGTTATACTTTCATGTGCATTTTAGTCTGTTTTTCTATTAACTATCTCATAGCAGCTATAACAAAATGTGCAAGTAGACACATTTTACTGAACAAAAAAATCATGCATTAACTTGAAAGAAGCAGTTTTATTGATTTTTAATTTTGTATACACAATTACATTAATGTAAAATAAAACATTAAGGATATTATTTGAGTAGAAACTTCAACAGTATTGAAAGTTAATGAAATATGACAAAATGAAACGCTTTATAACATGATTAAAAGACTCAAGAGTGAAATAGAAAATAAAACACAGGCTTTTAGAGACTGCTACAAATGTTTTCATTTTGAATTTACTTCAAACATGAATCTTAAAGCACCAATCTTACCAAGATTTATTGATGTGCTCCACTTTATTTGCTGAGTATTCCCATTTTCAAAGCATGAAGATAAGCATGTAAATTACACATATCTACATGCGAAAATTAATCTGGAATGAAACAACATATAAATGTAGAGAGGACTGATGAACCCTTTATGTGGAACAAACAAACAAGGAGTCCTGTGGCACTTAAAGACTAATTTTTTTTAAAAATCTTTAAGTGCCACAGGACTCCTTGTTTGTTTGTTTTACTGAACTAGACTAGCACGGCTATCCCTCTGCATCTTTGCATGGACATATTTATTCTGGATTAACTCTACATGTTTGGTATACCTTTCTGGAATAAAAGAGTGTTTTTTTTTCTGAATTAGTTTAAGCCACAAGTGCTGCAGATTACATAAATTTAGGAAAAAACCACACAGATTCCCAAAAAGCATATAATATACATAGACAAGTTCCAAAAGGGTAGCCATGCTCATCCACCAATGTGATTTATGCCATCATATGGCAGAAATGCCTCTCTGCCTTATCCATTAGTCAAACAGGACAGTCTCTGTGCAAAAGAATAAATTGAAATGAATCTGACATCAGAAATAACATTCAAAAATGACTAGCGGAATACTTGAATCTTACTGATCACTCCACTTCTGATCTGCTAATAGCTGAATTTAGGCAATGGATAACAAATTAAAGCTTCAAAGAGAAACTATAGAATTGGAATTCACATGCAGATTTGACACTGTCAACTTAAGGTTAAAAAGCGACTACCATATATAAGTGGGTATAAGCTGATCTGAGCACAAGCCGACCCCCTAATTCTGAGCCCAAAAAAGAAGCTAAAATTGGTGACCCAGGTATAAGCTGAGATCCCCTTTTGGCCTTGGCCCCTAACCCCCCACCCACTGATGCTGACTTCCTCTGGAGTTTCTGACAGCTTCCCTACCCCAAAATCTCTGCTGCTGCTTTTCCCTTGCTCCCCTGCTGTCCATTCCTCACTCCTGCTCTGCCCTTTCCTCACTTTCCTCACTCCTGCTGCCTCCTGCTCTGCCCTTTCCTCACTGCTACACCCCTGCTCACTTCTCAGTTTCCTGCTGCTGCCCCCTGCACCGCCCTTTCCTCATTGTTGCCCCCCTGCTCCCTCCTGCTGTGCCCTTTCCTCACTGCTGTCACCCCTGCTGCCCCCCCACTGCTGCCCGCTGCTCACTTCTCATTTACCTCACTGTTGCCCCCTTGCTCCCACCCGCTCTGCCCTTTCCTCACTGCCGCCCCCCTGCTCACTTCAGTTTCCTGCTGTTGCCCCCCTGCTCCTCCTGCTGCCCCCTGCTCTGCCCCCTCACTGCTGCTCTCTGCTCCTCCTACTGCCCCCTCCTCACTGCCACCCCCTACTCCACCCTTCCCTCACTGCTACCTGCTGCCCCCCTGCTCTGCCCCTTCCCCACTGCTGCCCCCTGCTCCTCCTGCTGTCCCCTGGCTCTACACTGCCGCCCCCCTACTCCCTTCTCAGTTCCCTGCTGTTGCTCCCCTGTTCCCCAACACCCTTTCCGTCACCCCCCAACCCCTGCTGCTGCTCTTCCCAGCCTGCCAGCCACCCCCCTAATCCCTGGTCCCTGTCACTGCTTCCCTGGGCTCCCCAAAAACCCTGCATCCTCCTGCTGCTTTCCTGGACTCCCCGACCCCCCCCCCAATGCCCAAGCCCTGCCATCCCTTCCCTGGCCTCCCTGAACCCCTCCAAACCCTCCCAGCCATCCCATCACTTTCCTCACTCCCCGAACCCCTCCCCAACCCCAGGTACCTGCCACTGCTTCCTTGGCCTCCCTGAATCCCTCCCTCAATGTCCAGGCCGACCCCCCCAGGCCCCCTTACGTGGCCACTCTGGACGCTGGGGTCCCCTCCTCACTCCAGCCCCAGCCCTGGCCAACTGTCCAAGATGACCGCCTGGCAACACTGGGGCTTCAGCTTGTCACACGGTCTGGGAAACTGCTGGCTGGGGCTGTCTACCATATTCTCTTGAGTATAAGCCAAGAGCCTGTTTTGAAGCCAATTTTCAGGCACAAAATTTTCGGCTTATACACGATGATATACGGTATGTTTTTTTCCCCCATTCCTACAGATAATTTTGCTTTCCTTTTCCACTCATCTCTCTCCTATGTGCTGTTGTCCACTGCCTGAATCTAAAGAACTGCATTGACTTGCTGTATCAGTCTGACCTAATTCTATGTCTTAGGGTAGACTTCCCTTCATTTAGTTTGCTCCCATTCATCACTCCGTCCTCAAGCACCTAATGGTGTGTGATTTTCTACCAAGAAAGATGCAATAAATAAATTTGTTAGTCCATAAAAGTGACAGTAGATTCCTTCTTTATATTGCATAGAAATAACCAGGGATAACTGTTCTGGAATAATTTCCCACGTAGACTACCCCTAACTAGATCTATGCTACAAAGTTTTATAGAAGTAATAACTACATTGTCAAACCATGTTTAAAAACAAAAGAATATCCCACACAGCTATACCAGCAAACTGCCTCTTCTAGCAAGAGTCCTTTTGCTGTTCAAAGAAATGGTTTAAATACACTCACAAAACAGCTCCTTTTTCTGATATTAGCTGCATCTTCACTAGGGGCTTTGCTAGTATAATGAAACTGAAACAGCTTTATCAGCTTAGCCTTTGTAGTACAGACCAGCAGTAAGTCTTTGCAGGATCTACTGTACTTATCTAACTCCCTTCTTAAATATATCCACTTATATCCCACTAGAGTTGTATAGTAGGCCTAAGTGCAAAGTCTTTGCCACAGTTCAGTCATTGTGTTTTCACTTTTTTTCACCATTTCTCTTGGCCCCAATTTATGAAGGTATGTATTTTAAGCATATGAGCATTATCTGCAATTAGGCCTTATCTGGAAGTAGTCTGGTCCCCCGCCGCTCACCTCCTCTTTATGATGGTCCCTCTGGGCACTGAGATTCATGTAATTTCATTTGGATACCACATAAAGTATTCCAGTTAATGCTGACTTATGGCCATTTTATAAAATTAATGTTAAATAATAGGATCTGGAGTTTCATAAAGTGCTTTTTCTTATAATAGCAGAAATTTCACCCAACTAGCAGCAACCTGATGTTCGTCACCATCACATTGTTCAGTAGATTTACACATTATTTCTTTTCTCTACTCTTTGTCTTATAAAGGGTTTAGATTTGTAAGCTCTCTAGGGCAGGGACTCCATTTATCTCCAGTACTTAGCACAATAGGACTCCATTAACGGTTGGTCCCTCAGCACTATTTTAACATCATAAATAATGATAAAGCCTCAGCCTAAAAGACAATGGCAGGTGCCCCAACAATCAACTCTGCCTTAAGAACTCACTCAAGTTAAGAAGAATAATGGCAGAAAACAAACTCCCTGGCTGCTTGCCATAGATCCCCTAAAGAACTGAAACAGACCAAACAACAAGAACAGCATTTATTCCTTGCTTGCACATTGATTAGAATTACATCTAGAATAGATGTACAACAACATTTACAATGAGTGTCAGAGTATTTGTATACAAAAATACAAATTGATGTATTCAGCTTACACAATTGCCAAATTCACTCAAAAATAATAAGTTCTTAAATCTTGCAAGGGTTAAAAACTGGTGCCCACAGTTTATTTTACTGATTTATTTTTTCAGTTAAACTATTTAAAACTTAACTGAAACAGTTATCAAAATGGTGACAAAATAATTTTTTATATTATATCTCTAAGGAAGATATTTCTATAAGTATTTCTGTTTTAATTAAAATATTCTTATAGAAATTGTAAAAAACTTTGTAAAAAAATTTGAACAAAACTGCAATATATTCATTTCTGAAAAAATGCCGTTTTTTTGATGAAAAGCTTTTTGTTCAAAAACATGGAGTAGTTCTAACCAAGACCAATATTGGAAGCATAATACTAATCAGCTTTTCTAGCAGCAATGAAGGTCCTTTATCACTTTTTCAACTAATTTACCATTAATAGAGCATTTGCTGTAATCATCATTTAAAAGGGCAAAGCGTTTATCTGCTGATACTAGACTACAATGGATATGTCAATTCAAAACACAGGCCACACAATTACTACCATTTTTACAAGAAACACACATATCATGACAATATAAGGAGAATGCAAATGGAGAAAACTGATGAGGCAGCCTACATTACATCTCCTGATTCTGAGGGGGCCTGGCTTACGAGTCTTGAATGCTTGGTGTTGGCAATACAGCATTAAAGGCTTTGCAATGATAACTGTCTCCAGTATGAAGTGGTTAATTCCATCTTAAGTACTTTACCCATAGCGCCTGCAATAGCAGTATGTAGTATCTTCCCTTACTTTGCATTACTGAAACATATGCTGTTACAGTCCCCCTTGATATCCTCATTCATGAGTAAACAGATAAAAATGTTGAGCTAATTATTATACTTATCATGTCTGAAGAAAATTAGCTGATTCATCAAATGCTAGTTCTCAATAAAAAAGAACCATTAGAATTGTTTTAATTCTACAGATAAAGCTGGATTATACTAAATCCAAAAACATCACTTACAAATAAACATTAAATTTAACATAACATCCTTCAATCAATTTACTAAGCTCGCTGCACAAATTACAGATCACAGGCTATTCATGAAGGATTAAATGTAATGAATTCAAAATGAAAGATAAAGATTTTAAATATGCTTTAAAAGGAGGAATATTAGGGATCTTATGTTATCCCTAAAAGACGTAAAAACAATACAATGAGGGCAGTTATTGAATATCCCAACAAATTCCTTATATTAGGAACAGTAATTTATTAATTCTAACCTGACATATAACCTACTCATAGAAAATCACTTAGAAATTTAATCTAAATGTGACTGGAAATCAAAAAGCCATAAGAGAGTTCTATGGCACCTTAAAGACTAACTAATTTCTTTGGATGTAAGTACAAGCTTCTGTGGGCTCCAACCCGCAGAGCCCACGAAAGCTTATGCCTGAAGAAATTTCTCAGTCTTTAAGGTGCCATGGGACTCTCATTGTTTTTGCTGTACACAGACTAACACAACTACCTCTCGTGGGTGGGGGGGGGAGTATTTTGCCCTACAGTCCACTTTAAAATATGCTACGTGAGGCATAAAAAGAGAATGTGTTACTCTTTTACAGCTCTATTATGATTATTAGAAATTCAAGTATTTCCTATTATGGTGATTAGAAGTCTAAAGAAATTATGAAATTGCATATTCAAGAAAAAGATTTTTAGTTGCAGTGTATAAAATTATTTTTCTGATACCATTTAGATTCTCCAGCTGCATCTATTTCCATGGTGTTTAAGTGTTTAAAATTTGTTGTTAGCACCCACATAATTTAGCTATCTAACAAATAATTTCAGGAAAGATTTTTTTTGTTGAAAAATCAAGACATGGTACCTTTGATTAACATGTTGGAGTTCATAAATATTTTAAAGAACTCCAGCAGAATTGAAGAAGATCATACCTGACATTCTTGATATTTTAAAGGTAAAAGACAAGCAGACAAAACCCCCAAACAAACCTTCAAAATTTCAGGTCTTTTTTCTACATCATAAAGAAGCAGAAACATGTACAAATATGTTTGTTGCCCATGCAGACTTTCTTTCTCGTGTGAATGGTTCATAGTAGAGCCTTTAAATAACACAATCACAAACTATTATTTCATGCTCTTATTTCCAGCAGGACACCCTGCCTTATTCAGTGATAAGCTTGGACTGGTGCGAGGAAAATGAAGCAGTTGTGAAACAAATTAAACCTAGATAATTAAATCTGTACTAACCAACTGTACCATAACTGAGATAAGAGTTCTCTTGTGTAAGACTTTTCAACAAGTTGGGTTGTGGAATCCATGGGAAGGTCTACATTGCAATTAGAGACACTGATAGCTGGCCCATTGGCTCATGGGGCTCAGGCTGCAGGGCTACTGAACTGTGAATGTGATACAGGCATTTCCATTTGAGCTGAAACCCAAGATCTGGGACCCTCCAACCTCACGAGGTCCTAGAGACCAGGTGCCAGCCCAAGCCAGGATATCTACACTGTAATTAAACAGGTTTGCAGCCCAAGAACCACAAGCTTAGGTTAGCTTGCACGGGTCACCCACAGGTTTTTAACTGCAGTGTAGAAATACCCTGTAACTTCCAAGGTATTTTGGCATTGTTTCCATAGCAACTCTAGTATGCTAGGAAACCTTGTATACTTCATTTTAAGGAAAGTCCAAAGTCCATTGCTTGTGGAAGGAAAGATACATAGGATAAGAAACAGTTTTGAGTCACTGGTTCTCCAGAACATGTAATAAAAGTCATTTGGCTTACAGGCTTTACATTTACTGGCAAAATGAATAGCCTGAGGATTCGTCTTCAGCACTAACTCAAGTTATAACTCAAATTCGTTGCTTAACCTGACCTCCTATTCAGGCTCAAAAGTCTCTAGCTGGATTTAAGTGATGCTTCAAGTTCCAGCTATCTGGCCCATTAGGCAGGTGGATTAATGACTGACAAGGATGCTAAAAGTACATGGGATTAGACTACATCCAGGACCACAATAGCAGCACTCAGAGGCTGAAAAGGGAACTTGAAGAGCTTTAAGACTATGTATGTAGAAAAGTCATCGCACAAAGAGTCTACTGCTGTAAGGGAAAATTTAGGACTCCATAGTCTGCAAGATGTGATGTACTGGCTCAGGTGAAGGTGCACTTCTGTCTTCTGCTGGCTTAGTCTTCTGACTTGCATAAGTATGTAAGAGTTCTAATCTACATAAAGGTGCCCAGAGCTTTCTGCTTTGCTGGATACACCTGCTTGAACAATCACAAACCCCAAAATATTACTCTTGGAATAAGAGACTGAGCACTTTCTCAAATGAGTCATGAGGAAGGTATAACGTATTTTAAACCCACTACCTCCTATGGAATATACTATATACCAAACTAGGTGGGTTATGTGTAGTTTTGTTCCTTCTACTAACGGAAACTACTTTGTATCATCTGGAATGAAGTTTGTGTTTTTGAAGCTGAAGGACAAATCTGGATCTCTCTATTTTATGTTTTATTTAGTTTTACAACGACAGTTCATGAGCATTATTAAAAGACTTCTAGACAAGAGATATCCTTGAAGCTTCATTAATATGACTTATTTAGTGCTGCTCAAGTGGTTTCAAAGTGCCTAAATGTGCTCTCCTTGGTACACTATTTCACTGTGTATTTCTTCACTCTGTTGAAGAAATCAAAATAGCAATTCTACTGTACTGTTCTTTCTAGATAAGAGATAGTATGCCTCTTGAATACAAAATACTAGGACTTTTTTTCTGCATCCTGCTAGAAGATGCTTTCAAATGGATATTCTTCATTGAGACTTGGTTGATTTTACACTAAACCAGAAATCCCTGTATATATGGACTTATCTATTTTTTCTGTTCCCTACTCTAGATCACATCTCTCACTTAGGCTTTCACACTGTAAGGATTTATGAAGGCCAGGATACAGTAAGGGTATTTCTATAACCTTACTGAGAGTCACCAGCCAAAGCTATCATAAATATTCACACAAGATTTGTATTAACTGAAAAAACAGACACCTTGAGCTAGGGAAACGCTCTGTTATTAATGGCAATGCACCTCGTCCTTAAAAAGCTGTTGCATATCACCAGTAAAGTTTTTCGCTGTCTTAGTCTGCAGACTGGAATCACTTCTGAACACATACAAAAAACATCAGTGTGCATATATGTACATAAATATGCTCATGCTTAATATTCAGGCTAGTTATTAAACTGCCTCCTCAATCTTGAAATCTCCAGGTGCAAATAAAAATCTCCAGGACTTCTATCTTGTCACATCTAGTCAAGGTTGAATATGTTGTTTAAGTAACAAAAAGCAGGTTCAGAAGTGTCAAAGTTATAGCACTGAAAAATAGGATATTTTTCAAATTTTAATCCTTCTTGATGAATAGTACTTTGCAGCAGAAGGCATGTCATAAGGACTCCAGATTTATGATACAAAAAATGACATGAAAATGTAAAACTGGATGATGTAAAAATAATAATGTCTCATCTATTTTCTGTTCTTTGAAACTAATTATTTGTTCACTGCAGACAAAGAAGTCTGGCTCCAAAAATGGTCAAGTAGAAGTTCAATGCAGCTTATTTGGATCTCATCACTCTAGTGTTTATTTTGCTACAGTCTACCTTTTAACTATTCAAGTACTATTATATATAACTGACTTCACTGATTTAAATCTGTTAGTCACGACTCCTTGGTTGTTGTGGTTTTTTTGTTTGTTTCTTTGGGTTTTTTTTGCCAGACTGGACTAACACGGCTATCCCTGTGGAAATTCACAAATATCAAATCATTCTAAAAGCAGAACTACACCTTTTTTCCATCAGTGAGGTGTGAATTCTGGAAATGAGTGTCATTGGTCAGGACATCCTGCCTTTTTTATTTTCTTGGAACTAAAAATCTGACTGCTCGCTGTTTTTATTATCATCACTCTCAGTCTAAGGACCAAGAGGCTCAAAAATCACCTATGGCAAAATGGATTGAATTATGGCATTGAAATACAGCAGACAGGTAAGGTTTCCTGACCACTTAAAATTATGGCTCAATTTTCCACAGCCATTTTGACATTCTGGGCAGAAGGAGAGAGAACTATTTTTACAAAGTAAGATGCCTAGCAAAGCCTGGCATCCTTCTCTTCATGTTCATATAATTATTTTTTGCATATTTTTCCAGAAAACTTTCTTAACATCTGCATGAAAAAACAGCACAATAGCAAATAAATCTATGATCTTTGTTTAGATCTGTCTCCTTTCATATATGTCACACAATGTAAAAATAATTGCAAACACACTTGCAATGTTGTATTCTACAACTAACTTTCTTTGCAAAGCAACACATCCCTCACTGAAAGTCACCTGAAGTATTTTTCAGAATACTTGTGTTTCCTTTTAAATCATGTATGTTTATCTTAAAACAACCAAAACTATACTATGCAAACCAGTCCTTTCCAAAATTCATTTGGCAAAACAAAAAGTAAAATGTGAAGATTTGCTGTTCTGCAAATAGTACTTAAACCAGCATGGTACAAATCACAAAATGACACAAGAAAACAGAAGCAGAAGCGCAGTTTTTAATAATAGTAGGGTAGTGTGTCATAATTTAGGGAGTTTTCAGTTTCATGGTTAAAGCATTTCTTCTATCAATTTGAAGCAGCAGAGTAACGTCAGGTCTGTGCAGTGCTAAGTCACAACTAGCTTCAATATGAGGTACCCTCAGGAGATCTATAATATAACCAATAAACAACATCCTCCTCCTACAATCAAGAATAATGAAGGAACTAAGCATAGGCATTATTTCCCCACTGAAGTATGAAAAGCACCAATCATTTACATATTGGTATATTTATAATGCTCAAATGCATTTTCAGTAATTACATGAAAGTTTATTGCCATTTTCTTTCCTCAGTTGTTGGCAACCAAACTGAAAGGCGTTAAAAGCAGGTGAACAGAGAGAACACCACAAAATCCCACTTCTAATTTACAGTTATGTATTTATTACCTGTCTAGGCAGTCCTACATATATAAAAAAATACATCTAGATGCATGTCTCTGTATTCATAGGTAGTTACAACTATCATATAGAGCACCATCTACTGCCGTATCAACGACATGTGCAGTTCTAGATAGCTAGACCTCTAAATAGCTAGCTTTTGGAGGACAGATCTTAAAATCCACAGTAGATTTTTAATGTATATTTTATAATAGTCTAACCATATAAGACAGGCATTGTGACTGCACCATTGCTCCTGTTCAAAGAAAAAGTACAATTTGCTTGAGCTATTAGCAAGCTGCAATATGTTTGTTCTGGTTTTCTGGACTCACTTGACAGAAGAGTGGAGGGGGCAGGGCATTAGCCCTCCTCCCTTTTAATGTCCTGCTCCTAGCAGGTGAGCATGAAGAAGAAGCTCCTGCACATGTTCTGTGTTTGAATGCCATATGAACTGAGGTTCAGGAACTCTCAATACAATACAGCATAGCTGTGTATAGAACTCTTCTATTCAAAACTGTAATTTGTGTTTGGTGCATTTCCCATTTTACGTGTTATGTAATGGTTTACAAAGCTCACTAAAAAAAACAACAAAAAAACCCATCCTACTAGAAACAAGCAAAAATGTAGTATTTCAACACACACACACACACACGCATGCACGCACGCACACTTCTTGATACTAAATGTGTAATTCCGTTATGTATGCAACATTTTCCCCTAACATACTATGCGGTCTAAAACAAATGAAAAATATCATGAGCAAAAAAGACAGTACTCAATTTATTAAAACAAAATAGGTCAATATATTTTGTTTGATGAGTAGTAGTATAGTACTTTCACATTTTCCCCTCACATAAAAAAAATCAGCCACTCTTCTGAGCCAGACCAGATCTGTGTCATAAATTGCAGACATGATATTATCACTAGCTGTCACACAATTAATTTCTGTGATACAATAAAGTTTACTTATTATAGCCATTTTGAGGAGTATATTACAACTCAACTTTTGATGGTAAGCAGGAATTATATTCTCTCTTGCCTTTCCAGAAAAGTGTTACTGATTTCGCCTTTAAGTGAGGAGGAGTCTATTCTACCCTTGACAAGACTGCAAAGCTTATATAAGTGTTAACAGGAGCCTAGAATGGAGTGGCTGGTAGAAGTCTGGAGATTCAGTTTAGGGTAAGATGTGTGTGCCAGTCCAGTCCTATCATTACCAGTCTAGTTCTCAGTCACTGTATATTTAACTCCCATTATGCATGCATGTGTTATTTTGATATTTTTTAATCCTATTCTCCAAAAAACTCTCAACCAATTTTTTAATCTAACATTTTTCTCTATCAAGGTTTCATTAGAATTTGGTTAATCTGAAGTCAGTTTATGCAGTGAATACTGTTCTGCCTATACTGATCAAATGTAAGCCAAAGACCCAAAATGAGAGATTAAAAACTAAGTAGAGCAGGAAGTTTTATATGTCAGAAGATATATCTTGTTAACTGAACTTAATATTTTATAAAAACCTGAGTTTCATACTTCAACATCTCTGCTGTGATTGCAAGGAATAAGGGGGTCTTTTGCCTTTCATCAAAGTGGTGAATCCTGCTTCTACTCTGTCAATGAAGCTAGCTTCTGTTGCAAACTTATACTCTCAGATAAACACCTGGGTGCTTTTCCCTTTGGTGTCCCTTACACTTAGGGACAGCTACCCATGAACAACTGAAAAGCCACTTGTCTTCCTTTCAACCTTCTTTAGCCTACAAAAAACATTTACGGTATGCAGCTGATGAGGTAGGACCACTGCCCATCCATGCAGAGCAATTATGTCTGTGCTTCCTCATCTGTCTATATCCATCTGTTATCTCTTGCCTTATATTTAGGTTTTAAGCTCTTTCATCTTTTTATTTACAATTTGTCCATTGTTCCTATGCTTAACTTATGGGGTCTTATTTGGTGGTTAGATTTCCCAGGTGCTAAGCAACAGAAATAAGAAATAATAAGTAGCAAAGAGGATTGCTAGTTTAAGTGAAATGAAGGAATTTTGAGTCTAGAGCAAGGAATGATTCTGAAGTTATAGGGGAAAATTATTTGAGAGTAGTTGGTTATTTCCTTTACCATTTTTTTATCATGTCTCCTACCCCAAAATAAATAACATTGCTTTGTCTTTTGGGTGTGTATTCCTTACTCTAAAGAGCTGTTTTGGGCATATACCTATAAAGTAATTTGTTAGGCCTCACATCCATAAAGACCTTGAATCTCTTTCTAAATAAAAGTTAAAAGTTATAATCATATCTGCATGTAAGACTTATATCACCCTCTAGTGAAATATAGCAACTGTTCCACAGATCACAGCAATACAGCATTAGAACAACTGAGAACCTGTAGAACTTTATCCAATTAAAAACACAATGGAGGTTTTTGTTAGTCAAAATCTACTGACCATTCTGACTACAGAGTCGCACTGTAGCCCTTAAACAGTTTTTTGGTCTCCAGCTGGAGCACATTTTTGCACACTTAACTATGCTCATGAGTTGTCCTATTAAGGTCAATTGGGACCACATTTATAAAGTTAAGCATGTGGATAACTAATTGAAGAATAAGGGCAATTTTTGGTGGATGACATCCTTTGCTCCAAAGTGCTGTACAATCTGCCAAAATTAATAAAAAGTATTGTGAGAACTAACTTTAAAACATAAAGTGAATAAATCAAAGTGTAGGAGTACACTGCAGGAATAATAGAATGGAGGGCGGTAAAATAAAATTATGGACCCAATCCCATCTCGGTAATACACAATTAAGTCATATTCTAAAAGGTGGAAGAAGTAGATGGATTATGTGGAGCTGCAGTAGGGTAAAACTTCCACAATACTCTAATTATGCTGAGAAGCAAAAAATTATGAATCCATGATGATTCTTTCCATCTTTTCAACTTCTTCCTTCTTGCTTTCTTCCCATAGTTTTGAAGATTAGAATGATTCAGTGCAAAATGTAAGAGACAGGAAATTAACTACCACCCTTTTAAAACAAAAAAAATGCTGGGGGTGGGGGCACTAATGAACCATTATGATAAAAGCCAAATAAGCTGTGCTCCTGAAAGAAACTGGAGGGGTATTTTAGATAAGCATGATGATGATGAAAAATACATTTTACATAGTTTGGCATGTGCAAGCAGGGCATTTTGTTTGATCCTATTCAGCTAGACAAACTAAATTAAACAAATATTTAATTTGACTTTGTATAGTATCAAGCAACTTATGTAATAGCCCTGAAGATTGCTAATACTTGGGCCAAATGCTGTTCCTGTAGCCATTTCATGGTATCATGTAAAAAACAAATATTAACAATTCTCACAAAACTAATTCAGTTTTTTCTCCTTGAAAAAAGAAAAAAAAAGAGGAAAGTTATTCACCATGAGCAGTACCTGGAATTCTTCAAGATGTGTGTCCCTGTGGGTGCTCCACTGTGGATTTTAGGCCATCCTCGTGTTACAGCTCAGAGATTTTTACGCAACATTCACCTGGGCCACATGCATGACGTCATTGTCTCACGCTGACTATTTGGGGCCTTTGAAGTGAGCACGGCCCAACGTGCCCCTGCCTCCTAACTTTCTCCTCTAACTCTGAGCCTCATCACAACTCTGAAGGAGGGTGGGTAGTAGAGCACCCACAGGGGGACACATCTCAAGGAATTCCAGTTACTGCACCTGGTGACTAACCTTCCTTTCCCTTTCATATATTGGCCTTGTAGGTGCTCCACTCTGGGTGATTTCTGAGCAGTGTCCTAGCAGGTAGACAGGATTTCAGAGTTTGCACTGGCAAATGTAACAAGAACTGATTGGCCAACTGCCACATCTGATCTAATTATTTGATCCAGTGCATAGTGTTTTATGAACATACAGTAGGAGAACCAAGGGGCTGCTTCATAAATCTCATGGATAGGGGCATATTAAAGAAAAGCAATAGTGGTGGCAACAGTCCTTGTGGAATGCAATAGGATACATTCTGGGAGAGTAATGTATGAGAGTTTATAGTTTTCATAAATGCAGCCTGAGATTAATTTGGTTAGAAATGGCATTGTTCTCTGGTCTGTCTGCTATTGATGCAAACAATCTGTCGCTCATCTAAACTGTTTTGTTCTTTCTAGATAAAAGGCCAGTGCATGATAGATATCCAGAGTATGGAGAGGAGTGTGCAGTGGATCATTCTGCAGCTTTGGATAAAAGACAGGTAAGTTGATAGATTGACTGATATGGAACGTGGAAGATACCTCAGGAATGAATTTTAGGTGTGCTATTAAGATAACTTTGTCCATGTGAAATACCGTAAATGGATGATGTGCCATTAGGGCTCCAATTTTGCTTATGCATCTGACTGAAGTGATCTCAACTAAAAATGACACTTTCATAGACAAAGAATATGTTGCTAGGGGCTCAAAAGGTGGTTTAGTCAGAGTTTATAAAACTACGGTGAGGTCCCAGGTCATGGTGGGAGGCCATATATCTGGATGTAGGTTTTGTATCCTGGCCAGAAAAACATTTTACTTGGGAAGCATAAATACAGATGCGTCTTTGAGGCCATTATGGAAGGCAGAGATCAAGGTCCAGATATACTCATAAGGAGCTGACTGATAGGGCTGACGTCTTTAGTTGAAGGAGGTATTAAAGTATGTTGGATATAGGTGCAGATATAGACATAAGTTGTTTCATATTGTACCAGGTAGAAAATCTGATCCATTTTTATAGATAAGTTTGTCTTGTGGATAGTTTCCTGCTGTTTAGCAGAACATGCTTCACAAGATCAGAGCTTACTAGCACCTGCTGATGGAATCATGAAGGAAACAGGCTTTCAGATGCAGGGCCTGGAGATTCAGGTGAAAAGTTTGACCCTCCTCCTGGGAGAGAGTTGTGTATCAATGGGAGAATGACCAGCTCTGATGGACATTCATGAAATTATAGTGACCCAAGGTTGTCAAACCGTAAAGGTTCTATAATGCTCACTATTGCTGCTTCCTCGCATATGTTTATAAGAGTCCTGTGTATTAGCAGTACTGGGGGAAAGGCATAAAGTAGACTCCCGTGCCAAGATCATAGGAAGGCATTTCCTAGAGATCTCTTCCCTAAGCTTTCTCTTGAGCAGAACAATGTGCATCTGCAATTTCTGTGGGTCCCCAAAAGATCTATGTTTGGGTAGCCTCATGTCTGAAAGATGAGTATTAGGACTTTGGGGTGGAGTTTCCATTCATGATTGTGTGAAGTATCTGCTGTTGTGGGTGCCAGAAAGGTAAGATGCAGATATTGTGACATCCTGTCTTATGCACCAATTTCAAAGCTTCATGGCCTTGATGCAAAGAGAATGGGTTCTGGTGCCAACCTGCCTGTTGATATAAAATGTGCATGATGTATTGTCCATCATGATTAGTACATGTCTGTATAGAATATGGTGGAAGAAATAGCGACATGCATTGCAGATGGCACGAAGGTCTAGTATGTTTATGTGAAAAGATGTTCTTGTATGGATCATCCTCCTTGGGTGGTGTAGTCTTGTATGTGCCCCCCCACCAACCCATAAGGGATACGTCTGTTGTCATCATGATAGGAGTGTCCATAAGGAAAGGCATGCCTGATAGAAGGTTTTCCAGTATTGTTCATCATATCAAGGCATTTTTTATGTCAGTTGGTATGGAAAGAATTTTGTGAAGTGAGTGCTTGCTGGATCTGAATACCCTGGCAAGTTAAAGTTGTAGGGGTTGTATGTGGAGTCTCAGGTCTCACCATAAAGGTGACGGAGGCCATATGACCCAGTAATTGAAGGCAGATTAGCACAGTAGTCATCACTGGCATGCATAGTGATTTTATGAGTTAGGTAATCACAGTGAATCTGTCATGAAGATGGTGAGTTCTTGCAGTTTGAGGGTCTAGCTATGCTCCAATTAATTTCAAATTTTAGGTATGTCATAACATTGATTTGGCTGTGTTTATAAGGAGTCCAAGACATTGGAATCAAGTCACTGTTCAGGTTAGGGGGTTTGAAGCCTGCAGTTGGCTTTTTGATTTTATCATACAGTCATCCAAATATAGAAAGATGGTGACACATTATTTGTGTAGATGTGCCACGACTACTGCTAGGACTTCTGAAAATACTCTTGGGGGAATATATAGGCCACAAGGAAGTACAGCCTATTGGTAATGATCCAAGCAAATTATAAACTGGAGAAAATTTCTGTGGGCAGAATAAATAGATACATGAAAGTACATGTCTTGTATGTGGATATCTAAATACCAGCCACTGTTTTCCAGAGCTGGAATGGTTGTTTGCTGTTCTGGAACCTCAGTGAACTGTTGTAGTCCCTCAATCAAACCCTCAAAATTGTGGTTTGGATGGTTGTGCTTGGGAAGTCGAGGGTTGATTATCTGATTGTCTGCAGTGTTGGGGATGTTGTCTTCCATGTGAATGATCTTGACGCCTGTTGTTTTGCTGGTAAGACTGCTGGAATTAATATTGTGAGTTGTAGGGTTGGTATTTGCATTGACACCATCTGGTGGTAGGTGTACATATACCAAAAGAGCATAAAATAGCTCTAGGGTCTTCAGAGGTATGAATCAGTCTTTTCAGAGAATATTCTTTTCTTATCAATGGCAGGTGTACGATTGAAGCTGCTTCGACAAAGCTGCAGAATGAAGCCAAGAGCATTGACGCATGAAGACCCCAGTGGCTATTGTCTGGGCAGTACTGTCTGTGACATCTAGTACTGCTTGTAATACAGTTCTTGAGATTAATTGACCCTCATGAACCACTGCAAGAAACTGGTGCTTTTGTTGTCTGGGATGTCATTAGTAAAGTGTCTGAATTTTATATAATTGTTGTGGTCATAATTTGCCAATAAGGCAGAATAACTGGCCACCCTCAGTTATAAGGTGGATGACGTATAAACCTTTCTTCCTAGGAGGTCCATTTTCTTGTCCTCTTTGTCATAAGGGGTTGATTTGTTATGGAGCTGCTTGTTCCTATGGTTTGCTTGCTCCATAAGTGAGTTGGCAGGAGGGTGAGAGAAAAGATATTTGGATTCTTTGGCCAGTATGCAATACTTCTTGTCTGCTCTCCTGCACATCAGTGGGAGAGCAGCAGGGGTCTGCTAGATGGTTTCAGAAGACTCAAGTAACGCTTTGTTCATAGGGATTGCTATCTTAGCAGGTGCTGATGGCTGTAATATGCATAACAATTTATGTTGTGACTCAGCTACCTCTTGCAATGGGATTTCCAAGGAGTCTGCAAGTCTCAAACAATTTCTGAAACCGAACTCATCTGCAGTAGTAGTCAGACATGGTATTATTGCTTCATCTAGGAAGATAAAGGAGTATGTGGAGAAGGAGAATTTGGAGGTTCCTTCCTCTTGTTGGTTCCTGGGTTGTGACATTCTCATTAATTAGCATTGGCCTTTGAATGGGAGATATGGACCCTAGATGTAGATGGTTTACGGTATGGAATAGACGAGTAGGGGGAGCACAGCACAACAGGAATGATAGGAGGAAGGTGGTCCAAACCAAGGTAGCCAATACCATAGATATGGTGCTAAGTCATGGTATGAACATGATCTGTGCCCCCATTCTGTGAGGAGTGCATGGCTGAGGTGAGAAGCCTGTGGTCTTTTGTTCTTCATCATCATCTTCCTCACTAGAAAATGGTATGAGAGAAGCAAAACTTTGTGCTGATGCTCTGCTGGGGGAGGCATCTGAATAATAGAATGGAGATGGAGAAACTCTGTCATATTCCTCGTCAGTGCCATGGTGTTTCATTTTCTCTGTATGCTTCCTTAGTGCCAGTAGAGGGTTGCATTGGCACCAGTACAGGAATTGGTTCCAGTGGTGAGGGATCCACACAGAGGGGTGTCAATGCCAGGCCAGGCAATGGTTTCATGGTCCCCATTTCAGTGTTGAGAGGTGTCATCTGCAATCTGTGGTGCCGCTATAGGCACTGGTATAGGTGGTGCTGTCAGTGCCGAGAGTGTTGTTGGTGCTGACGGTAATGGCAAAGTCATGAGTGGTGGTTTTTGATGATTTGACAGATGAAGACTTATGGTGGCTGGTCTTACGTGTGTGATCTGGTAGTGCTGTAGAAGTCCGCTTATGGTGTCTGATAGCCAGTGTACCTGGGGAGCCAAATGCCTCTTTGGTATGGCCAATCCTAGAAGAAGAGGTAAGTATCTTTGTCTTCTTCCCAGAAGAATGCAGAGGAGCTAAGTGTCTCTTTTGAGACAGAGAACTGGTCATTTTCTGCTGACCTGGGTCAGAGTCTAAGTGGAAATATTTCACCATTAAGAGCAGATAGGAGACCTGCATCTCAAACGAGTCTTGCCTGCACACTCACGTTCCTACAGTGAGAGCATTTTTGTGATACATGTCATTCACCAAGGCATTTTATGTATACTTTGTGTCTGTCAGAGGTAGGCACTGTGTCCCAGGAGACCTCACAGTGCTTGAAGCCAGGGGACACCAGCATTTTGTGAGTGAAATGTAAAGTAAACAAACTGGAAGTTCTCTTTTTTTGAGGGGTGGGGGTGTAGAAGTAATAGAAAAGGAAAAGAATTAAAAGAAAGGGAGTAAAAAGGGGTTGGTAATGCTAAATAAATCAATGCCTCGAGCACAAGAGAGAAAGTGAAGCTCCATCTATAACTGTGGAAGGTTAGAAGGAACTGAGGGGGGTCAGGTCGCATTCACTTCAAAAAGCCCACATGAAACTACCATGCTGTGTGCACGGCCCTGGCAAGTACTCCCTAAAAATCTCCAAACTCTAACACAGAGATGCATTAAAACCCAGAGTGGAGCACCCACAGCGACACTACTCAAAGGAGAACTAGCCAGTCATAGAGTACAGTCAAAAAGACTGCAGATTCTAATTATAAATACTGAAGACTGGGGGGGGGGTGAGGGGAGTGAATTTTTAAAGTAACCTCAAAATCTGAATCCTTGCACAAATAATTGAGAGGAACAAACGAAAGGAGAGGAAAGAAGATTTTACACATAGAACTAATTCAGTTAATCAGAAGGGAAATGAGATGAGATAGTGTTATGTTCAATTTCATTGTTCAACAAAATTCTTGGTTCTGATCCTACAAACATGTATGCACATACTCAGGAAATTTCAATGACACTATACATGTGAATAAAATTTAAATACCACCATGCTTGCAGGATGATGGCCCACCTTGTCCAACTGTTATAAAGACAAAGAGGATCTCTCTCAGCCATATTTTTGGATCTACTAAAGCCATTAGAACTCTATTGATAATACTAGGGAGGTTCTATCTGAACATGAAATTCATCTTCAGGAGAAAGTAGTTAAGGCAGAAGATGCAGGGGTTATGTACCCATCAAACCACAATAAGGTGCTCTAAGTCTGGTGTTGCCTGGATACTAAGAAATCAGAGATAACTGCAAACTGGAACCAATTATAGTAAGTATGGTCAGCTGAAGATACATATTACATTGCAATTTAAAGACACGTCATTTGTAGTCCCTCCTTTTTCATAGTGGCAGGAGAAGTTGTTTATTTTTTCCCCCTATTACTACAAAATCCTCATTACAAAAAGAAGATGGAAGACTGGCTTATCAAATAATTATCTCTACAATCACAATTTTGTATTCTTAATGCTACCTAATGTTTGCGCATAATGGGACGTAAATCCTTCAGTAGCCTATTTTTTCTCAGAAAAGCTTGATGATCCTGCACCTTGTGAAAAAACTGCTATTTGTGCTACTAGTCAAAACTGATAAAGGGATTAAAGGGAATTGTACAGTTTACAGAAGGTTTTTTTGTTTTGTTTTGTTTTGCTTTGCTTTGCTTTGTTTTGTGAGTTTTTGATTGGTTGGTTGGTTTGGGGTTTTTTTTATTTATTTTTTTTGCATGGACAGGTCTGGAATGTTGGGATTAAAAAACTGATGAGTTTACCATATAATTGTGTATACACATTAAAAACAATGCAAGCTCTGTGGTGCCTTAAAGACTAACAAATTTCTTTGAGCATAAACTTTCATGGTCTCCAACCCACTTCATTAAATGCATGAAGTGGAAACTACAGTAGAGAGGTATTTACAGACATGCCAGGATGAAGGAGGGCATGTATTAGCAAAGTCAATTCAGTTACTGTAGGTGAGGCCCATTCACACCAGCTGATTAGAAGACATATACATTACACATGTAAAAGCATTAAAAAACATAAGAAAAAAATAGGCAACTTTTAGAAATCTAATAAGGACTTTTTTTTTTAAGGTCTTGTCCCTTTTAAGGTTGTTAGGTAAAAGTTCCATTTAAACAACAGGAATTTTCCCTAAGTAAAGCAGATGGGATAAGAACATGAATGCTCAACTTCTCAAACATTTTCTCTACAGGAATGCAACTTTGTTTGAAGCTGTGAATCACGCATTACAAAGACTGACCTATTGTAATTCAGAACGGCAACTATGATTAAGAGAGGGGCATTTTTCTTTATAATAGCTTAATGCAATTATCTATTAAATTAAATAGGCATGAAGACAATTATTAAGAGAAGAGAAACCTGAAACTTCTAAGAAGAAGCTGAAACTAATGCAATCTCTGTTTTCTAGTCTACATTAGAGAGTTTGGTTGACAAAAGTCAGCTTTGGTTGACAAAACAATAGCAGTGTACAGACTGAAATGCTCCTCCTACTAATACAACTCCCCTGCTATGTTGACATAATAAAACCACTTCAACAGGACATGAAGGGTTTAAATCAGTTTATTTAAGGCAACACAATGTCTATGTAGACACTGTGGTCTGATCTACCCTGTGGGGGAATTTTGGTGACAGGCAAAGGGAGATACGCAAGTTAATTAAAATAACTTGCCTATCTCTTTTTGACTGCCTAATGCCTACTTAATGCAGTGTCTTCAGCATGCTAAGCTGACAGGAAATGGCCTTTAATCAACTCAGCTATGCTACTTGGTCTTCCGAGATCGACTTCACTATCGATTTGACGGCAGCAGTGAAGACATGCCCCAAGTCCCTTACATCAGCTGCTAGCTGTCAGTCTTGTCAAATTTCACCACTCTGCTCAGAACTGAGCAACAGGTATACACTTCCAACTGCAAGTGAATTGAGAAGCCTGGGAGCCTGAACCCCACTCCCAGATGCGAGCAGGGCAAGAAGCCAGGGTGGCTATTCCACACTCCCAATTATGAGCTCAGTGAGAAGGACAGACTCTTCTCAACCGGCTCCCCACAGGAAGAGGGGGTAGCCCTCTCAATTTCAATTTTTCTAATGTAGATAAGTCATAGTGTACACAAGCAAACTTTGGTGCAATAAGATGTAAATAATTTTAGAGAAAGATTTTCTGCCTAGATCATTTATAGGTCCATGTTTTATTAACCTTTTCCCTATGTAGTACTTCTATTTGCTATTCCTATTTATTTAAAAATACTGTATCACCAAATTTGTAACTCCATGCTGCCAATATCACTGTACACTCAAGTGACATTTTAGAAGTGGAAAGATTCTCAAAATTATCTGTCCACCGTAAGAAAAAAAAGACAAACCCCATGATTAGAGATAATCATTTTATAAATTCACTGTGCAGTTAAAAATCACACTAGCAAGAGCAGCATTCCTTTCTGCTCCTTTACCGTTTATCTTCTACTATTTGTCAAAGAGGATAAAAAAGTTTTTCTTTCAACATCTATGTGAACTATTTGTTCTGAAGATATAACTGAGTGAAACAGGAAATGAGGGTTAAATGCAAAATTTTTTTGAGTGTTATACAAAAGGCCAAGTCTGTTCTCATTTGCACCAGTGCAATTTTACTAAAGTCTGTATTAATGCAGCAGAGCAGAGTTTGAACACTGTATCATGCAAGGCTTCTTAACTGGCTGACACAATCAGAAATGCCTAATTGTGGCATACAGTGACAACTTTCAAAGTAACTGACAGTTTTGAAGTTAAACCATTTTATTTGAGAGTTAAAGATATATTTTCCGCCTTCACACACACATAGCTCTGTCAGAGTGGAACACCAGTGTCATCCAGTGGTCTGACAGGCTAAAACAGACTGTGTATTTCTTTAGACATATGTGAGGATATGCACCTGAAGCCTTATTTTTGATTTATAATATTGCTGTTGGAATTTGAATTAACATGAACTATAATTTTGGCCTTATTGATGATTACTAATGTTCAGTTTACAGGTTATTATGAAAGTAAATTACTGAAGAAGGATTGAAATCTTTTAGCAGTAAAATGAATAAGAAAACAATGTGTTTTTAATAACCATAATCAATTAAGCATCAGAAAATTAGTCAATGTGTCTAGAAAAGAAAATATTGAGGTCCAGAAAGGGGAAATAGACAGAATAATTTATCCATTCTTGAAAGTCTCCCTGATTCTTTGGGAAAGGTACAGTGTCTCTTTTATATACACCTTGTACCTCTTCAACTTTTCTTTTGAGTGTCCATAGTTTGTATGCCAGTGTAATAAAATGCTATCCTATAGATGTAAAATTCTAACAAAACCTGAGTCAGTGTACTATGCTGAAAACTTTCTGAAACTGAAAAATCATCTGCTTAAAACCCAGCTACCTGTGACCACTCTGATTCTAGAAGGGAAGAACTAATTTTGGATTGCATTGGTATTGCACCCCACAAGATTCTGAACCACATGCCTTCTAAGTGAAAAGGTAAAATGCTTGTAACAAGGGTGTTGTTGCCGCTGGGCCCACTGGACTTGTCCCTTGCACTTCTCTGGCCTTGTGTCAAGTCAACAGGGAGGCTGCCGGCCAGCGGCTGGGGCTGCCTGTTGCTGGCAGGCAGTGGCATGGGCCAGATCAGGCCCATGAGTGCCCACTGCGGGGTAGCAGTGGAAGAGGCTAGATCAGGACTGGCACAGTGGTGGGAGAGGGTGAGACCATGGGTAGTGGGGTGGGCCTGTGACACCCCTGACTTGTAGGATCCCAGAAATGAAGCGAGGCTATGTGTAAATTGAACAAAAGTGTTGACATGTCTTATGTTGACTCTCAGCCACCACTATAATATAGTGGTGGTGGACGTCCATGCTGCCATCCTTGGGTCGGTGGAATGTGTCCTCACCAGGACCACTTCCACCAACCCAAGAGGCAGTGAGGGGGAGCTGCTCCCTGCAGTGGGCCCACAGGATCCCTGCTGCTCTCTCCCCCTCCCAGGGCTTGCCTGGGTCCTAGCTGGCAGCACAAGTGCAGCCATTCTGGGAATTGCCTTAGCTCCTGGTGGCTGCCACAGGGGCCCTGTGTAAGCCACAGGCACCCTACTTCGCAGCAAACCCCAAGGTGTAGGTGCCATCACTGGGGTCCCTGGTAAGCTCCAGAGGGGCTGCAGTCAGGGACCTCAGCAAGCTATATATTTTTTCATCCCCTTACTTGTCTATTTCACAGCTCTCATGGAGCCAAGAAATTGATAAGTCAGCTTTCCACCGATCTATCTCGCAATACTTGAGTCACCTCTGACATCACAATGGCCTAGGAGTCTTGGCATGGCACAAATATATACTTTATCGTAGATGCATGCCTCATTTTAATTCATAAAGGTGAAATGGATAAGGAGTTAAAAACTGGACAGTAACAGCCAAAGAAAGCCAGGGATGATTCACGCTGGTCACATGGCTGCCCCTTTGGAACTTCTTAAAATTATAAAGCTCTGAGCTATGCTTTCAGCTGTATCCAATATTTTACGCTGACTCTTTGGACAATTATATGTGGCACTCACTCAGGGAAGAAAACATGAAAATCTGAAAGGTTATGTGAATGATACAAACTACCAAGGAAAAGTTTTACCTGACCATAGAACTTTTGTAAAAAATGTTGTAATTAAAGAACTATTAATCGAGTAAAATAAATATTTCATAAATTCCCTTTTGATTTTCCCCCATCATTCTTGATGGGTTACAGCTAGTGTGTGTGTGTGTGTGTGTGTGTATGTGTGTGTGTGTGTGACAACAAAGCTTTTGAAGATCTCCAGTCAGATTTGTAGCAGTAGTTTTAATCAGATGACCTCTTCTACACGTTTGAACCTATCTTTGCACTGTCTAAAAATCAGCATTCCCTGCTTTCCATAATCTAGGCATGTGTTTTTCATCTGATGCAGGTTCTCACATCCCCTTTGTAAATCACACTGGATATTTTATAAGTAATAAGTATCTTGCTTTTGTCACTTACTCCCAAGAAATGTTTGTCCACTGAAGTCCAGTCTGAGACAGGCAGGTTAAGTAAAATTTCTTTCCTAATAGCTTTAACTACTGTTCATTTTGAACCAAGCTTTCCCTCTTTATTAACTCACCTGGGCTCTGCTCCAAATGGAAAGCAGTTCTTAAATTATTGAATGTAACTGGTTTGTATTTGGCAGTATAAGAATTCTGTTGTCCATTTTAAAAGAAACCACGTGTAATTTAAAACTACCCCCCTCAGATTTTTTCATAGCCTTGTGCATGGTCCTGAATCCATATTCTAGGTCAGTGCTTCCTATCTGAAGTTTGCTAAAATGAATGCATTACACATAGGAGGGGAAAAAAAACCCCCAAAACCCATACTCCTGGATCACTGGATTCAATACCTTAAAATTACTCTCTGAATATTTCTAGATCACTTATCCATACCAAACTCATTCTTGTATGCATTTTTTTCCTATATTAACATCAGCTACTCACAGATGTCTCCTGTGGCTTCTGCCCAACATGTGAACCACAGATACTACAAATATGTGCACAAGAAAATCCTACATGTGGATGTAAAGTTGCAGGATCAGGACCTCCAAGTCATAACTGAAAATTATTCTTGTAAGTTTATATATAAATATTACGGGATACTTAAGATTACAGACTATTATTAGTTAGTTGCTCACCTTAAGCTCAAATGAGCTCTTAAATGGGAAAAAAAATGGAGGGGTGGTATCCCAGCTTTTCACCTAATCTGCTGGTTAAGGCATGGAACTGGGATGGGCAGAGTCAAGATTCAAATCCCTGCTTTGAGGTACTGTCATTCTTACTGTCTTTCTATTGCTCGAATAGCTTCAACATAAAACAAAAAGACCCATTCAAGAGTCACCTATATACTATAAACTGGTGATTAGGGCTCTCACCAGGTGGGCAGACCTGGGTTCAAATCTCTGCCCCAGTGTGAGGACAAGTAAAGGAGTACAAGAAAACAATGAGACAGTATTGAAGACCTTGGTATACAGTGGTCTATGCACAGGACCTGCCTAATCATTGTCAATTTTTTTTTGATAGGAACAGTGTGTTTGAAAAACAGATGTGTCTGTACAGAAGTCAAAGAGATGGAAAATTTACATGTAAAGATTAAAGATTTCTCCTTTTAAAATCTTTCTGGAAAACCATCAGGAGTTTGAAGGGAAGCAGAAATATATATCCTCATTAAAACAAACTAACAAGGAGTCCTGTGGCCCTTAAAGACTAACGTGTATAGATAGATAGATAGATAGATAGATAGATAGATAGATAGATAGATAGATAGATGTTTCCATATGAGCTTTTGTAGGAGAAAAATCCCACTTTGTCAGACGCTTCAAAGCGGGATTTTCTCCCAGGAAAGCTCATGCAAAAAATAAATTTGTTAGTCTTTAAGTGCCACAGGACTCCTTGTTTGCTTGTTTTACTGAACTAGACTGACACAGCTACTCCTTTGGATATCCTCATTAGTAAACCTTGGCTATTGTCTGCCATTAGCAAGTATGATTATTTCAAGTTCCAAGCACATCACTGATAGGATGATATTTATATTTCCTGATATGATTTTATGTTCTTTGAAGAACATTCAAGTTACCCATTTTAAATAATGGTAAGAAATAAGAGGAGATAGTGACATTCTAGATGATAAAACTATGTCCAGTGACCAGCATGCTACATCTTGATTAGCAAAAAGAAGTGGTTGGAGCAGCAGGGAATAGCCACCACTGGGAACCTAACTTACTTGGGCGGCAGGAACAAAATAGTTCCATCTCCCTGCTTGACCTTCTTCATTGGCAACTCCGGATAGTACTTTTGGAAGGATGGGGAAAATATTGCTCATGAGCAGGATACTCTTTACATTTGCCCATCTCCAACCAGCTGAACAACATTGCCATTTTGGAAGGTGGCCAACATGATTGTTCATTTTGACCCAACTCAGGTAAGAGTCAAGAAGCACTCACCTATCCTGCATGCCAAGTTCATTGGGCTGTGTTTGGTAGCAGAAGTCACAAGGTCTCGAGGATATGTTACTGGTCTGCCAGATGACCTTCTGAAGTTAGGAAAGTGCTTTTCCACATGGCCAGACCATCTGATGCTTTGTGGATTTCAATCTTTTTCACAACACTGCAGAGTCCTGTATTTGTTGGCAGGGAAGTGCTAGCATTTTGTCACAACTTTGGCTAAGGCCTTCTACGGGTAAAATTAATGGAAGAGACTTGATCCTGAGATAAGCTAGTGGGTACAGGAAGTTGCTACATAGCATTCATCTCCGTGGTCAGAGTGGAGAAAACCCCATATCTCATGGAAGTTGAAGTTGTCCTTATCTGTACCCTTGTCTTGTAGCACAAATGGAAGGCAGCTGGATTCTCAGCACTTGGACTGAATCCCATAACTGTACGGGAAGTCTAGGCTTCCAACTCAGTTAACTGCAGCATAGCTAAAACTCTATGACTGGTCTTTGTATTGCCTGGTAGAGCTACAGTCACTCTAAACCCCTTACTGATTTTATTATAATTAATTAATAGAGTTACCAACTATTCCTTTGACTCATCTTTTGTCTTGTGTACCTGAGCATCCTGACCAAACTTTTACAAAGCTAACACATTAACATTCTGCTGACAATGGTACAGAGTTCTTGATCCTCCATTTGTTATTCAGGTCTGAACTGTTCCAATTATTGTTATTATTTGGATTTGAGGAAATCCTTTTGTTTGTGAAAAATCTGCCCCATTTGTTTGGAGACATTGCTGAAATTGCTCAATAAATACAAGCGAGGAATCCTGTGGCACTTAAGGATGAACAAATTTATTTACTGAATGAGCTTTTGTTGGAGCAAATCCAACTCTGTCAGACACTTTGAAGATGGGGGACCTTCAAAGCATCTGACAAAATGGGATTTTCTCCCACGGAAGCTCAGGCTATAAATAAATGTGCTCATCTTTAAATGCCACAGGACTCCTTGTTTGTTTTACTGAACTAGACTAACATGGCTGCCCCTTTGGAACTTGGCAACATGCGAGGCACTAAATTAATACAGTTTCAGTTGCTCCAAAGGTGCTAGTCTTAACAAAATGTAATTATATTGCATAGGCAAATTTCCTGTATTTGCTGATCACAGTTGAGCATGGTTACAATGAAGTGGAAATGTTAATCAACTACACTCACTTACAGCACTATTTAATGCATTGTGGGAACCAGAGATATAAATATGTAATTCAAGACTCTATTGAGTTTTATAAAATATATTACTATTACTTTCTGTGATTCAGATTGCTGGGAAGTTTACCATTAGGCTCTGATTCAAATTAGGAAAGCAAAAGCAATGATGCATCAGTTTTTCCACAAAAGCAATGAAAACAGCTTTCAAATATTTTCTCATCTGAATATCCTCTTGCAACATTGTGTATAAATATGTAACATCACTCTGCATATTAGCACCAAGACATGTTCTAACATGTTCTGCAGCATAGTCACAAAAAATTACCCTAGAGACAAAAGGCTAGCTGATGTCTCAACCAAATGTCAATGAGATCAAATGGACCACCACCTGATTAAGTGTCAGGATTTCAGCAAGGGAGAGGGTGTGGGCAAAAAAAAAAAATTCTATATATTGACAAAAGAAATAAGAAGTCTAGTGGCACTTTTAAAGACTAACATGTTTGTTTTCACATGAGCTTTCATAGGAGAAAATCCTACTTCAGCAGACACTTGAAGATGGAGAAGTACAGACGAATGAAAATAAAAAAACAGGAAAGTATAAGTCATTGTGATCAGATCAGACTGCTACAGCAAGTCAGTGCAGTTGTTTAGATTCAAACAGTGGACAACAGCACATAGGACAGAGATGAGTGGAAAAGCAAAGCAAAATTTTCTGTTGTAATGAGGAAAAACATCCATAGTTGCATTTTAACCTTAACTTGACAGTGTCAAATCTGCATATGAATTCCAATTCTGCAGTTTTTCTTTGAAGATTTGATTTGTTATCAATTTCCATAAGCACAGGTATTAGATGATTGATGAAGTGATCAGGAAGACTGAAGTGTTCCCTTATTGATTCTTAAATGCTATTTCTGATGTCAGATTTGCATCCATTTATGTTTTTGTTCAGAGAGTGTCCTGTATTGATTTGCTGTAATAGTCTGATCTGGTCCTATGACTTACACTTACCTGCATTTATTTTCCTCCCATTCTTCTGTAATTCTCCATCTTCAAGTGTCTCACGAAGTGCAATTTTCTTCCACAACCTCTCATGCAATAAATAAATATATTAGTCTTTAAATGTGTCACTGGACTCCTTGTCTGTTTTGCAGAACTAGATTAACAGGACTATCCCTTTGGAACTTGACAAAAGAAGCAGCTCAAGGCTCTTGTCCACACAGACCTTCTCTCTTCTAAACAGATGCCCCACATCATCTTTTGCTTTCTCTTTACCCACAGCATGATAAACCCCTGAGGAACAAAATAAAGTATTGGACTGGGGAAGAGATCCTAACTGAAAAAGATTCAGCTAGAAAGACAGCTAGAACATCAACTCAGAGTCGAGGGGTTAAAGTAAGCTGGAATGCCCTGGCCCACAAATTTATGGGACCAGTGTTTCAGAGCCCCTAAAAATAGAAAGATCAGGTGGAATGCTGCATTCTGCCCCGCGCCGGCTGCTGGCAGGTCCCAGCACCAGGAAAGAAATGGCTCCTCAGATCAGCCCCAGCCCAGTCCAGGCAGGGAGAGGCACCAGGAGGTCTGGTTGCTCAGCCACGGCTGGCCAGCTTGACTCACCCCGGCAGCTGGGGATGTGCGTGAAGCACCTCAGGTGCCGGGAGGTCACTGGCCAGGCAAGAATCAGCAGCTGGATACTGTTTGCAGAACATCCCGGTGGAATCAACGAATACAAGTGACCGCAGGGGCGCTCCATGGAGGGGAGGCAGCCAGAGCCAAAACACTCAGGGGACACTCTGGTGCTGACCTGCCACCACTCCCAGTGAACGGGACAAAGCGCAGTGCCGGGTGCTTTCCTGACCAGGGAGCCAGGCCCAGAGGGACAGACGGATAGCGACAGACATACACATGGGATATAGAGACAGATGGGGACAGAGAAGAGACATACACAGGAATAGAGAGACAGAGAGAGTGACAGTTGGACACATGGGAACAGAGAGGCAGACACACACCCTGATAAACAGCACGAGATACACACACATAAACTCCCCACATGCAGAAACCCCTCTCCCATGCTGGCATCCCACTTCCCCAGAGGGAACCGCCATGGGGAGGCCCAGTGCCAGGAGACATGGTCCTAACACCACCCCACTCAGACAGGACACCTCCCGGTGTGCACCCCAGCCAGCCCTTGGTGAATGGACAGATGCAGAGCAGCACCCTCATGCCAGATTTCTAGAGAATTCTCTTTATTAAAAATGTGCAAAGTACAAAACTGACAGATTGGGCAGCAGGAGAGAAAACGAGGGCAGAGCCAAGTGCCTCCTGTGCCCACCAAGGCCAAGGACACCTGCCAGGTCTGTGGTGCTTGGGCACGAACTCCTAAGTAAACCCAGACAGTCACAGACGTTATTACTGTACAAAAAAGAAAGTCGTTTACAAATCCCTGAGCAGTTTGCACCAGGCAAACGTCTCTGTGCAGAACATGCAAGCAGAGGGCTGGCACCCACAGGGATCCAGTCCAGGGACAAGGGACTTTAGCTAAAGCATGCCATTCCCCTCAGCCCATGGGGGTCTCAGCACCAGATGCAGCTGGAGCAGACGGACCAGGGAAGCTCCATCGCCCCTATATCTAATTTGTTTTGTCCCAGATGGACAGAAATAATCACAATAATTATTGTGTTATGCAGTGTTTGCTAGTTTGTGGCAGTAATTGCTAGAAACATAAATGTCATATAAAATTTGAAATATCTTTATGGAGTGATAACCAATGCATATAGTACTGAGAAGTGACTACAAATGCCTACCTGGGCTGGGGCATGCACAGGCATGAAGGGGGCCCAGACAATCCAGAAGGGGGCCCAGAGGGAGGGTTCCAGAGTCCATAAAATTATACTATAACCACTGAGAGTGACCTTTGCTTAGTATTCACTTAGACTGTTAAAGCAGGTGTTAGTTGTTTCACGTTTTCTTTCATTGTAACCAATTTTGATTTTTATGCTGCATTACTTGTAGCCCCTTAAAAGTCTATCTTTCCATAGTTAATAAATTTGTTCTATCTTTTATCTAAACCAGTATCTTTGAGATAAACTTTGTATATCATTTTCTATTAATGAATAATGAATTTTGTAAGAGCACATATCACCCAGGAGGGTGATAGACAGCACAAAATACACATTTCTGGGGGAAAGTATGGGACTGGGAATTGCTCATGTTGCCCTGTAATGTAATTTTTGAGTTGTAGCTACTACATTCATACGGTATAGCTAGGAGTGTTTTACATGCTGGAGGCTGAATGCAAGCCAACCCAGAATGTTTTCACAGCAAAGCAGGCTGCAAGGCACTCCAGACTGGTGAATTGACGGGACACAGTTATCTATCAGTCCAGATTGCCCCATTAGTTATGTCTTAAAAACCTCTTTTGGATTCTCAGATGTTCCTGCACATGAATTTCCTGGCTGACTACCTATGGATTCTTCTGCATTTGATTTGATGCAGACTGTTTACCAGTTGCTTGAATACTAAGTGCTGTAATAAAAGTCTGAGGCTATGATTATCTCAGAACAAATCCAGAACTGCCTTTTGTGTAATATTTTATAGTTTATTAGTTTGTATGCATCAAAGCTATCTTTGATATATACATATTAGACACTATATCAGATAGGTATTTTTTTTATTTTCTGAAACATACCTCAATATGACTTTCAATTTTGCACTTTGGAGTTGTGCAGAAAACAAAGGATTTGCAAACAACTGGCAATCACACAAGCAAGCTTTCAAGTCGAATAACTGAAAACATCCATTTTATGCATGCAAATGTTATTTAAGCAAATCTAAGGGTCTTTTTAAATGTCAGCTGGACACACAAGAATGAACTTCCAAATTTAGAGGCCATTTCTTAAAAAAGTGTTTCTTAGTGCTGTAATATGCCTTTCCTTATTTAATTTGATTAAAATTGATTTTTCTTGTTAGGCTGATTTTTCCTTTTTCCTGGACTGTCACTTACTATAAAATACTTACTGAAATGTGTATGGTTCTACAGAAGCGTACATCATTTCAGAATGTAAAGTATAAAAGAAAGCTGGAACATGTAGGAAGTGTAGATAGGCAAAACAGCTGAGAAAGCTAAGTCTTTTAAAATAAACATTAGCTGTGCATTCTGCACTTTGTTAGCCAGCAAACTTAAGGTTCTTTTGCTATTTTGTGAAAACCACATACATGAGAGAGAGAGAGACAGACAGACCAAAGATATGTGACCAATACAGAAAACTCTGCATTAAGAGAGAGCAATGTTAGTGGGCAAGTTTTCATCCACCTGCTCTAGCAATTATTATTAGTAGTAGTAATTTTCCTTTTCTCAGAAACATCAAGATTTTTCTGCAGTCAAACAAGTGTTAACCTTTTCCTCTCTTTATGTTTTTAACCTTTTATCCTATTAAAAAAAATAAATCAGACCCAAACCTGCATGTCTTAAGAGAGTCACAATCACCTCTATAATTCTATAAACGACCTCTGCATAATAACTCATGGCATATATAAAAGCACAGACAAGGTCAGTTACTATGAACAATTCACGATCAGTTACCGTGGCAACACAAATGTGTGGCAACGGGGGGGAAAAAGCATTCTAATAATAATAGGATGTTCCCATTATATAAGCAACGTTTATGATTTTTACAGTGGAGCAAAGCTGATGTTCTGAAGGTCTTGATCCTGATTCATCTCTCATGCCAGGTTTATTTTGGTTGTACCTCTACTGATTTCAGTGGAGCTACTCCACGTTTATGCTGGTTCAAGCAGTAAGAGAATCAGTGTCCTGGTTGGTGGGATGTTTTAATCTTGCTTTGTGTTATGCTGCTTTCTTTCAACTTTGTTTTTAATTGTGGTTTTAGACGTTAGACTTCATTTTGCAAAATTATGTGTAGCACTCATTATTAGTCACAAAGGTATATACTTTATCCATCTATGAGAGTCTCTACTTTGCCTTCTTTCAATTCAAATTGCTTATGTCCACACATATTAAAGTGAAGCAGCAGTTTGTAACGTAACCCAACAAGTCAATGCATTCGATCTAGTGATTATAAGATTTAGTCTTCTGGATTTAAGGATCTTTCATTGCAACATCTTTGACTCTGGAATTCGATTCTCCTTCTAATTCAAGCTTTGGATTCCATGAGGGCAAGTTTGTTATTGTACGTGGCACCCTTTTTTTAAATTTGAAGTACAGTAGATAGTCGACACTCCAGTGTTCGAAAACTAGACTTATCTGATAAAGAAAAACACAGTTACATACTCTTCATAACTGTGGTTCTTTGCAATATCATAGTCAGTGGGTCCCACTACAACTGTGCATCTACTTTAAGTGCATGAGACTAGATTAGTCTGAGATCTGTATTGCATCTCCACTAGGTCAATATTATTCTGAGTTGGCCACATGGAGAATCTTTTCCATTTTGAAAAGTACATGGCCCTTTGGAAGTTTTCCTGCCTCTTCTAAGAATATCCTGAACTTGCAAGGTGCAAACTCTTTCAGTGGTGCTCAACCAACCAACAGCCAAACTATAAGGCAGAATGACTGATGGTATGGGTCTAGCATCTGACTAGATTTCTAGGACATTATATGCAGGCAGGCCAGAAGCTTTAAGAGAGCATGCTTAGACATCAACAACATGTCCAGAACAGCAAGAACTGTCTCAGCCAAAATGTTGCTAGCTTTCATCACTGAAGCCTTATCTTGTCTGATCTTAATTATTATTCTGAGGACTAAGGGAAAAGGTGGGAAAGCAGATAGGAGACCCTGGGACAGTGTTTTTCAAACTCAAGCCCGGGACCCAGCACTGGGTCGCAGACCCTCAGGCATTGAGTTGCAGCACCTCCTACTGCTGCTGCCAAAACACTAGGATGCATTGCTCAAAGATGTAACTGTTAGGTCATGGGCATAATTTTTTTTTCAACTGGGTCCCAAGGAAAACTGTTTGAAAATCACTGCCCTAAGATAACTTAAAGAGGAAACTGTCCAGTAGGAAGACTAAACTTGCACCTCTCCTAGAGCAGAATACATATACTTAGTGCTGTCACCTGTGGCAAATATATTTATGATGGGAGCTTCCCGATCGTGATTAGCATATTTCTATTCAGGAAGTCCACTAGGTCATTATCAATTGCTGCAAGCCATTGTACTAGTAGGATAATACTATGTTGACAACATTCCTGAAACTCATTGGCTTCCTAGCAAAGAGATAGAGCATCTCCTTTCTTGTTTAAGTAGCACATCCATCCTAAACGTATTGTCTGTCAATATCTGGACCATGGAGTTCCAGAGAATAGGCAGGAATGTCATACAGACTAATCTTGATGGCCCTCAGCTCAAGGACATTCATTTGTACCCTCAGGTCATCTTGAAACAACATTCCTGGAGCAGAAACTGAGATGATGTCAAAGGGCTTGTGAAACTTTTTACATGATCATGGTCTCAATCTCCTGATCTTGGCACTCAGCACTAAAAGCTCTTAGAATGCTTTCCTAGTACAAAATCCAAGGATACCACTTCCTCCAGTGACAATAAAAGGAGGTTTTAAAGTAGTACATTGGTGTTATTTAGCCCTGCACCCAACTTCTCTTGCTCTTCTGGCATCTGAAGTTTAGCCAGGAGTGCTGCTGGAGTTGGGAGTGGAAAAGACCTCTTTCTCTTCCTAGCGGTGAAGGACAGCTCCTTGATAACTGTGAAGGCAGGCCCTTCTACCCCCCAAAGAAGGCCCTGATAGCTAACCATCTCAGTAGGGATGGCTCACGGGTATTGGCAGAACCAATGGTGGTCTTGAAAGGCCATTGGTAGCTGGTGCTTGTAGAAGAAACCCATTGCTCTTAGCAGCACTAACCAAAGACCTCTGAGTACAAGACTAACTGCTCAATGATTGGAAGAATGCACATCCTAGTGATGACACTCAGAACACACTTTATGGGGGTACTGATGTGTAAGGAATTTTTAGTACTGGTTTTGCACTGGGGTCTCAGCACTCAATTAATCTCCTGAAACTAGGGTCATGGGCCAATAGTGAGTCTCTAGTGCTGGTGCCAGTGCAGTCTGCAGCATTTCAAGCTACCTTTTTCCCCTTGAGGGTCCGTGGGACTTGGAAAATTTTCATTGGAGGCTTTGACGTACCTACTCTATGAAGAACAATAGGTTTACACTTCAGCTTCCGTCCTGATTCCCAAAGCACCCACTTTCAATGCTTGACTTCAACAACTGAGCTGTTGGCGTCAGCCTAAGTGGTGAGATAAGTCCACTTCAGCTCTGCATCAATGTTGTTGTGAGCGTCAAATGTTGGCAACAGGATATTTCCATTGATCCATCATCTCTGTGGTGGTCTTGGGTGTCACCTGTCTACTCAGTGGGGCTGAATATTCAATAGGACATTGTAGCTGGTTTCCTTCAAGTCTGAAAAGATGTTCACATGCTGTTCCCAAAGATGGAGTTTACCTTACCTTGCACCTCAGGAACTGAGAGAAACACAGGAAAAAAAACAAAAACCAAAACACAACATCTACTGTATCCATCTTTCAAGGGATTAGGCCAGCAGGGGTAGGGCAGGGCTTGAAGTCCACAGGTTTGGAGTGCACCATTAAAGAAGCCCTCTAAAAAAACAGATCTGAACAGAAAAATTCAACCAAGACATTGGTGAACAGTAGACAGAGCTCAAAAAAGAGGATGATAAGCAGTCCTGACTGTTTGCAGAAGTTTAACCTGAACTAAGAATTAGGGGTGGGACATTTATAAGATTCTGTCTCTCTGCAATAGGTTCTGAAAAAAAGAACTGATCAAGGGTCATGACTTCTCCACCCTTTCTGATCTCATAGGGGAGCCCAAGGAAGCATAGGGCACACAAGAGGCCCTAATGGCCATTGCTGGTTTTGTGGGGGTTTTTTGTTTTGTTTTGTTTTGTTTTTAAAAAAGAACCAACACAGTCTCATACACAAAAGGCCCATGCATGCCTATACTGAGAGCCATGATGACATGTGAGTCAAGAAATACAATTTTCAAAAGGGCCTTAGCAAACCAAGTTCTGTTTTCAAGGATGACTTGGGCATTTGGGAATTCTCACTGAAAAACAGAAGGCCACTAAAGACCCACATTTTAAGAAATGTCTGAAGTTGCAGCGTCTAAAGTTGAAAAGATTTTCAAAAACTCTTACACACATGAATCTCATTGGGAGACTCTGGCTTTTAAATTATTAGGCTTTTTTAAAATTGTGTCATACATGGCTGAGGATATGTATTTGTACTTCTGTTTTTCAGACAAGTCTAGTAGGTGAAAAATGATTACACTAATTCTGTAGTGTTTTCATACACGCTGTGCACCTGAAGTATAGGTCGAGTTCTGCTATTTGACCATTATGAATAAAAAGTTCAAACTCTTGTGTGAATGCTCTATTGTCTACATTAAAAACACATTTTAATTCAGTAGAATACTGACCACTATGTATGTTGAACCAGTGTTTGTTTTCCTAACTAAGAATGGTGTTCCAATCCCAATGTTTGCAACAGATTATTTTCCCTCCAGTCTGGAATTATTTGAAGACAATAATATGAACGTCCATTTTACTATCTTCAGTAACAAAGTACTCAGAAATATATCTGGATTAAACCTAGTATAGAAATTGGACCAGTTTTTGCTTGTGCACCTACAGTAAGAAGATATTTTAAAAATTAATATTTCTGAAAACAATTGCAAGTGCATTTCTTCCTCTGGAAATATTTAAAATTTTTCTGTCTACTTCTTGACTGAACAGGGCATCCTTGACTTTTTCTTCTTCCTCCCATTGAAGATGGCCACCCGCTTTTTCTACATTCTTAGTCCCCCTCCCTGCCCCTGGCAAAAATTATGAAGAAAATATAGAGAGAGCAGTAATAAGCGATGACAGGACACATGGATTAGTACCTAAGGATCCTACAAAACAGCATTTTACAAATCATAATCTCATGAGAAAACTTTTAAATTTTCCTGTGCCGGTATTTGCCTCAAGCCCAAAAATTAGCTCATGGATTGGAGATTTTTCCTGTCAGTTTATTCACTTTCCCATGTGCTTAAAATGCAGTTTTCCTCCTAAAACTGTCTTAATAAAATTGGTATTGACAATTTCATGTTTATTGCACTTTTTCCAGATCACTGTTGTTCAGCTTACTAATAAATGGATTATTTCTCCATCTCCCAGCTGACAGACCTGCAAATTCATGGCAGACTCAGTGGAGGTAGCATCATTCCTTCTCACACAGTACAAATTGTACTTGCAGATTTTTCTAGGCTAACTTATTCCCTCAGTTATGTTCCCTTGGTGAGTTCTGAAAACTGATGTTAGTGACTTCGAGAAAAAAAAAGGCCTAATGGAGTTCCATATAACTTAGATCTCAGTGACAATTTTGCAAATTGAAGGTGCAGCTACAGCATCTAACTGTTGCCCTTTTACATACAACCTGTAATCTAAAAGCTAATGGAGCAAGGGAGTTCTGGGCAGCTTGAAAGAAGAGAGAGAGAGAGAGAGTGTACGTGCATGCACGTGCGTGTGTGTGTGAGAGAAAGAGAGCGAGCACACTGGGCAGGAGGAATTAATGAAGCAGAGAGGTTAGAACTGAGAAGCAGAGTAAATGGAAAAGGAATAGTTATATAAAGTAAATTAAGTTCTGTTGGGTCTTCAACTGTAGAGGACAAGAAGCCTGAATTTATATGCAAAAGCTATGAAGAAGTTAATTCACAAACCACAGAGAGAGAAACAATAGGTAAACCATATACATTTGCATTATGCTGGAGTTTTGGAAGATCTTATCACAACCAGGAAAAGGGTTATAACTCAGACTTTATAAACAGAGCTGGTTATTATGAATAAAACAGTTATTGGTTGGGATGGTTCTTTTGTTTGTTTTTGGAGCAACAAGCCTGATGAACTACTGGCTTAGCAAATGAAATAGACAGGGAAGGTACTCTAGACATTCAAAGAGCAAAGTCAAACTGAATTGTTGAAATTGCATCACAATGATTACCAGGGTGGTTTAACAGCCACAGTAATACAGTTGGGTTTTTGAAAAATTTAAGCTCATTAGTCTGAAGAGACTGTAGACTGGTAAGAAGATAGATAAATTTATGTTTGGGTGCAGACAAAGGTCTGGAAAGAACTAAAGCTCCATTTATTTACTACATGGTATTTAAAGAATGTGTAATAAAATGGATAATACATAAGGAGTGAGACCATGTCCAATTATGAAACAGCCATTTCGATCATGTTTCTATATAATATTTGATTCTGAAACAGTCAAGTTACCAGGAACGAACCATGTGGTTTTGAAATTAGAACCATAGAACCATAGAATCCTAGGGTTGGTAGGGACCTCATAGGTCATCTAGTCCAACATTGCAGGAAGATAAGGCAGACTTCAATCAGATTTGAAAAGCAGGGGTAAGAACAAAAGCAAGACATGGGCATTAAAACCTTTGTTTACTATTGTGCTGTAAAGTCATGATCTGATCCAGAGTTGGAGTTACCATTTGCTTCAGTGGGTGCACACTGTCATTTCAAAGGTTTTTCTGATGTGGGGTATGGCTGAGAGGGTACAGTAAAACAAGAGCATCATCACAAAAAGGTAAAATGAGGCCTTCTTACAACAGCAAATGTTTTTCTTTGTTAAATACACTTCAACTCCTATCGTGATTTTATAAGAGTCTTGTGATATGTATTTTCCCTTAAAGTCTCACCTATTTGAAGAGATTACAAGAGAATCTCAGTTTTCCTTTTTAAGACAAGCAAATCAGAGCACTCATGGCTTAGGACAGAAGTTTGGAAATGTGAAGTGATACATCCTAAAAGCTCCAAATCCAAGAGACAAATAAAAAGAACCAAAAACTTATTTTCCTAAAAGAGAAAAGAAAAAGAAAAAAGAAAAAAAATGCCATGATTTTTACAGTATTTTCATCCTTTTTTTTTTTAAAGGGCCTGACTTCTTTAACTTTCGGAGTTGGAGGGACTGTGCTATCATTAGTCCATTCTTCATGCCTTAAAATTTAAAGAAACTTTCCAAGTCCCTGCAGTTCATCTCAAAAAGCAGCCACATTTTTCAGCTCACTGGACTATATCATTTACACAATCAACTATAAACTAGGTTTGTTTATCCACACAGAAACAAGTAAACAAAAAAGTCTAAGTGCTTGTTTTCCTTAGTTTTCGATCACCTAATTTGGAAAATAGCCAGTTGGCAGTGCTTTACAATACATTGCTATATTGAGTCTAGAGTCTGGCCCATGTTTACTTTTTTGACACCTTTCATTTTCCTTTCATATTTATGAACAAACACAGGCAAGCACATGAAATATTTAGCTCTTCCAAGTTTCCCCCGCCTTCTAATTCTTCATTAGTAACTGGTCATGTAAATCATAATTGTAACACACATCAGCCATATGCAGCTGAGACATCAAAAATCTGGAAGGTATCTAGAGGCATCAATTTAATGTATTTGAGGTGTGTGTTTGTGTGCACACACACGCAAACATGAGTGTGCATGTGCTTTCAAAATCCTGCCAGTGCCTTTTTTTTTCCCCTCTACTCAGTTTCAGGTAGGTCAACCCATGATCTACTGCTTCATCAGAATATCTAGAATCACAAATTCTCAACCCTTTCCAGAACATATTCATGCTATTGTGTGAGTGCTATGGTTTGATGGCAAGTAAATTTTCTCCATCCAATCAAACAATACAGGGAAGACAGATTTTTAATTATTTACCTATTTTATGTCTATTTTGTTTTTCTGTGTCATGTCTTTTTTTTACTTGGGCCAGTTTTTCTATTAAATATTAGTTTCAGAATCACCCAATGCCAATTGTGAATCCTAACCACTATGCTCAGCAGATGACATCACCACTCTTCTGCTTTAAAAATATATGTTCATTTATTATGACGATTCCAGTCACAAGTCAATATTAGGTGGGGTTGAGTTTTCTTTTACAGCAAGGTTTAAATTTGTTTTGTCATTATATAGAATATTAATCTCACATACATAGTTACTAGACCCACCTCATTAGCCATTGCCTTCAAAAATAATTTTGAAGCTATGAAAGGAGCAAGTTATCTGAAAGGCTTTCTTCCCCTCATCTTCAAATGTTGTTTGGAAAAGCATCTTTACTAAAACAAATTTCCTTTGTGAGCCTAACGAAATGTCATTCTCAGTGAGCTTTTCCAGTGCAGGATATTTGCAGCATTACATTACAACAGATCTTATACCAATAAGAAGCCACATTGAAAACATACACACTCAGAACCCCAGAATCACCTGTCACAGTAACTTATCCAATTGTAACTACAGGGGGGTATTTTAAGTAGGTGGAATGTAATTGCCTAGTTGGAATTTGGCCAGTACACTGGAGCTAATCATTTTTTAAAACGAATTTAGAGATTATGTGAAAAGTGGCAGGTAAACAGCAAATGAAAAAGAAATCAATGTATTCATAGGAAAGATATGGTGTTAGCAGCAGTGGTGCAAACACATCTGACAATACACCCATTTCCTAAAATGGAGGAGGATCTGTATTGGAGTGACATGTGGAGCAGTTTCCAGCAGTTGTGTCCTTTTTACAGAAACTACAAGTAGTGATTGTCACTAGCAAATGCAATGGTGGCTTTTTTGGTCAGTCTGTTAGAATCTTGACTAAGACCCAACTGCAATTAAGCAACCAATTTGCTGTCTGATGGCAGCATCTTTTGGACAATATTGACCCTTCCACGATTCAGGCTTATGACTTGAACTCAAATGGTTATCATATTTTTAAGGTTGAGCATTCTACCAAAAAACAACCATTTGGTTGAAACCAGATTTAAGAGTTTATGTTACATATCTATCAAACTACAGGTAGACTCTAACAGTTCTTCACTCAGTTGACAGATTTGCATGTAAAAACAATTTCCAAGATTTCTCTCCTGATTGTTCAACTATATATAATGATTTTTTTGGTCATTTAAAATTCAAATAGTTTTCAGCTGTATTACAAAATTGCACCTGTAAAAATATATTGCCTACTCTCTTCATGTGTCTATCTCTGCTTTCAATATCTACTGATTGTTCCACAGGATTCACATTGCTATTATGCAGTGAAGGCAAAAATGCAGATTCTCTCCACTTGCACAATATAGCAGGTGCAGATTTTGGCTTTAAGTTATTAACATAATGCCAGCTTCATTTATGATCATTTTAGAGGTTTCTAAGTGGTATCATTTTAAAAGAGATATTAAGGTTTTTATTCCTTTAATCTGAAACTTAAAAAACCGGTAAGGCTTTGGTCATTTTTATAAAGCAGGTTTTGGGTGCATGGGAAACATAAATCAGATATACCTGCATTTTTCTCTTAACATCAAGCTAATTATTTGATTTAAAGTAGCACTGAGATCTTTTGTATTAGTGGGAACATTTCTTTAAAGAAAGTTTACAGATATTCTCTTTCAAAGCTGTTTCAAGCAATACGAACATTATGCAAATGAGAGCAATTTTCATCTCAGAAATCAAGAGTTCACAAAGTGATAGGACACAAGGAAAGTTCTAGAAAAACAAACTATACAAACTCTCTCTCTTTCTGTATCATAGAAGTACTGAACAATCAAATCTGATATTACAAGGAACCTTCAGAGCCAAGAGTAATAATGATTAATAAAATGTTCTATGAGCAATTTCTGACAATAGTACTTTGAGCAACCTACTCTTAGTAGCAGACTGTAACACTTCGATGCTATGCCTGTAAAATAATCAGTCAAACTTTTTCCAAATACCTTTAAAACATAGCTCTTACATCTTACAGTTTATGGCCCTGACTCAGAGAAATACTCTTATTTAATAGATAGCAACTAAGTTAAAGTCAGAGCACGTGCCTAAGTGTTTACTGAACTGGGAATTATCAGAAACAGTATTATATGCAAGGACACACCTTGAGCTCCTTGTGGCAGAGACTATGAATTACTTTGTTTGTTTGTAAGATGCCTATCCATATAATTCAGGCTCCGATCCTGACTGGGGTTTCCAGGCACTGCTCTAATATGTATACTAAATTACAGACAAACGATGTTAAAAGAACACCAAGATTCCTAAATGAAGTACCAAGAAACTGGAAAAACTACAGAATGCAGGTTGCCAGCCAATTAGCCTTAATTCAGTTCCCTGGTGTGTATTCATTATTGCAAAGAGACTTGCTCAATTTCACAGAGAAAAGCTGCAACACAGCCAGGAGAAGAATCCCAAACTCCAGTGTTCCAGTCAAATGCCTTAACAACCAGAAAACATCCCTTATTTTCTTCTAACCCTTTGCCTTAATCACTGTGCATTCCAGAAGAAATAGCATGTCAACATACAATTTAAAAATGTATCATAACTCATTGGTACAAAGAGAGCCCAATTAAGATTGTACATCAGTCTCCTTTCGGCATTTGGTTGAGTGAATGTAGAACCTTAACATTCTTTTACTGTCAGCTTTTGTTTCCAACTTCCTACTTTTTAAAAGAAATAATTGAAAAAACAGAAATTCCATCAAGTGGAACCACACTAAATGTGTTCATAAGTTATTAGCAGAGCTTGAACACAGCATCTTTATAGCCACAACAAAGATCTTAACTACTTAACGTAATAGAGTAAACAAGCTACAGCAGTAATGACCGCACCACGCATTAAGCAGAGGGCTGGTGTATGGCTGACTGGAGGGAAGCGTGTATCTCCTTTAAGAGCTAGAGAAGCATGAGTGACTTTGCAGCAACCACATAGCACATCTGCATGAGACCACTGGCCCATTCCCCTGGTGACCAGACAATAGGGGAGGCTATGTAAGTATATGCAAGGCAGGAGAAGCCCTCTTTTTATCTGAACCAAGTGGAGCAGCACCCATCCTTTCACCCACCAAAATGGTGAAATATGTGGCTCGGTCAGGATCTGCTGTTGGTTATTGTGCTAGTTGCTCTTTTCCCCCTCAACCTCAGATTGCCCTAGATGAAGTCAGGTTCTTTTGTCTTCCCCACAGTAGAGTGAAAGGGCTTATTTGGGGGTGAACATGGAATAACAGTTAAGCTACAATGTCACAACTCATGTCCTGTGCAGGTATTCTGTAGGAAAGGTCGACTGTGATGAGATAAATTGACTGGCAAAGCATTTAAATGAGCTCTTTATTGAATGAGCAGAAATGGAGAAGCTGGAGCTCCTAAAACAAGCATGGCAGGAAGCCAACCAACCCTCTCACTTTTATGGCCCACCTCAACCCTCATTCAGGGGGGATGGGAGAAAGTCCCAGAAACATGTCACTTGGGACCAGAATGGGAAAGGGGAAGGACTGATGGAAGCCCCCCACATGCACATTGAGAAGATGATGGAATTACCTACAATGTACATTTCTGTCTACAGGGTACTTCCAAATAGTTAATACTGAAGTTGTGGCCTAATTAAATCACACCCACGGTCTTCCTTTTGGCATAGCTAGACAATAGGCATTCATTCCCTACAATGAAAAGCCAAAGGGGATGTAGGGTAAAAAACACACTTTGCAAGTGGCTTATGCAACTAACCAGCAGCAAAATGTTAGCATGCAGGATCCCTGGGTTTTGCTCTTCATTCTAGACAGGAATTAAAGATAACGCAGCACATCACAAGCTTCTGACTATAATAAAATACACGCAGAAGACAGAGAGGTTGAAAGTCTCTGGGTAAAAATCAAAGTAGTAAAAAACATGGGTGATCTCATGGTAGGGGTCTACTATAGACCACCCAATCAGGAAGAAAAGGTCGATGGCGCTTTCTTTCAGCAACTAACAAAATCATCCAAGCCACAGGACTTGGTACTGATGGGGAACTTCAATTATCCAGACATCTGTTGGGAAAATAACACGGCAAGGCACAGATTAGACAGTAAATTCTTGGAATGCATTGAAAACAATTTTCTATTTAACAAAGTAGAAAAAGCTACTAGGGGAGAGGCTATTCTTGATTTGGTTTTGACAACCAGAGAGGAAGTGGTCGAGAATTTGAAAGCGGAAGGTGACTTAGGTGGAAGTGATCATGAAATGATAGAGTTCATGAATCTTAGAAATGTTAGGAGAGCGAATACCAAAACAAAAACAATGGATTTTAGGCAGGCAAACTTCAGCACACTCAGGGAATTGATGGGAAGGATACCATAAGAAGAATGTCTAAGAGGAAAAATGACTAAAGCTAATTGGCAGTTTTTCAAAGAGACATTATTAAGAGCACAAGAGTTAATGATTCCACTGCATGGGAAGGATAAGAAATATGGCAAGAGACTGCCATGGCTTAATCAGGAGACTTTCAATAATTTAAAAATAAAGAGAGTCCTACAAAAAGTGAAAACTAGGTCAAATTACAAAGGAGGACAATAAACAAACACAATTATGTAGAAGAGAAATCCAAAAGGCCAAGGCACAAACAGAGATCAAACTAGCTGAAGGCATAAAGGATAACAAAAAGACATTCTTCAAATACATCAGAAACAAGAGAAAAACCAAGGACAGTGTAGGACCCTGACTCAACAGAGGCTAAAACAATAAATGAAAATGTGGAAGTGGTAGAAGAACTAAATAATTTCTTTGTTTCTATCTTCACTGAGAAGGTTGGTGAAGACTGGATGTCTGATGTAGAGGAGGCCAATAGGAATGAGATAGGGTCGGAAGCCAAAATAGGGAAAGGGCAAGTTAAAAATTACATGGACAAATTGGATGTTTTCAAGTCACCAGGGCCTGATGATATGCACCCCAGACCAGTAGTTCCCAGCCTTTTTTTCTGCTGTGGCACACAGTGACATGTGGTCTCTCGCAGCTCCCAGGCCCTGCCACTGTGGGCAGCCCCCCAGCCAGGGCTGGATCCTGCTGCTGCTGGCAGCCCCCGGACCATGGTTGGGGCCATATCCTGCCACTGCTGGCAGCACATCAAAGAGGTTGCCATGGCACACCAGTTAGGAACCACTGCCCTAGACTACTCAAGTGGCTGACTCAGGAGATATCTGAGCCATTATCTTTGAAAAATCATGGAAGGGGGGTGAGGTCCAAGAGGCCTGGAAATTGACAAATATAGTGCCCATCTACAGAAAAAGGAAATAAGAACAATCCAGGGAATTATAGACCAGTCAGTTTAACCTCTGTACCGAGAAAAATAATGGAACAGATAATTGAGGAGTCAATTTGCAAACATCTAGAAGAGACTAAGGTGCTTAGGGCTAGACAGCATGGATGCCAAAACAAATCATGTCAAACTAATTTGATAGCTTTCTGTGATGTGGTACCAAGCCTTGTGGATAGAAGGAAAGTGGTATATCTAGACTTTAATAAGGCATTTGAGTTTAAATAGGGGTAGTTTGTCCTGCCATGAGTGCAGGGAACTGGACATCACATTCTTATTAATAAACTGGGGAGGTACAAACTAGATGGAGCTACTATAAGATGGGTGGAAAACTGTCTGGATAACCGCTCCCAGAGAGTAGTTATCAATGGTTCACATTCAGGCTAGAGGACATAAAGAGAGGGATGCCGCAGGGATCTATCCTGGATCCGGTTTTGTTCAACATTTTTAATCAATGACTTGGATGATGGCATAGAGAACAAACTTATAAAGTTTGCAGATGATACTAAGCTGGATGAGATTGCGAGTACTTTGAAGGATAGGATCACAATTCAAAATAATTTGGACAAACTGGTGAAATGGTCAGAGATAAATAGAATGAAATTCAAAAAAGATCAGTGCCAAGTATACCCCATTGCACACATACAAAATGGACAGTGACTGCCTAGGAAGGAGTACTGCAGAAAGAGATCTGGGTGTAATAGTGTAGCACAGCTGAATATGAGTCAGCAGTGTAATACTGTTGCAAAAAAAGCAAACATCATCCTGGGCTGTATTAACAGGAGTATTGTGAGTAAGACATGACACTCTATTCTGCACTGATTAGGAATCAACTTGAGAACTGTGTGCAGTTTTGGGTGCCTCATTTCAAAAAGGATGTGGAGAAACTGGAGAAAGTCCAGAGAAGGCCAACCAAAATGATTAGAGGTCTGGAACATTTGATCTATAAGGAAGACTGAAAGAGCTGGGTTTGTTTAGTGTAGAAAAAAGGAGACTGAAAGGAGATATGATAACTGTTTTCAAATACCTAAAAGGTTGTTATGAGGAAGAAGGAGAATATTTATTCTTATTATTCACAGATGATAGGAGAAGCAATGGGCTTAAATTAAAGCAAAGGAGGTTCAGCCCAGACATTAGGAAAAAAATTCCTAATTGTCAGGGTGATTAAACACTGGAATAAGTTGCCTCGGCAGCTTGTGGAATCTCCTACATCGGAAGTTTTTGAGAGCAGGTTAGACAATGGTCAGGAATGGTTTAAATAGGGGGTACTTGGTTCTGCCATGAGTGCAGGGAACTGGACTTGATGACCTGTCATGGTCCCTTCAAGTTTCTATGATTCTAAGGTGAAGAGCACAGATTTAGTAGCAACAGAGGAAAAGGTAGGGCTTCAACTTGCAATCTTCTTCTGCAGCTCAATCTCTGTCAGAGCAGAGAGCTTGGTCAGTGCACATGGAAAACGAATAGCCCACTGTCCCTTGCACCTCTTTCTTAAAGCGAGATATTTTGGCTATTATGTCCACCTCTGAGTGCTGCTCACTATGAGATCTCTATCTCCTGAACAGGTTTTCTTTCTCCTTTCAAAAACAATTAACTGGTCCTTAACATCAGTTCTAGAACTGAATAATGGTTTAAGCATTAAACCACAGAGTAAACTTGGGTTCCAATGTGGTTTACATGTCTAAAAGAAAAGGGATGGGGAGCAAGAGAAACAACTGAAATTTCCCTAAAAATACCTGTAATCAAGAGAGGTCAGAAGCTCATTGAGATGCAGGTTGATTTTGTTACTTTAGTGGTACTGTAAAAACATTGATGTTGGAGATTTCAAATGTCATAACATGCCCAGAGCTATTCAGATACAAGTTTATTAACATGTGGTAATAAACTGAAAAACAAAAATTTTATACAGCATTGTGAGTTAAACTCTACAGGATTCACATAACTCTATCTAGTGATGTATTAATGAATGTCACCCGAATTCCTCAACATTTGGAGGAGTATCATTAAAATAGCATTTGAGCTACATTTTACTGTTCAAAGGTACCTTTTCTGCCACCTGATCCAACCAAGTTTGTGTTTAGTACATCTGCAATTATATTTCACTGGATATGGTGACTGTACCCAGGGAATTAAGTCAATAAGAAAACATTTAATTAAAGGAAATCAGTTTCTGTAATCTGAACCTTAAAAACTGTTGCACTGTAAAACAGATGGTCTGAAATAAAATCTGGAAAACCTGCAACGCCAATAAAATTGAATTATTTTCTCCAGTGATGGGAGTTTGTTTTATAATTAAACTTTAAATATGAATAAACATTTTGTGAAATATTATAAAAATTGATTTTCATGATTTTGGAAGCAGGAAATAAGGGTTTTACCTTAAATTTCCTATATAATGTGAGTTACAAGGCGTTAATATCACGTAGCTCTTGCAAAATATATTACCTCCTTGCTACAGAGTGCTGGGGGGAAAGAGCTGAGTCATCACTCTGATCACTTAGACATTAGGCTGGTTTAGACACTTAAATCACCCTGCAGAACACTTGTGGAGGAATATGCAGCTAATTAACTCATCAGGGTGGGAAATCTGATAAACCAATCATCCATTAGATGAGGGAGATAAAAGACAATAGAGGAAGGAAGAGGAGGAATGACCCAGGCTAGCTGAGTCCAATATGTTTGGAGATCCTGAGAAAAGAAGAACTTTGTTTCTCCACGTCCCTGTGGGAAACGGTAAGAAGCACTGAAAACATATTGCTACACAAGTCTGTACTGGTGCTGGTGAAGGGAATATAAATAAATTCACACAAAGTTGCCACTGGATTATCTGAGAAATTTCTGGAGTATCAGAAGAGAGGAATGGAGCATGCCCCATTATACCCCAAAAGGAAACAACATGTGAAAGGACAGCTTTACTTTCTAAAGAAACACTCTATTAGCACAATTAACTTACTGTAATATGCATATTATAGCACCAGTACCATGGCATTTTAAAATATTCCTTCAGAAGCACGGCCTTTGTGATTAAAGTAATTAAAAGTGAATTATTTGAAATTCTATTAATACTTAAATATTTAGATTATGTTATCAAAAGTTTATGTAACCCATATGCCTAAAGAGGCTCTTTCTTTAAGAGGCCAGTTCAGGGTGGTTACTGTGGCTGGGCAAATTAGCTACCCAAAAACCAGATCTTTCTGGAAACAGGGAGTGGCAGCATTTTGAGTATGCTCCACAAGTTTTCTATTGTTGGTGTGAACAGAAGCCTGAGAGAAGCTGGAGAGCAGCAGCCCTGAGAGCAGCAACTACAGAGAGCTGAAGAGCCCATGTGCTCAGTATTCATGAGAGGAGCTGAGCCAACAGTGGACTGAAAGATGTTTTCTCCTAGTTGTGGAGTATTTTGCAGAAGAGTTTTCTCTAATAGGACTGAGTGCTAGCTGACCAGTTATCAGACTGCATGGTGCGGGTTGTGGAAGAGAAAGAAAGGACTGCATGCAATCCTCCAGAAGATTCCTGCAGCTAGAGAAGAGGACTGCAACTTCTTCCCACTCAAGCCTCAAGGACTTGACCAGAGACTGCAACTGAGATAATGGTCACTCCACCTGAACTTTGGGACTCTTGGGTTTCTTAGTGTTCTGTTTAAATTCATTTGTCTTTTAGGTTAAGATCTGTTAAGTTAGTAAGCAATAAAGTTCACTGTTAGGTTTACCTTAAGTAATAGTTTAATGTGGGATAGTAACTCTGAGCAGTCTTCGCTGTGAGGCCCTGTAGAACTGAATCCTGGCTCTCCAGCTGCTTTCTCCAGGGGTTTATCTCTGTTAGGCACTGGAGAGGGGCTAATGAATGAATTCTAGCCCACCTGAAGGTTACATTTACAAACTGAAGATGTATTGTATTTAAATTAAAAAAGAAAAAACTGTGACGTTATAAAGTTCTCCCAGCGGAGGACTGTCTCTGCAGCACATTATTTAGTATGTGGATCACTCTGACGAGTAAGATCAGAACAAGAGTGCTTTTACCACTTGACTTCATAGACTTACATAGGCTTTCCTTGTTATGCAACATAGATATTTTTCTGCCTGCTTAATTTCATGCTGTTACTTTCAGAATTATCTTCATGTAATCCTAGAAGTAATTCTCCATCCTCAGAGAAGTTACTTCAATGTTTTAATTTGTAGCCTTTAAAAAAAAAAAAGATAAAATACAGGCTAGACTATCGTGGGAGAAAATCCACAAAAGCTCATGCAATAAATAAATTTGTTAGTCTTGTAAGTGTCACAGTGCTCTTGGTAAGAAGTTCTTATTTCAAATAGGATTACTTGCTGAGTAGATTACTACTTAAGATGGCAAAACACATCATAAACTTTTTTTTAAATTAGCACACCATTTAGCATTCCAATTTTGTGATAAGTAAATTTTTTTAATTAGTGATTTCTTGTCTGAGTGTACAAAGAAACTTCCTAGACAACTTCTTAAAAGTAGCAGTGTAAACACTGCAGCAGAGATGTGAGCTTGGCCTTGACTGCCTAATCTGTAGATCAAAGGTTAGGTGTCTAGCCTGAGTTGCTGTTAGCATTGCAATGTTCGCATTTTAGTGTGCTAGCTTAAAAAAGTCACAGCTGCAGCTGTGGAGTAAGGCAAATGCACCAGCACTGCAGAAGACGGCAGTAAAACCACCTTACAAAGCTCCTTCACCTTCACAAGTCCTAGCTCAGGGGTCATGCTGGGGGCAGGGGGCAAACACAGCACATGGCACCGCAAAGATTTTATGCAGTGCCGCAGGCCACCAGGCAGCTGCAGAAATCTTCCAAACCTTAGATGGGGTTCTAAGGGCAGTCTAAATTATTCCAGGGGGTCCCAGAGCAGGACAGAACTGATGTGCACAAGGGCAGTTCAAAGTTACCATAATCCCACCTTCTCCTGGACTGTGACTTGTATGCTCTTCAAGGCATAGCACAGAACCTCACCATGGGTGTTTTAATTCAGGGCCATTTCTAATCAAATTTGTCCATGGAAATTCAATCTATTTTCCATTATAGGAAAAAAATAAATGGTGAAAATGTAATAACTTTCCCCTGCATTTCTCCCATCTGTTGGAAGTAGCAGAGACTGGCTCATTAACTGTGTGCCCTCAACACCAAATTGATATTCCAACTGTGCCTATGTTTTCCTCAAACTGCAGTCCAACTTCCAGTATTGAGAGGGACAAAGAGAGGGGTGAGATGCAATGCACGTCTTACCAAGTAATCATTTTTATGCTTTCTCACAAAGGGCTTGATCCAGCATCATTTAAGTCAATGGTTGCTGGGAGCAGGTTAAGTCTGATCAGGGTCTTTAAAATTAGTGAAAGAGAGAGGAAAATGGAGTGCAAGGAGCAGAAAATAATTGCACTCATGGACTTTTATTTACTTTGAAATATTAAAATTTTAACCTCTTTTCAAGGAAGCTTTTGGGCAAAGGTTTAAATGTATTTTGTTCCCTTCTGGCTCAAAGACCTCCTCTTTTCTAGAACATGTACCTTCAGGTGGATGAAATATAACCATTTTTCATATAGTAAAAAAATGACACTATAAAATAGCATCAGAACTCAATATCAAAACTACACAGTTAACACAGGTTTTTAGCAGTGAAGTTAAGTACAATTGAATAGGCACAATTTATATGAGCAAGATGACTGAACAGAGAAGAAAACAGGATTCATTATGACATGTAAAACATTCACTAAGGAATTTGAAGGTTTTTATGATTAATTTCTCAATTGTTTATTATAAAAGTTTTTAAAAGGTTGATTTTGTTAGTTCTTCTACTCATTTCATTAAAATCCCTCACTAGAAGTAGGGGGAGGCACTGAGACTCAACAATTATAACACAAATGCAATCAATATGCAAGTCTTTCTCTTAAAATAACTTATGATTAATCATGTTCCTGTGGTGAGCCGGGTTTTTTCGCCCCAATAGTTTGAAAGTAAAGGAATTCTAATTTCATGCATATATGTACACACACAGCCCCCCACATGCCACTCTGTGCCCCACACAGGGGCTCTGCTAGTGTTCTGTGTTCTCCAAAACATTTTAGGCATCTGCCATTTCTGAAGACAGACTGATAGACTAACAACAGCGAGAGAGTTATCTGGGATCTTCTGTATCAGACTAGCACAGCTAGGAATGAGATTCAAAAGGCAGTGTTATTTTTAACACCCACTTTGAAGCCTGTTTTGGTCACTGGACAACCCAACATGCCTTAGAGTGGCAAGCTCTGGTTGAGCATCCTGGTTGTTCCTTGGCCTGGTGGTGCTTTCTGTATAGGACATGTGTTTCCAGGAGATGTAAAGACCAAACATCTAAGTTGGGTACCCCACAGTCATCTTTCCCAGCAGCTTAAACCATACTTTGAATTCATGGCTTATCTACTAGACATCTAGTTATTGAAAGAGGCTTTAATTCTCCACTGTTTTTGGACTCCAACCTCTGGCCTATATATGAACCTTTCCTAGCAGAAAGGTAAGCTTCTTGGCAAATATAAGGAGCATCAGAAGTTACTATGTAATGAATTCATTAAGATGCAAAGCGAATACTAGAATCTTTAAAAACACGTCTGCACCAAAACATTGGAACTATTCACATCTAAGTACGACTATACACTGCAGTAAAGCTAATCATATGATACATTAGCTGGGTAGGAAAGGAAGATTCAACCTGCAAACTCTTCAGGTTCAAATCCAAATCAAAATTTACACAACCAAAAATACAGATAAAGTGAAAATAATCATCCAGGTATTTTGAAGAAATAAGATGTGAGGCTGTGCCAGGAAATCATATACGATATCCTAAATTTGCCTAAATGGATAAGGGAATCAAGAGCCTTAATTGCAGAGAGTCGGATCAAAGACATTTAAGAAGAAATGAACAAGATACACAACAGAAAATGGATTTACTGCTTATATTTGAAAACATTGCTTCTTGTCATCATGTAAAGACAATGTTTGTTTATTGTTCAGAGGGTGAATCTGCCAATTAAAACTTCAGTTTTGTGCAGCTCCAGCACAGTTTGTTGGCAAGGCAACAAATGTAGTGTGCAAATATAGCACACATTTCTGTCTTGAATTTGGAGAATCAACCCCCCAGAGAGCCAAAATGCCCTTCATCAGTAAACATAGGGAAAAATCATTATAATTTTATACCTGCTGCATAACAAATAATGTTTATTCTATCCAACGAGATTTTTTGTCTCTGGGAACTCTTTTTGATTTGAAACTTATCATTAAATGCCTTCGAAGTGGTGAAATAGTGATCTTTAAGTGAACTTCAATTACACCATGTACATTACTTGGACAATGAGCTTGGCTGAAAAATGATTACCAGATGGTGATGACACATTTGTAACATTGGAGTACTTTCAATAACTAACCTATGTCAAAGTGAACAGAAGAAAAGCTACTTAATTAATGCCATAGAAAAAGAAAGATGCAGTGTGCAATCTGACTTGTTTTTGTATTAACTTTACTAACAGTGATTTGCTTGAACAACCTCGTAATATTATATACATCTATCCATCAATTATAGAAGCATTCAGATTTTTCTTTCTGAAGATTACTCAAGAATGACAAGAAAGAAGTCTGAAACAATGAAGGCTAAAAAGGAATAGGAAGGGGGTTACTCAGGTGAAAGAAAATATGGCACTTTGCACAAAACAAATTCATACCTCTTACATTAAACTTTGCCTAATGTCTTCTCGGAGGTACATAATCAAGCCATGCAAGTGAAATCATAAGTTAATCTGGGGGTCTAGGCATAGCGTGACACAAGGCCCACAGTGGACTCACCACATACACTGGCCTTGACCCTTCTGGTGGGAGCCTCCACTCACCCCATGATGGCAGCAAGGGAGTCTTTTTTCCCACCTGCACCTATGCCAAAAAGCAGAGTCTGTAGTTAATCCTCAACACAGATAAATGTGGGAGCTCGTCCCTGTTACAGCTATTGGTTCAGGCACTCTGCAGAATCAGGCACATACTCCACTAGCTACACTCAGTTCAGGTTTTTAATCTATTGTCACAGCAGTAAGGCTAGACACAGTTTTTTCCATGCTGAAATTACAGTGTACTCACACAAATCCAGAAGCTGGGTTCCCAGACATGGGTCTGTAGAGCTTATGCCTTGATCTACCCCAGTTTAATAATACACAGTAGCAAAGTCTCTTACTTAAGTTGCTTGCTATTTTGAATTTGAACTTAAGGTCACCTTTCTGCTTCAAAAACAACACCCCCCCCCCAAATCTCCACTGTCTTGGCTTTGTTCATCTGTCCACTATCTTGTTGCATGTCTGTTTCCTCTCACATACAGTTCTACTTAAGTACCCCATTTAATGTCATTGGGTATGTCTACACTGGAGCCTTAAGTCAACTTAACCTCCCTTAAGTCAACTTAAGGAAAGACATGTCCACACTGGACTTTTGTTAAGCAAGTGCTTAAGTTGACTTAATAACTCCAGCCCTTTAAGTCAACTTAAGCATTAAAGTTGACTTTATTAAGTTGACTTAACACATTGTAGATAGGGTTGTCTACACAGTAGGCTTTGTTAAATCAACTTAACAAAGTCAATTTAACAGACACCTCCAGTGTGGACGCAGCCTTTAAGTAGACTTGACTTTTAAGTCAACTTCGTTAAGTCAACTTAAAGTCAACCTTGTTAAGTCAACTTAACTGAGCCCTCTAGTGTAGACATAGCCATTGGCATTAATCCATGAGAACTTTTACTCTCAACTTTACTCCACCAATTTTACTGGCAGGACAAAGCCGTGGTATCAGATAACACTACAAGGTAACTTCAGGTAAACAGTTGCCTATAATTGCACACCATTTTACCTACACTATATAAACTTTTAGATTATCACATCTTGTTTGAATGGCACAGTCCCTATCAGTCAAGAATGTGTGTTAGATGGAACTGAGTAAGGGAAGAACTGTGTTGGCTTTTCATTTCCTACTGTCCTCAAAGCTCAGAAGAGTAAAGCATTATGGCCATGAAACCTCATGCAATAAATAATTTGTTAGTCTTAAAAGTGCCACAGGATTCCTTGTTTGTTTTGCTGAAACAAACTAACATGGCTATCCTTCTGGATCTAGTTTTATGCTACTCTAACGGAGAGCGGAACCAGGCTGCAAGTCTGTAATTCAATCCCAGGTTTCCTGATTGGTAACACAACCTTCCTTTAAATCAGTAAGAGTACTAAAAGATTAAATAACCTAAAGGGCACATTAGTACACTTTCTTTTTGATTTTTATATGATTTGTGGGGATGCAAGTATGAAACCTAGATGCTTTTACAGAAAGGATCCACAAAGGGGTATATTGCAGGATAGAATACAACAGGGTGCAACACCACAAATTGTACAGGTAAGGTAAGCTATAAATTCAATTACCACTAATACTAACATCAGAATGTGTCCTTAATATCTGTCACCTAGAAATCTCATTTACCTTTAACGTAATCCATCATAACTGAAGTATGTTTTTGCTGTAGGGATCATAAAAACATTTGATTTATTACTTTTTTCTATTTTCTAAGGAAAATTCAATCATACTTACTTATGTTTCTTTAGGGAAAATAAAGACTTCCCTCTAGAAAATCCTAGAAAGTTTACAACATCAATTTACATCTTACCCAAAGGCAAATATACCAAAATACAAGTTTCATCAATTGTCACCTCTGTTCTTTGTTTGTTAATCTGTATCCAATTTTATTCTTTTCTACATTCAGCTCAGAAATCAGACTAAAAAAAATTCCCACTTTGTAGATCTCTGCAGCCAGTGACAGTTACAAATTTATCTTGTATGGTCTGCCTGATTCTCATAATAGTCAACAGAAATAATGATTATTTTATTTAATACTGCACTTCTTCAAAAATTTGTATTTAGATATTTTACAATGCTTTTTACTACCAAGACTTATGAATTAGAATTCCAAAAGAGCACCTTTGTAACAGCAGTAATAATGTAATAACATTATTTATGACTCTAGTCATCAGATTTATATACGATACATATTGCATGCTATGGTAGTTATGCTCAAAGACAAAAACTGGTTCCTTGCAGCAAAGAGACCCTGTTTTGCTGAGCTTTGATAATAAAGAATAATGACTTCTTTAAAGGATATATACTGGTGACTTTCAGCACTTCAGAATTCAAGAAAAGATTAGACAGTATCAAAATAAGATTTTAATACATTAATACGTATACAACATTGAAGCCAGATTCAGCAATGCACTTAAACATTTAGTTAATGTCTTCCCATCAGTGTCTTAAAATTCTTGACTTAGCCACATAGTAAGTTACTGAATCATAAAATTTCAAGTTCAAGGTACATTTTGGTAGTGAAAAGAGGGAACTTGCTATTAAATTTATACTTTTCTATTAGCTTTTTACTCTCAAAATGTACTATGGGCATGAGGTTGGTGGGGTTTTGTTTTTTAAACAAAGCCAGTGTTATCTTGAGTGTGATTGAAGATCTGCAGCCATCAGAATACCTCTGGTGCTAGTGGAAAGGATTCTTATATCTGCTTTAAAGACCAAAAATCAGATCTTTTAGCTCATACACATCAATTTATTTCTATCACCATCAGGTGAGCTAAGCCAATTTTACAACAGCTGTGAATGTGGCTCATGAAATGTACTGCTTCTTGAGTGGCCTCTGAATCACTGCCTATGGTGACACAGGAGGCTGGACCCTATTTTACACATAATAAACCCCTATTTAGAGAACTCAGAATTTCTGGACATCCCTTATCCCAGCTTCTCACTTTCTTCCACCTCTTTCCCATCCATGAAACCCTCAATGTTGTGGGAGTGCAGGGGTCCTGGCTGCCCTCTGTGAAGATACATGGGCTGTGGGAAGGGGGCTGGTGTTCCCTGTACCTTCTTCCCAATGTTGGGACCTACAATCCAGTAGCCAAAATCTAGACTCAGGATAGATAAACCAAACAACCCCAACTTCTGTGCTCTCTCTGTGGTTATGTTGACACACTGGCAGTTAAATCAATTTAACAGGTCCACACCAAAAACTCAAATCGAAATAGCACGTACAGGGACAGGACTTGCTATTTCAATTTAGAAGAGGGGCACCATGGGAGGTGTGGCAAAATAGCCTTCTAGAAGGGCCATGCCCCCACTCAATACATGAAAAGGGAAAGTCACCCTGGGAAGGAGAAGAGCAAAACTGTTAAATTGAAACCACCATTATATATAAATAACATGTCTGCATGGTGTTATATCGATTTAACAGTTTGGATCTAACCGTTGTTTCATTTTCAACCCAGGTTTTATTGAATCGCTCTAACTTTTCTTTTTTTGAAATGACGGAGCTCGTCATTTCAAAACAAGAAAACGTTGTGTGGACCTAACAGTCTTTAAATTGTAATAACCAGTGTTACTTTGATTTAAAATCTATGTGTGGACATACTCTCTCAGCCTAGATTAATTAAAACAGTTAAAACTGATCAATGCATCCAGTTTTATTTTTTCACATGATGTTAGACAAAGTTATTGGGAGGAAGAAAATCAAAGTACCTGTACATTTCCAACCACTACCAGTTGATTTTTGTATTAAAAGTAATTACTAAATAAACCTGCATATATTTACGCACCCTGAAGCAAATTTTTAATAACATTAGTGTGGCGCTACTGAAGTCAGTTAAATAAAATGGCTCTCTTAAAAATAATCAAACCTGAGTACAGCAACAAGCCAGAAAAAAACAAAACAAAAACTAGGAAAAACAGCATGTCTTCTTAAAGAGGAAAAAAGAGATCTTTGGCATCTTACAACAACCTAGAGAGCTGGTGGATAATCTCTTCTGTTATTTTTTTTTAAATGATTAAATTGAGGGAAATGAGCAGCTAGAAGCCACCCTGAACTTCATCATAGACCAATGACCTTTTCATCATTTTCAAAGATATTTGCTAATGTATTTGTAATAAATAAGTAAAAGGCTTTAGCTAAGAAGCATCAAACATGAACTAGAGATATGGAAAGTACAGAGACCCCACAGAACAGATCTCTAGGTGCTATCTTCACATCACATAGGGAAAGACAAATTTCAAATGTTTTTGATTCTTCTGCTCAACTTGAAAGTCAATGTCTTCTCCCTGATTTTCAGCAAAAACAGAACCTTTACCCCTTATTCCGTGTTGTGTAACATCCTGAATTGCTATCTCCCTCTAACCAGCCACAGAATCTCACATTCTTTCTCTCTATACCTCCCTAATCCCAAACACCTATATATTTTGGCATTCCCTTTTAAATGTCAGGCCTAGCATCAACTCCATTGGATTCCAGACTTTCAACACTGGAAGCACACACCACAAGACATTAGTCCTAGGAATGATTGAGTTTGAAGGATCTGTGAAAGCTGGCCCTGTAGAGATTGTCAATGCTCCTGAGACACTGAGCCTGGTAATGACAGGGTGAGCCACAGAACAGTTGTGGGTATGAAAGAGAGATTCTTTAGGTGAGCCACAGCCAAATAAGGGATTAATTCTACAGTGTACAGGAAACAAGCTTCCTACTGGATCCAGACTCACTGTTCTTTCATTGTATAACTCAATAAAAAAAGAGGAAAAGCTCTTTGTGGCCAAGTTGAACATGAAATTTCAGAGAGACTTTGAATAGCTAAAAAAGAAAAAATACAGGCAACTGAGGAAGACATTTCAGGCTCGTTGGAGAAGCTGTTCTTTACTATTTTTTCACAGTAACTAATCCATTGAAGTGCAGACTGCAAGTGGGGCTTCTGGACACCAATGTGAAATAGATTAATAACATTTTCCTTCAGCACCAACTCAGCTTTGTTCAAAGACGAGGAAAAAAGGCGACTGCCTTTAAAGTAGTTTGTAATGGCTACAACTGACTGCCACAATTTTATAATTTTCTGTGCAATTAGATAACTTCACACCAGCTGAGTCTAGAAACACTGTTGTCAGCCAGGTTCCCTATTAATCCTTACAATGAGGGCACGCAGCTACAATGGTCTGTCTGAGCTGAGAATGTACACTGATTCTATTTTGTGCTACATGGAGTATACGTGTAGGCTATCACAGGGTTGTCCATCAGAACACACACAACCCTGCTAACGCTATGGATCTAATCTAGTTTAGGATCAGGAAGTTTAAGCTGCTGAGAAAAAATCTTTTGTTATTTGTTCATGAATATAAATTGGCACATCCATAACTAGTATCTTATATATTCAAAAGAACTATACCATTGAATGAACCCTGAAGAAGAACTGAACAATTTAATTAACCATATAACTCAGCAAAGTTTTTAAATGTTTAACCCTGTTAGAACACTGCAGCTCCATAGGGCCAGCAACACTGCCCGGACTGCACCCCTCAGTTAACCCTTAATCTGTACCTCCCTACCATTGTTTTCAAATTGATAACTGTCACCCTAAAATAAATATCATCTGCCTTCTTGTCTCTTTAATCAGTTGCCACAAGCAGTTACAATGAAGTTACCCGTTAAAGGTGTTGACATAATTAACCCCAAATAAAGTGCTAAAATAAAACCTTACTCTCTAAAGAGACTCTTCCTCTTCTCCCTCTACCTGCTGAAGGACCAGACAGGATCATTCAATACAAGATTTCTTGTGAGTAAAAGTTAATGTAGATAAAATACACTGCCTCTTGGTATTAAAGCCAACACTATCATCTTACCATGTTCCAGAAAAGAAGAATTTTAAATAAATCAATAAAACAAGCAAGCTACACCTTTCATGTTGCTGAAGACCAGATAATGTGTTGGTTCTCCAAGCATTTATAAAAAAGGCTTCTGTTGATCTAATCTGACCCTAAAGGGTGTATTCTACCCTCAGTGTCTGCATAAGATTCCCTTAGCTGCCAAATGGTAATTAGAGTACATGCACAGAACAAGGGTAAGCTCTAACCCTATTAATGTACAATTACTTTCTACATCAACTGTACTGCAGCAGACGCTTTGCCTGTAATGGTTTGTCTCATATATTTAATGTATTTTCTCACTGCCACTTGTTTTGTTCCAATTTAATTCTTGCTGTGTATTTCCTAAAACATTAACAATGAAGTAAAAAGTCATTAAAAACAACATAAACCTTGATACCTTTTATATAAGTTTACTGAGATTTAATACTATATTATGAAGAAAGCTAAACATTGTAAGAGTTTAATGTTTATGTAGAGTACATCAGTATGTCAGGTGCTTATTTAATTGCATTTGTAGTCAATTTCCCTGCCCCTCAAGGCTCATTAGTCAGTCATCTAATCATTCCATACAATAATGTGTCCTCTGTGTTTCCTTCTTTAGTCCAGGAATATATCTTTGTCTGTATTTCCAACAGTGGTGTCCTTCAGCAGCAACCTTTCTAAGGATTTTTTGACTAGATGCCAATGTTACTAGCTGTTCCACATGGAGGTGGATTTCCCCAACAACTATTAGTTTTGCTCTGCCATATACTTAGCCATCTGGAAAATGAAATCATATGAAAAGTCTTCTGTTCTATGAGAAAGCCATGTAGCTCTGCAAAAAGTTACATTTTGCTACATCTGCCCATCTTAACATTTATCAAGTTGCCTATAATAAGTAGATTATCCTTGTGTTTCTTTCTGAATATTGTGGAAATTTCAGGAGAACTAGTTCAAAAGAAAGCTACATCCATAGAAGATATGGAAAAGCACAATTGTAAGTTACCTTATTGCTCCTCCCATGCCATGGAACCATGAACAGAGAAGTTAGTTTTAGTTCTTAGGGTATGTCTACACTACAGGTTTAAGTCGACTTAAAGCCCCTTAAGTTTACTTAAACAAAAATTTGGCAACATTGAGAAGCTATTAAGTCAACTTAAGCATTTGCTTAAGTCAACTTAACTCTCATTTGTAAACTCAACTCAGCAATTAAGTCAACTTTATTAAGTTGACTTAAGTCAATGTAGCCCAGGAGTTGGCTTAAGTCAATTTAACTGGCCTCCTAGCTATCTGAAACATGGGGAGAGAGGCTGGAGAGAAGGTACAACACAGTTTGGAGCATTCCCAGCTGTGTGCAATACATCAAAACCCCCATGTCTTTGCCCCAGCCCCACAGCCCTGCATCCTAGCACTACAGCCCACTTTGCCTTCCCCCAGCCTGATTCGGCATCTCCCCCATTTCTCAAATTACCTCAATATTCTCTCCCCCCTTCTCCCTCTTCTCCAGCCCAACCCCCCTCATATTGTTGTAAAACAAACAAGGAGTCCTGTGGCACTGTTTTAAGACTAACAAATTTATTTATTGGATAAGATTTCATGGGAGAAAAATCTCACTTCATCAGATGGTTTGAAGATGGGGGAACCTACAGAATGGGAGGAAAATAAATGCAGGGGAGTGTAAGACATAGGTCAGACCACACTGTAACAGGAAATCAAAGAAGTTGTTAAGATTCAAACACCGGGAAACAGCACAGAAAGAAAGAAAGAAAGAAAGAAGGAAAGTTGCTATTTCTTTTAGATTAGACTGTGTGAATGCCGCATTAAATCATGACTATGATTTTTTTTTCCCCATTACGACACGTGATTTGACTTCACCTTCCTCTATATGCTGTTTCCCGGTGTTTGAATCTTAACAACTGCTGCACCCTGCACCTCCACTGTCAATTGCCCTGCGGCACCTGGTCCAGAGCAGGAGGCATCTAGCCAATGCATGGAGGATGTGGAGTCCTGTGCTGGCACGTTGCTGGGCCACATCAAGTTCCCTGACCTCCCTGGGCTCCCTGTTGCCGCACACAGTATGGAGGGTGATGTGGTCACTCGCATCCTGTAGTAAAGCGGTGGCTGAGAGAGAAGGGCACTTCTTCTGTGGTGCACTGTGGGCCAGCTACCTACAATGCACCACTTCTAGGGCAACTCAGCAGCTGCCAGTGTGTACATGGGCAGTGTCCTAGCATTTTGAGTGTGGACACTCTAAGTGACTTAATAAAGTCTACTTTAAGCTGGCTTAGAGTAGACCTTAATAAACTGGCTGAATAAAGCCCTGTAGTGTAGACATAGCCAAAGGGAGCAAGGCCAGTCCTACCACAGAGGTGACTTAAGTGGTCACCTAGGGCACCAAACGGTATGGGGCACCAAGGGGCACTCCCCAGAAAAGGTAAGGGCCATCCTTTGGGGAGGAGGGGCAAAAAGAGTGATTGCTCCTGGCCCCACACTGTCCTGCTGTGGGCAGGGCAGTGCCAGGCCCACATCACTGCCACCCCATGGCCATGCTGCCCCATGCCTCCTCCCTGCGTGGAACTGAAAGCAGAGGGGAAGTGATGGGTGGGAGCGTGGAGCTCTGCTCTGGGCTGGCTCAACCCACCCCTTGGATGGGGAACAGGTGGCCCAGGCTCCACTCTCCTGCCCCCCCCCCTGCTCTGGGGGTGGGGGTGGGGACAAGCCCAGAGGAGGGGTGGGATAGGAGAGCCCAGTCCTTAAATCTGCTTCTTGGTGACAACAAAGGAAGGAAGGACACTATCATATTTTAAGGAAAGTGAGGTGCTTGGATACTATATTAATGAGGGCCATATAACTGATGCCAAGATGCATAATTGGTTATTTAGAGAAGGGTTTAAAAAATTTCCTCACATATACCATGCAGAGAAATGTAATTCTTGCAGTTGTTGGGGCACTGGACCCTGCTGAGACATTTCTTTCAATAATTCAAGTAGCAATCTACTGAACAATTCTGCAAAACCCCTCTTAATTGAATAGAATACTGTTAAAAATATCAAATATTCTTTCATCTGTTATCTTACTGCCTCCAGAGTAAAAGTGAGGCATTCTAAAACCTACAGCAAACAAGAAGTGCAACCTAAAGAGACCAAGAACATTTACAAACTGCTTTTGCAGCAATACCTACTGAATTTACATTTGAGCTAAATCTGTTTAAGAATAAAACGGCCTTCGACCAGAGCATTGGATGATTCTGCCTGTCACTCAGTGATCATTCCTCCAGAATGATCTTTTCTTTGTTGAATCAATCCATTTGCAAATTCCAGGAATACTGAATGCCTGGACTAGAGTTTCACAGCATGATACCACTAATGAATGATCTGCGCTTAACAAAATAGACTTCTTGACCATTGTTCTTCTTGACATGAGCAAACACTCATCTAACTGGCCAGACTTCCAGAAGAATTTTATGTTCCCACCTTGCCCTTTGTGCATTATTACTAGATTAGCCCCCCCCCCCCCGTGCTCTTTTGCTTGAATTTATAGTTATGTAAACATACACTATCTTCTGAGAGTGTTGCTGTAACTCCATTTAATTATCATTTTACATATACATTTGCAACATATGGGACTTCTGTTTTTGTCCTGTCTAGAAGTTGAAATCACATGCCTGAGCCAAGTGACATCTTGCCCCAAGAACTCACTGAACCGTTTCTTTTTAAACACTGGTCTTACTGTACTTGAATTTTTGGAAAAATTAAAAAGGCTTAAATATAAAACTTGAAACATACAATGTGATGTCCGTGAAATAGGCAGCACTTGCCAACAGTTGTCATATATACAGATCCATTTACTCTTGATATTTATAATAGGAGAACACTAATAACTATATATGTTGGCAAATGTCAATTTTTAATTGTGACAACTGTATATGGACAGGATTGGTCTCATAAATAACTGGAGCCATGACTAACTCCCTATTGGGACAGAACTATGCAGATTTGAAATCAGTATTTGAGGCCTGGTCGAACCCTAGAGCACAGGTTGATGTAACGCCGCTTATGTCGAACCTCTACAGCCTGTATCTACTCTCACATGACTATAAATTCGAACTAATAGCCGCTGTAAGTCTGTGTCATAACACCACCCCAGCAGGGGGCATAGTGTTTGGTTGATTTTAGTAATATGATTTAATGTCTGTGTAGACAGAAATCAGTTTAATGCAATGTTACTGACCTCCGGGATCTATCCTAGAATTCTCTGTTCTTGAAACTTTGTCTTTCCTGGTCTGCTGCACCTTGGCTGCATCATCAGCAAATAGCTACACACCTAGGTTCTAGCAGTGCAGTACAGCCTCAGTAACATTGCAGGTTTCTGAACTGTGGATACTACTGTGCTCCTGGAAATACCGTAGATAAGCCAGGATATGTTTGAAACACTGTCAATAATACTGCAGAAATGACCAGGCTGCATGTGTGCGGCAGACAAAAAGTGCAAAAAGCTTTTCCTCTTTGTTTGTGAGAAGGGAGGGGGCACACTGCAACACGGGAGAACAGCTGACTTCCCATAAGCCACAGTGCTTCACTTGCGCTGAGGGATAGCTACCCACAGTGCAATACTTTAAAATTCGATATAGTGGCAAGCAATGGGGATGCAAGAAACCAGTACAAGGAGCGTGGTGTATCATGCTTGTCTGATTTTATTACTTCGGCTTCTAAATATCTTGCCCAAGTGAAGACATGCCCTGATAAGGGGCAAATAAATTCATAAATTCCTTCTGAGCCAGACTATGCCACTTTTATTCACAGTGAGCACAGCCTCTCTCTCCAATTATACCCAGTGAAGAATACATGACTGCTTTGGGAGAAGGAGTTTATCACTGAAATGTACAATGTGGCCCCATGCTAATCATCAGTGAACAAAATAGAAGCTACTCTTTTATACACCATTACTGGTGATCAGATATCCAAAATATAACCCTACTCCAAATTTTGGTGCTCAGATTTTGCCAGAAATATTTCTTCCCAATGGAGGTATGGTCTATTTTAGATGTAAATTAACAAACTATTAACATACATGGAAAGTTGAAGATCCATCAGGATAGTTTAAGAAAAACAACGTACTGTAATAACACAAATTTTCAAGTCAAAGGTTGAAAATATTAAGATCGTTCTCTATCTACAGCTAGCATCCTTAACTATACACTCTCATGCTCTCATACAACATATAGCATGTTTTCTGAGGCAGTTTGTACAGCACTTAGTACAGCGAGGTCCTGATCTATAGTACTACTTCCACATGTTACTGATATGCACACAAACTAGCAAATGCCATTTGCATTAATTTTAATGCTCTTGCAAATATTTACTAGACATTGACCTTGTAACATCTGTACTCACTGTCAGTTTACAGCAAATGGACCTGCATTTTCCTTCCATGTTCCACCAAGAGAACGCATTCTAGCTCCCAGCAATTCAACCATCCCCTCTCATACATGATGACCCAGGTCTCTCTTTCCCTTCTGACTGGCATTTTTCCAGGTTGCCCAGTATCTTCCCTATATTGTGTTATTCCCAGTGAGCCAGCCTACCCAGACAAGCCAGCATCTGCATTTTGCTTTCTCCTCAGATAAAATAACCATCATAACTGCCCACAGTTATACATTACTACCCAGTTCTGACTAAGTACATTTATTCTCAATTCATGTTACTACAGTATGTTATTTTTCTTAAGCTATTCTCATGGACTTTTAGCTTTCCATGAATTTTAATAGTTCATTAATTTTCATCTAAAATAAACCATACCTCCACTGAAAGGGGACTGGTGTGACATAATCGAAGCAATGAATACCCTGAATTCTTATAAGAGAAATAGGAGGAAAATGCTTAAGCTAAGATTTATTCCCAAAATGAAAGTATTTCAAAAGAAGTTTTAAAAAATAAAAAGCAACATACACACTAATAAGCTTACCAGATATCACCCCAAGTTCAACAAAGCAGGAATAAGTCCCTCAAACTCCACGGAAGGTTTTTCCCCATGTTTACAAGTTCACTTCATGTTAGCCAAAAGCCCAAGAAGCAAAACAACTCTTAGCTCAGAACCAGAATCACCATCATACTTTAGTCTTCCCTTAATATAGCTTGGCCTTGATCTTCAGATTCCAGTGAAAGATAATATACTGGCCTCCATGCCAGCCCTGCCTCCCCAACCCTCAGTAGGTGCTGGGGGCAGGGCCAGCAACTGCTGGGGTGATGGTGGGGGGAGCCAGCAGGGGAAAGAGCTGCTGCACACATGGCAGCTCGTGGCCCCAGGCCCTGTTGAGGGGTTGGGGCCAGCCGGAGGAAGGAGCCGCCACACTTGCACACAGCTCTTATGGGACCAGAACAGGGATGCAGCCACACTGAACAGGGCCACAGGGCCAGGTGCCCTGTGTGTCGCTCAATGTGCACACACGCCATCTTTGGCAAGCAAGTTGGCAGCTGCTAACCCCTGAAGTACACAGTGGTCCCATCCTTGGAATGCAGTTTCAGATAGCTGTGGTTTTGCATTCACCTCCCTTAGATATTTCCCAGAAATCCATTTAATACATATTGTCCTAAAAGACCATTTTGTTTTTCACACTGGCCGAGTCCTTTGATCTCCCAGGCCCAGAATAATACACATTTTGCATTTCATACAATGGACTCCAAAGATATTTAACTTTATTACCATGACGTTTTTCAAGGATTTTTCAGGATATTGCCATGTGTGTCATAGTGGCTATTAACTGAGGGGTTATATGCTATTTAAGATCATACTGCAATTAACTCAACTTTCATATTATAATATTTATTTTTATACAATATCCTTATATGTTTGACAAAGAATATGACAAATTCACACACTCTACACTTGTAGGAATGATCAAAATTAAAATAAATGAAAACTTTATTTAAAAAAGCAATTTGTTAATAAAATTTTACAGGTTTTTGAGTTAGCAGTAGTACATTATTGACTACACAAAATAAAAGAATCACCCACTTATAAAATCATAGATTTGGAAAGGACCATGAGAGGTACTGGATTGCAAGGATGACTGTGGTAGCTAAACAAAAAAAGGAGTCCTGTAGCACTTTTAAAGACCAACAAAAAGTGCCACAAGATTCAATTTTTTTATTTTACTGAAATAGACTAAGATGGTTACCCCTCTGGAACTTGTGGTAGCTCAGGATCTCAATTTTCATTTTGTTACTTCCACATCAACTTTACATGTGTTAGGTCAAATTTTAAAGTAGTTGTGCATAATCTGCATGGACAAAATGAACAACTGTGATTTTCTCAATATAAAAAGGCTTAAGCATAGGTTCAGTGGGCACACACATTTTGCTGAGAGCACATAAATGCCAGTTTGATAATTTGGTCCACATGTCTACTTTATCATGAGAAAATAGGGCATCTTGATTTGCATTCCCCACTATAAGGTGTACTTCATCATTTAACATTTTTCCACTGAAATACAGAAAACAGTTAAAATTTATCAGCCCAATTTCTAAAGTTCAGAGAAAAACCCACAGTTTGTATACCCACTGATAGGCATATTAAAACTGACAGACGGTGCATTCAGTTCCATTAACAACCTCAGTTGAAACATTAATCCTAAAATTTCAATGACAGCTGCATGAAAGATAAGAAAAATTAGAAATGAATAATTCAGATCCAAACGGGAAAAAAAAAGTCGAACTACTTTTTTTTTCATCCCATTAGGGGAAAGTGCAGTCTTCAGAAAAAAAATATTACCAAACACAAAAATATCTTCAAAAATATAAATACAATGTTTTTTTAAGTCATATGACAAGGGGTTAAATTATTTTTAAATTCTCCTTTCCCATTTTCATCAGGAAGACATGAGCATCTACCTTAGAAATGATACTTATGTCAATGTTTTACTCACTGAAGCAAAGAAAGCATTTTATTATATGCATGCACACACCTAAACACACACACATACACACACTCTGCATTGAGCTTCATGCAATGAAAATGTATTCCTGAAAAAGATTTCAATACTTCAACTAAAAATAGCTTAGGACTAATTTTAGAAATTCTCTGACACTTGGTTTTGGATGGAGCTGCTCGTGAATACTAAATAAAAATCCATTATTTGTAAGTGAATGAACTTATTTCCAACACTACATTTCAGTAATGCCACTTGTTCTTTATTCTAAGAGATAAAGATCTTTCATACTCAACCGGCCTGCTTCAATTCTACTGTATCTGAAAATCATGCAAACTGCCTGAGAAAAGGAGAAATAAGGAATAATTCATAATAAACTACCTTTCCTTTAAAACAAAACTCTTAAAACTGAGAGAGCTTTAGAAGAGAATAAAGGAAACTGGGTTGGAGTAGAGTATTCAAAATGAATTTCTGCTTGTGACTGTGTTTAAAAATCCAGGAATGATAACAACAGTATCTTATTATAATAAATCTGCAGCAAGAAGCTAGGCCAAAATTTTCCAATGTGTCTTAGAAGCTTAAAAAAGCAGTTTAGTTTCCAAATGTTTCTAAGCAACTTATTTAAGTACTTAATGGATTTAGGCATTCAACTTTTAGCACCCACATTGGAAAATTTTGGTTATACCCTCTGGTGCTAGAACTTTGCATAAAGAACAAAGTACATATTGCTGACTCATTCTGGCTGTTCTTTCTTATGTCCAGCATGTGAGGTGTTAGGGAGACTGCAGTGCCCTTGAAATGAAATATAGAAAACTAGCGACTAAGATAGGAAAAGCACAGGAACAGACAAGAAAAGGAAGAAAATTTAAATGGAAGTTTATGTTTCATCATCTTCAAGACAAATGTAGCAAAACAAAGGTTTGATTTAGGTTATGCACAGTGTAGAGAGAGTATACTCTGCTTGTAGTAGTGGGAATATTTATCTATTTACACAGCTCTTAGGCTAGTGATACACTTCCAATAAACTAAAATAGTCTAGTAACTTTGCAGAATTCCTCCAATCTGTTTAATCCATTGTTTATAAAATTAAAATAAGGCATATGATCCATCAATTAAATTGTATTTAGTTGATTCAATTATAACTGTAAATAGCACATGCTACAGAAAATTTGTGACCTTAGGAATGTATCAAGAACTTCAAAAGGGATGAGTTCAAAGGGGTAGCTTTGTCAGACTAGTTCAGCAAAACAATCAAGGAGTCCTGTGGCACATTTAAAGACTAATACATTTATTGATCGCATCAAAGCATCTTATAAAGTACAGTTGTCTCCCATGAAAGCTCATGCAATCAATGAATTTGTTAGTCTTTAAAAGTGCCACATGACTTGTTGTTTGTTCAAAAGGCGTGGCACACTGAAATTAATTCTCTCTGCTTTTATACATCGTTGTTTGCATGTTGATCGGGGGAAGGGAAATATCTATGACAAATTTTACAAGAGTTTTAAAGAGATGATTGGTGACTGATATAAAGACAAAAAGTGGTCAACATGGTGTAAAGAGGAATCAAACTCTTGGCAAACACTGTTATTAAAATTTTATAAACAGTGACATAATCCAGTTCATTTAATTTATACCTCCAAGACATGGATCTCAATGATTGATGACTCAATGACATATGACGACTTATATTCTCTCAGCATGTAAGAGTGCATATTATTTTTCCAGAATAATAGAAGAAACTACTGTGCGCCAAAATGTGCCAGACTGCTTTGGTCAGCACAAAAACCAGTATATGAAATGAAGTTTCAAAACAACAAGAACACAAAATAAAAAAAATCAGACACAATTAAAAGATGTATTCATTATGTGGGACTCATTTCAGCAAAGCTAGACATGATTAGGCAAACAGTGCTTTAGGTGCTCTGGTGAATAAGGACTGAAAATCATATACTTAATTTAGGAACATGCTTAAATTCTTTACTGGACAGTGGAATTAACATAAAGGGGAAGGATCCTTTTCTAAATAAAAAAAGGATTTAACTTGACAGAGCTCCATTAACTTGAAATTAGTACTTCTCTTTTTTAATGTATTTGGGAAAACTAGTGTTACCTAACGTCCCTTACAAAAATATTTTTAAAAGGCTGCTACATGGTATTACTAAACATACTATTCAAAATAACTTCCCCCCCCCCAAAATTGTTTAACTATGAATTTTCTTTTTTAAGGTTCCATGACAAGAACACACTGACATCTGCTGGCTTTTTATAAACACATTTTGTTAGATAAGGATTTAATACAGTCAGCATTTTTGCATAGCCTAATGCAGTAATCGGCAGCCATAGCTCAGCAAATTAATGTTGTCCATAATACTAACCTGAATATGATGAAGAAAAAAAGATTGTAAGCTTGCAAAGCCCTAGAGCATGCGTATCATCTGTAGCTGCAGACGGCTTGTGAAATTTAATGCTACATTTCCTCAGCATGCAATTCCTGAGCCACTGTCAGTAATTATGTTTGCTTAGTCTATGTAAAAATGTTCAGTGAGACTAGACAAGTCATATTCTAAGAATTATTTCCCTTATTTTCCATAACAAGCAATATTAACTTTAGCCAATTTACAATCTGTGGGCACAATCTTGCTAGATTCACTCTGGCAGGACTGAGAGAAAACTATAGTTTCACAGTTCAGTCAGCAATTTAAAGGCACAGATCTTCCATGTAAATTGGGCTACATATGTATGTTTGTATACTTATGTGTACAATGTATATAGAAAACAAAATATATAGAAGTCGATACAGCCATAGAATTCATATAGTACGTGCAATTTACAGAGCCAGATCCTCCCAAGTGGTGACTGGATAGCAAGTGGTGGTGAGAAAAATCGAGTGTGTGAGGGGTAATAGGTGTTTATACAAGATAAAGCCCCAAGTTTCAAAACTGTCCCTTAAAAAAATCAGAACATCTGGTTACCCTGCCCATTAGTTTAAATCAGCATCATCAATATAGTCATGTCAATTTTCACCAGCAGAGGATCTGCCCAAAATATTTTGTTAAAATGCATCTACTAATGTAACATTATTTCAAAGTGCAAAAGACAGAATTTCAAAGTTATGGTTGCTACCACAGCTGTAACTTGGCCCCTTTGTGAATATATAATATTCCGTATTAGTTCATGCACATCTCAATTTATTGCTGAAAATGTATGCTGTGTACTCACTTGATGTTTGCTGTGGGGATCATAATTTAACATTTCCTGCCTCGAGTGTGTTTTAATGCAAAGTTATGGTTGAGAATTTAAATACAAAACAGAAGAAATATAAAATTGTGAATCACACCAAACCCATAACTCAGGTACATTGTGCACATATGCTATTGGTGTAAGTTTAACCACCGAGTGATACAAAGTAGTACAGATCCACTGAGACCAAGGTGGGTATGGTGGAAACTATATTTCTTAGCTTTTGAGCATTTACAAATCATCTGTGATTTGTAAATATGTATTTACACAGTATGTTTGTAGTTGACTGTTAAAGTAAAAACAATAAAAAAAAGTCACAGAATCAAATTCTGTGCTGTTCTGAAAACCTCATTTTAGGAAGACAGATGGATGGAGTTTAGGAATAAGAATTGTGTAAACTGATGTGGAAAACAGGATCAAACCAGTAGTTCACTTAGTCTAACCAGGAGCATATACTTCAGAGAACCCTCATGGCAGAAAGTTCTGAAATAACCTGCCTAAAGAGAAGATACCTTCCTATCCTCCTATCTACTAGCAGCTGATGTAGTTCTTACTCATGAGCTTTATTTCACATTTAATAATTTTACCTTTCATCTCTCTCATATAACTGAACATCTTCTAATCGATATAAACATCCATGACCTTAAAATAGTTATGTGATGCTCTTGGCCTCACTAATACCATATGGCAATGAGTTCCACTGAATAATTATGTTCCTGAAAAAAAAACATATTTCTTTTATCAATTATAAATTCAATAATTTCCCTGAATAACTCCTTGTTTTTGAATTATGTAAAAGGGTAAAGAGAAGTGCCCAACTATAACACTACTTTGTATGTGGCTATCAAATAATACTCTAATTTAGAATTAAACTGCAATTAAAAATAAGCAATGTGTATGAGCAGGCACCATTGTTGGAAGTTCACTTTAAGCAAGCTAGAGAAACATAGCTTAAATGTAGCTACTAAAAGGTAGGTGCATAACCTGTTGGAAAACTGTTCTCAGAGATTATTTATCAGTGGTTCACAGTTAATCTGGACAGGCGTATTGAGTGGGATCCCGCAGGGATCCATTCCAGGTCTGGGTCTGTTCAATATCTTCATCAATGATTCAGATAATGGAATAGAGAGTACACTTACAAAGTTTGCAGATGATAGCAAGTTAGGAGGGACTGCAAATGCTTTGGAGAACAGAATTAAAAACTCAAAATGACCTGGACACCCTGAGAGAAATGGTCTGAAGCAAGTAGAATGAAATTCAATAAGTTCAGTAAATTCAAATGTAAAATATGCCACATAGGAAGAAACAATCAGTTGCACACCAACAAAATGGGAAATGACTCCCTAGGGAGAGCACTGTAGAAAGTGATCTGAGGTTCATAATGGATTACCAACTAAATATGAATCAACAATGTTGCAAAAAATAATTCATTCTGAGATGTATAAAGAGGGGCATTGTAAGCAAGTTATAAAAAGCAGTAATTCTGCTCTACTCTGTGATGATTAGCCCTCAGCTAGAGTACTGTGTCCAGTTCTAAGGGCTACATTTCAAGAAAGATGTGCACAAAGTTGAGACAGTTCAGTGAAGAGTAAGAAAAATGATTAAAGGTCTTAAAAACCTGACTTATGAGCAAAGATTGAAATAAATGGGTTTGATTAGGATACAGGAGAAAAGACTGAGAGTGACATGACAACAGTTTACAAGTACATGAAATGTTGTTGGAAAAAAATTGTTCCTGTTAATCTCTGAGGCAACAGACTTAAATTGCACCAAGGGCAATTTAGGTTGGACATGAGGAAAAATTTCCTAACTTTCAGGGTAGTTAAGCACCAGAATATACTGCTTAGGGAGGTTGTGAAATCCTCATCATTGGAGATTTTTAGGAGCATAGTAGACAGATACCTGTCAGTGATGGTCTTGCTCAGTGGTTTTCAGCCACTGTGCCATGGCGCAGAGGTGAGCGTGTCATGGGGAACCTGCCACCAAAAGACGCACACCATCCCCAACAGCTGGAGAGCTGCAGTGGCAGGGAGTTGCCAGACTCAGGGGCTATAGGGCCAGAGCCAGGCTGTGGGGCCTGAGCTGGGGGCCACTGCTAGAGCCAGGGGGCCAGGGCTGGGGGACCATGGGGCTAAAGCTGATGGGTCAGGGCCAGGGGCGTCGCTGCCCCGGGGAAGCAGCCGGGGCACCAGCCCAGGCCACAACCCCTGCTAGGAGGGCACACCCCTGGCCGCAGCCCACGGCCCCAGCCGGGGATGGAGTCGGGAGTGGCTGCAAGTGGCTCAGCTCTGGATCCCCGGCAAAGGATGGGGTCAGGAGCAGCCTCTGCGGCCGCAGGCAGCTAAGGCCCAGATCCCCAGCCAGGGATGGGGCTGCCACAGCCACGGGCAGCTGGGCCCTGGATCTCTGGCCTGATTGGACCAGAGACTGGGAGAGGCGGGCCCCGCCAGACCCTGGACACTGGCGCCAGGATTCGGGGCACGTGCCCTGTGTGCCTGGTGCCAGCGACGCCCCTGGTCAGGCCTGTGGGGGCTGCTGCTGGGGAGCATGGGACCAGAGCCAGGCCACTTGAGGGCCCATAGTGGGGGAGGATTCATGCCCACTGGAGGCCTTGCTGTGTCTCACATGTCTGGGAACCCCCCCAGCTGTGTTGTGACCCTGGTCTAAATAATGCTTAGTCCTGCCTTGAATGCAGGGAACTGAACTAGATCTATGGGTTTCAGACCCTTAGGTACCGACTTGCAGTGCACCCTTGCTGCCGTCACCAAACTGCAATGCATTGCTCAAAGATATAATTGTAGTGTCGCAGACATAAATTCTTTTCCTTTTTTTTTTAATTGGGTCCTGAGAAAAAACGCTTGAAAACTACTGGACTAGATAACCTCTCCAGGTCCTTTACAAATGTATGATTCTATCAGTCAAACAAATTGTCTTGTTCAGAAAATTGGGGTGAGGGAGGAAAGGGACACATGTAGCATTTCATGCTCAACAAGTATGTTTCTCTCATCCAGATTAATCTGCATGAGTTTTGTGGTGATCTGTGAGGAACTATGCACCTAAATAAAGGTGAGAATTAAAAGCTACCAGACCTAACATACACATTCAGATCACAGTAGCTATCAGAAAGGTTATAAATCTATTAAGAAAGAAATCCCATGCAAGCAAAATAAAAAAGAATGGTACAGTCCAAACAGGTCACTAATTACAGCTCCCAAATGTGACCAGTACTGAAGCTCACCAACTAGCAGAATACCATCCTATGATGTCACCACTAATGGGTTTGGAGTAATACCTTTAACACTTTTTGACTGTCATTTTTTGTAATTTGCATGTGTTTTTTTAATAGAGCCTGATTTACCCTACTATATTTAAAACATCTGAAAATGTATACCAAGCTGGTAGGTATATTTAAGATACTTTACAAATGTTAATTAAACATAGCTGCCCAACACACTGTAAAAATTGGTAAATATTTCCATTTTACAGATGGAGAAACTAAAACACAGACATAGAATCAACAAATCCCATCTTTTCTGGCTCACAGTGCTTAATCACATAACTGTTGGTTCTTCCTTCCATTTAAAAGGAGTATCAACTGCAGGGTGAGGGGGTGATGACTGGGTCCTAAAGCAATGTAGATAAGGATGGTGCACAACACTGAAGAGGCAAGTGTCCACTGGCCTAGCAGGTTTTCCAGGGAACAGGGGACCACTGGCACAAAAAACAGCACAGTGGTCACCAGTCTCTGAACACAGCAGATGGTATCAACAGAAAAGCAAGCCAAAAGTCAGCAAGAAAAATTTTGAGAGATCCTTATGGGACTTGAATGCACACACCATACTCCAAAAGCAGCCACAGCATCGCCCAGTTTATCTACTCAACCAGCATAACCAACACAGAGGATTTCAGGAATTTCAATGCTGTTTTCCCAGCTGCTGTCTTTGCAGATGTTCCCTAACATTTCCCAGATGTATATGGCATTGCACACAGAACATGCAACATTTCTGACTATTTTAACACTATGTGAAAAAGAACCATGTGTGCTGAAATGTCAGCTTACAACAGTACATTTCTAACAGTCATTCAGTATTCCCTTTCCGTTTTCTCACTTGGAGACAGTTTTAGTAAATCATTTAAATTCTAAGATATAAAATATTTGCATATGTAAATCCTGGAAAGGGAGAAGGATCTTCTCTGCCTCTAACAGAGTCCAATGTTCTTCTAGTCTCATGCTTCACACCCCTAAAGTCCTAAGCTTGCAACACCTAGTCTACCAGAAAAGGGATGGCAACAAGTACTTCCTTTAGTGCCTGTCAAACCTGAGGCACGTTGTTTCTACCGTCCCTCAGCTGTTTTCACCCACTCACCCAACGCCAAACCACCATAGGGTGCCTCCACAACATCAGCAGTTGAGTGATCAGAAAGGAAATGCTAAAGTGGCTCTCTCCATAGCAGTGTGAATCATCTAAGAAATGTAGCAATGTTTAGTGGCAACACTTGATAGGCTAGAGTAGAATGGAGGATACAATCAGAGGAGCCCACAAGAAGCAAGGAGATTAAAAACAATGCAGCAATAAATCATTTCCCTTCTTTTTATAGTCTATTTTTGTTCCTCATTGATTTATGTGACAGAAAAGAAGCACAGGTTTGCAGCAGAGTCTAGTACTACTAGGGTCACTTTGAGGACCTCTTCAAGTAAACCTGAAAAGGAAACCAAATAACCAAATTACGTGGCTTTTTATTTGCTTTTTTAATAGAAAATTCTGTCAGTCCTGTCTAACCTGATCCTATGACTTACATTCCCCTGCATTTATTTTCTGCCCATTCTGTAAGTTGTCCATTTTCAAGCATCTGATGCAGTGGGATTTTCTCCCACAAAAGCTCATGCAATACATATATTTGTTAGTTTCTAGCAGTGCCACAGGACTCCTTGTTTATTTAGGAAAGATGTATAGCAACAGTTGACATGTTACAGCAACAAGCTAATGTTTTCCTCAATAGACAACTTCAAAGTAAAGTAATTCCAATAGTCACAAATGAAGCACGAAATCTAGAGTTAGCATTAGCAGTTTCACTAGTCTTAAAAATGGGTAATTTGGGGGTGGGGGGGTCAAACCAAGGAAGCCTTTTTCTTTTGTAGATAGTGGTATGTGTAACTGACACAGCACCCATTGTAGCCATATAGCTACATTTAATTGAGTCATCTTAACGTTAAAAAATATTCCTTGCACACCCAAAACACAAATTATCTGTTTTTTTAGGGGAAAAAATGACATTATTCTACAACCCGGGGCAAATATGCACTAGATTCATAGTAAAAACTACCAGCTTCCATAATTGTAAAACAAATAGCTTAAGTCTACTCATGGCATTATGTTAATATATGTTTTTGTTCTTTTGCTCCATACCATATAAATCTCTAGTCGCTAGCTTAAACTTTGTTAAAAATGTAGAAATATTTTTATTAGAATCTATTACATCCAAACTTGGGCATTGTCCTGAAGACCAATTATTTTAACAACAGGAACAACAAATGTGGCTATTGATCATAAACAAGTTTTAGACGCTACTCACAATACATATTACATACTATGATCCTGGCATATTTTTCATTACCCTCCCAAGAAGAATCCTGGAGAGCTTGCTCAGACCACTAACAGGCTATAAACACTTGCACAGCAAGTCATCATCTAAGGATTCAAGGCCAGATTTTTAAAGGTATGTAGATGCCTAAATATGTAGATAAATGCCTAGCTGGATTTCCTTGCGAGTTAGGTTGAAGAAAAAGTGGATTTAATTCAAATAGGGAGGGAGAAATATTACCACATTGACTAAAATAACAGAGAATAGGAAAGCTTCAAGTTAACACATAACAGGAATGGAAAATGGACCCTTCCTACTGACAAAAAGAAGTTTTACACTCAGTCTCTAGTATTTGCTGAATCTTGACGGATGTTCGTAAGGAAAGAAAAGCCAGTGAAGAATAATATTACCATCACTATGTACTGGGCATGTTCTCATTGCTACATTAGAGAAGTGCTGCTTTGTCAAGTGATTTATTAAGAAAGACAGTGTAAGGAGTGAAAGCTGGTGTCTTAATATCAAAGCCCACATGACCTTACCACAAAACCACATGATCCACTTACTCCATTGTGGTGCCAGAAGCATTATTTTAGCACCCAGTGATTTACTTCACACTAGTCGATGTTCTGATGTTGCTCCAACTGACAATGGAATTATTATTATTGATTTGTCTAGGAGTAGGGTTGGAATGAAGTCTTCAGAACATTGCCATTTCAGATGAAATACTTACAAGTTAATTACAATCAGTAATTCAGTAGTAAGCTAAAAGAAATCTCTGTACAACTAATAGAGGTAACAGCTTGAAAAACAAATGTTGGAACACAAACACAACAAGGATTTAAAAAGTTAAAGATACCATATACGAGTCTGATGACAGCATAGTGAATAACCAAATTAACAATCAATAGGTGAAAGGAGGACATTGACAAGGAAGCGAATGCAAAAGAGATATGAATGTTACAGCTATTTGGTAAGTACCAAACATCACATGAACAACAAGGGGGGAACCCAAACACCTTTTTTCTGGTGGTTGAGAGATACTAATGGGATATTCACAATGGAGGCAGAAAAGAGGCATTTGGGCACTAAAGGAGGAACCAATAGGAGTCCAAATCCCAGAGCAAAGGGGGAAGGTTTTGCAACACAAATAACAAGAGGATGGCAGCATGCTTTAATCAATCTGTGTATTGGATACCATTTATGTGGCTCAATCCACATCACACTAAGGGGCTTTATGTTGCTGTAAAATTACAATAGTTATCTCTATATGGCAGACAACATCTAAGGTCACTGATCTTTGTGGAGTTTGAGGGAGGGATGTTTAAAGCAGATACATGAGCAGAATAGAATGCTTGTAATGGGATGAGAGTTGTTTCAGCCAAAACCCTCACTGTAAGCAACTTCACTGTAACAGAAGGTGTAAGTCTGCTCAACAGTTACTCCCATTGTACAGATATATAGTGTGTACTACGAGTATGAAAAACAGCACATTACAAGATAGCAAGGAGCATCTATAGCATGACCAGTAAGTAGCTAAGGCTTCATGTCCTCTCCTGCTCAGATTCCCATGGATCATGCAGGTGTCAGATGAAGATACTGCAGTACAGATAACTAAATTTGGGAATATAAGATTATTTTCAAAACAATACATTGAGCACAATGTTCATTATTTTATACGATCTCAAACTTTTCATTAAGCCATTGATTTTTCTAATGAAAATCCTTCATTGTGTTGCAGAACCTATATGGGAAAGCGAGAGATTTTGGCCAGAGGATAGGGGGCAGCTGGAACCTTTGGCACCCAAGAAATGCGTGAGCCACTAGTGAAAAGATCACATGGTATTTACTAAAACATACAAGGAGTGTGACCTAGACTAACATGGTTACCCCTTTGGAACATGGTATTTACTGAATATTTTAAAACACACTGTCAGACTTGCAGAAAACCAGTCATTTTAATTTATTGAATTATTTGAGGTCATTCTTCTATACCTGTGTGTGTGAGGGAGTAAATATAACAATGTGATAAATATGCATTATACATACAACAACATATGATTTTCAATATGCAACAACATCCTTCACTTACCAGTAGCAAAAGACAACAAAGCCACAAGCTACATAATGTTACAGATTTATGGTCAGTGTGAGTTGAAAATAAGGCAAAAAGCTGTTCTGCATACATGCATTGTATTGTTTTTGCATGTGAACTAATTCCACACCCTCTCCCCTCAGACCCCTGAAACAATTATTCAGAACCAACACCTACAGTCTGAAATTCTAATGCTAAAACTATTACTCTACTAAATACAACTGGAATTACATTTATGAAATAGTATCTATTTTACACTCACAGAAAAACAACTATTTCATAATCTGTCAAAGTTATTTGTTTTCAAAGTTATTTCTGAAAATGTATTTTGAATGTTAAGCTTCAACAATTAGCAAAATAAAGCTTTACATCTTAGAAGCCAGTCTGGGAAAAACAACCCCTTAGTCCCACCCCTCCGAAAATAAATATTTGGGTACCATACCGTGGAAACCGACAAGTAAAAACCAAATTCTTCTGGAAGTACCCATGCTGGCTTCTGTTCTGTAGGAGATAGAAAATCTGTTTCATTTGACCCTAAGCTGAAATGCGTGTTAATAAAACGTTAAGTGCTGACAGATTCTTAACTGTTGTAATAATTCCCATCTTTCTTCCAATAGTTTGGATCCTTTATGTCTACATATCCACTTTAGTACCAAAACTATTCAAAATAGTTAAATATTAAATAGAGTCCACACCTATTCCTTTTATGATTTGAAAATTAACTGACAAATAAAAGTGCCACAGGACTCCTTATTTGTTTTGAGGTACAGTACAGCTAAATCTAATTTACAATGCCCTATATTACAACAAATAGTCTTACTTGCCAAGAGTACAGTAGGAGTAGTTGTATATTTATTACACTTAAGAAACAAGCCTGTGTGCCTACCTGACTTTTTAGTTAAAAGTCAAACCAGATGTTATTAGTAATGGAGAGCGGAGGATATTTAAAGCAGTTGAATCAAAGAGGCTCAAGCAGTCTACCCAGACCAATGCCACTCGATATTTTCTGAACTGAGTATCCTCCACTGCTCTTAAATAATGGAAGAGAATAATTTTATTGTTGCTTCTATAAGCTTTAAGGTTAGAAGTCATCCAGTGCACATCCAGTGAAATAATACACTTGAAAGATAGAAGTAAAAACTCGAAAGGAATTTTAGATTTTTAAAGGAATAATGATCAATCAAAATACATTCTAAACAAACAATAATATGCATTTTTGAGTATTTCTGTGTCACATTCTGGGGTACAATTTAGATCAGTGTGGGGCTGTGTCATCACCCGCCCTGCAACCATGGGTGCTTAACAATCCTTTGCTATTGTAGCTCCCTACCTTGGTCACTCACAAATAGCATGCAGGTCACACTCTGGGTGTATGTGTACAGCTTCCTCCAGCCTATTACTTGCATAGTGACTCCCCCACACTTGCAGTCCCTATTTTTTCCCAAAACGTATGTTCTGAACTGTTCAGTCCTCTCTTGGATAGTTCAGATATTACAGGTCCATTGCCCTGTGGATCTACATAGCATTTTGATTAAAAAAAAATCAGAACAACTTTATTTAACTAGTAATAGATGTGTTTTAAGTCAGTACAAATGAAATTATCAGAAATCTCATAGAACACCTTAACCAGATTTGATACATTTTGGGTGGGGGGAGGTGGAACTTAAGTGATGCTTTTAAGTAGCTATCCTTTGGTGGTTGTTTTTCCTCTGTAAGCTACTGCATCCCCAAAGTCAAATCAACACAAAGAAACCAAGAGAGACTGGTACAGTTAACATTATTCCCATCTTACTGCCAGAGACAGGTCAAGGTGCCTTGAGTGACCACATGGTTAGTTACTGTTCATAACTGTGGCCAGAAAAAGCTGCTTGTAGTCACAAGAGCTGTTACCAAGAATCAGAGACTGGAAAGATAGTAGAGAGGAACAAAATAACCTTAAAGCAAAAAGTATTGTCACAGTTGTTAAAAATACTTTCCTATTTATATTTGCATCTACCTTTCTAGGAAATATCTCTATGTATAGCAAATTTAATCACATCCTATTACTCAGTCACAGAACAGTGGATGGCACACCTTCCACAATACATGTTTATAGTGATCATTTTAAAAAACAATGGCATACACGTATTCACCATAGTCATTCCAGTGATTAAAGTATAATTTGACAGGCCTCAGAACCCTCCTAATCTCCAGGCCCTCTTCCTGTATTGTCCAGGCCCCCTTCATGCAAACATGGGCTCCAGCCCAGGTAGGCATTTGCAACCACTTCTCAGTACCACATTCATTCGTTATTGCACCATAAAAATAGTTATTGTATATGGCATTTATGTCTATAACAATTACTGTCACAAACTAGCAAATGCTGCAAAACACAATAAGTCCAGGGGCCCTGGGGAGACCAGCCACAGTGCCAAGTGGCTGGGGGCTTCAGGGTAGGGCATGGCACCACCTTGGGTTGCCCTTCTGACAGATGGCCAGCGACAGACCCCACAGCTCACATGCTTGCCAGACTGGGGCACAGTGATGCCAAGCCTTGCCCTCACTGGAGCAGGCTTAGGTGGCTCCTTGGGGCAGCACCAAGCCCAGCACCGGATGAGCTGCTGGGCTCCTGTGACCATGGTGCTGCACAGCCAAGGCACTGCACGCTGCCTCAGCCCAGCAAGCAGCCCAGGACTATGCCCCCTGCCTTCTCCGATCGTCCCTCTCTACACCATCTGCCCCTTCACTGAGGAGGCTCTGCATGGCAGCGAGCAGCAGAACCCAGAAATTGGGCCGCCCTGGCCCAGTTAAGGGGCCCCAGCTCCCAAGCTTGCCCATCAGCACCGGCTCTGCCCCCATGCCAGGGGCTGGCCTGCTAGTAGTGTCATTCACAGGCCCATCCTACAAATAGGCACAATGAGCTCCATGCTCCAGTCATCAGCCAGCATCCAGCAAAGGAACTGGCCACCGCACACCCCCACCCCACTCCCTCCATGCCCGCTAGGGTGACTGCCGCTCGCCTGGGCTCTGGATCCTATCTGTGCTGAGTCATGGCACATGCATGCTCCTTGCAACTACATCATCAGCTGCCCCCTCATCCAGACACAAGCAATTCAGCCCCTGCGATGCCCCTAACATAGCCCAGGAGAGATGAAGACTCACAGAGAATCACCACCTTTCAAACCCCCCTCCCCAGCCGCTCCAGGCTCCTACCTCTGCCACTGCAAGAGTAGCTCTGCCTGCCCTGCAAATGGGAGCTGGCACTTCACTTTTCTGGGCAGGCTCCAGGGTTCCTGGCATCAGCAGCCAGCTTGGAGATGCTCCTGTATTCTGCCCCATTATTCTATTTTTAGGGGCCCTGTAACGCTGGTCTCTAAAATTTGTGGGCCCCAGAACGGTGTTCCAGGGCATTCCACCCTACTTTAATTCCTGAGTATTTCATCTCAGAAAATGCACTGTACGCAGCAAATTATCTTCAGAACAACACACCCTATTTACAACATAATTAAAGTTGAGATTTCAAAGCCAGTACTCTTTCAAAAAGGATTGTTACTCTTTCTAAACTTGCATACTTTCAGTCAAAGTAATTCAACACAATCAGAGTGGCTGTTTAAATTTGGCAAACATTTTCATTCCACTGAAATCCTCACCCCAATATTTTCACAGGCCCAGACTGCATAAAAAGCATACATGGGGGATGGGTTGAAATTTTCTATTTTGCTTCTGAAACCAGTGCTGACTGTTCTAGGGGAAACTGAGCAAAATTCGCTGAACTATTTTTGAGTGATGAGAATGAAAAATAGCTAGGGTCAGAGCCTGAGCTCCAGCCCAACACAGACTCAATGTTCCCTGTAAGCTGTGTGGGCGGGCGGGCACGAGCCCCCACTGCTCACCGATGAATGGAACAATGCCAGCCATGAACAGCCAGCAACTGCAGTCCCTACCCGGCTAGAAGACATAGTCTTCTGGCAGGCAGAGAGCTTCCGCTAAGCTGGGAGCTTTTAAAATGCCCACCCTGAGCATGCTTTGACTGAGCATGCTCAGGGTGGGAGGAGCAGCCCATGGCCTGGCCACTTCGCTCCAGCGGTCAAGTAAGGGAACCTTGGGGGGATGGACTGAGGACAGTCAGGCAGCCAGCAGGGAGAGGGCGTGGGGGATTGGAAGGAAAACAGAGTCGGGCCAGATGGGGGGTGGGACCGTGAGAGCAGGTAGGCGGGTGAGGGTAGGAAGAAGGGATTGAGCCGAATTGGGGGGGGGCAGCCTCACAAATTGCCATGCAGTGAGCACCTAAACTTGTTCATCTGCCTCAGAGCTTAGAGCAGGGGTCTCAAACTCACAGCCCATGGGCCACATGTGGCCCCTAAAGTTATTTTCTGTGGCCCGCAGCAACACTATTGCTATTTGTAATATTGTTCTATAAAAAGGTTTTAGTGGTGCGGCCCACAGGCTAACGTACTAGTCTTCATGCGGCCCTTGTGTTGACTTGAATTTGAGACCCCTGGCCTAGAGGAACATTGCCCAGACTTTTCGCACTACCATTTTTAGCTCCACAAAACAATCCTGAGTCGGTTGACCTGGGCTCTGAGACTCATGACTGCAGAATTTTTTGGTGTGTTGTTTTTTTGGAGGGGGTGCATTTTTTTTTTAAGTGTAGATATATTCTAAGACCTTCGAAGCATCTCTTGAGGAAAACCTGTAGATATACTATAGCACCTTCTTAGCATGCAGTGCTAATATGTTCATCCTACCAGCACCTATTATATCTAAAATGCAGTGATTTACTAATTATATCAATGGCCATTAGCTGGTCTTGACCAATTAAACAAAAACATGTTGTTTATTACTCCCCCAGCCTAACACATATACAAACAGGAAGTCAGATACAACCTCCACCCAACATCTTATAGTAATGCAATATGCCAAAGCTGCACAATTAAATGATAAAAAGCCAATCGATCTGATTCTTTAGTTTGAATGGACATCTTTAATTCTTCCTCCTTTTGCATATGCATTTCAGTACAATATTGCTATTTGGCATGAAATAGATACATGTGTATCCAAAGTTTCAGAATGTTATTTCTCAAAAATGATAATAATATGTATGTTATCACATAACTTAAGAGCGCATCCTAAAGCATAAATGAAAGCGAGCTTTTTTTTTTTTTAAATGAACACGTGGGTTAAGACTGTCTTCAAAGTTATCATATTTGCTAACTTGTATGCTTACCTGTAAAACCATTGTATTAACAGATTTTTTTTATGATATAAGCACTTGTTCATGTTTTCCATAAAATCTTAGGTAAGCTTTACATATTCATGAAAATTTCACTTAACCTCTGCTTCTGACCGATTTCAATACAGTTCTCTTCTAAATAAATTAAGGAAAGCTTATGTGAAAAATATCTTTAATTAAGCTTGTAACATTGAAATTTTGAAGTATGACAGGCATTTGCTTTTGGCAGTTGATGTTGCCAGCTACCTATCTGAAGCCCAGCCTATGTATAATAGGCAACCATTTCTTTGTGGCCTTCAGAATCTTCATATGTGTGATTCAATACTTCTGTTATGCACTACTGTGAAATCCCAGCACTCCAAAATTATTTTTCTGTGCCAGATAAATTCCTTTTTGTACTATATTCATTATACAACACACCAACTTAACAGATACAAATAAAATGATCTTATTTACACCAATTTGTAACTGTACATATTTGAAGTAGGGAGACAATACATTGATCAAAGGAGGCAGCAGAAGACTATTGCAAACTATTAACTAAACCATGCTGTTTAATTTCTAAAAACTGCATTTTTAGAAGAGGAATTACAATTGTCTATTAAAGAAATATTGATGAACATGGATTGATTTTGTTTAAAAATACACATTCTAAAAAAGATAGAGTTATCCTTATTATGATTAAAATTATTATTAGGGCAAGTCGATTTTTTTTTTTTAAAAAGCTGAACTAGTTTAAAAAATTCAAATGCCTGATAGAGCATCTCTTAAACAATAAATTAAGAATTAAAAGGAAAGTAATAAAAAGAACTTTGCAAATTTCTTGGGAAACAGAAGTGCTTTTTCCTGCTCCCTGGTGATGTTTACATATGGCCTGACATCACACAACTGAATCCTTGGGAGCTCTGACACTGATTTCAATAGTCACCAGATCAGGATCATAGTGAATCATGCCACCCAAATCACCAACTCACAGGCCTCTCTTCTCTCTCATTGTGTATATTACCTGCCTTCTACCTCTTCAGTTTCAGATTTCCCGATGCTACTGATAAACATAATCTTTCAGGAGCAAGGGAAAGAGCACTCTCAAAAACATCCTTTATAGCGCTGCATGAGAATGATGTCACCCTGAGGCAGAAGTGCAAGTGGCAACCAAATAAACAGTGAAACTAAAGTGTGCTAAGTGCATCTAGACACATGGAGTCAATAAAAATGAGAAAGAAAAGTATTCTTCCTCAAGTAAACGTATTTCAGATATAGTAATACTAGAAGTTAATTGTAATCACAATAGGTACAACATTTTCAGATGACCAGTTTTCTGATCAGTTAAGTCCTTTTAAGGTAATTCCAACTTGAATTAGCTGACTGTGACATCATTATGAATCATTTCTTTTTCCCAGCCCACACTGAGGCCTGGATTTTGCAACTGAATCCCTATGGGCAGACCTTGGTGAATGTCCAGAGCCCCACTGAAATCAGGTAGGTTCCTCAAGCAAGGGTCTGTGCACATTGATCCAGCTGCAGTACCAGAACCTGAGAGATCAGGTGCTGACTCACTGAAATACAAGAGGACAGAGATTTTAGAGCAAAAGGATATAGACTATTTTATTCAGCCTGGAGCATACGCGTAGAATTTCTTACTGTAGGAGGTCACCATACAAAACGTTGTAGATGGGCTTGTAAATGGGCTGCATCATTTCAAAGTTAGAACATGACGGATTAATCACTGTTAATTATTTCTACAAGTTTAGCCCTTTTATCTTTCCCTGGGTTGGTTGGATTACCTAATCTTTCCCAGCAGTAGTGGTTCCTGAACTACTCATTTGGGCTGTAATTCTTCTAGAGTGAAATTTATTCCTTTGCAAAGTGCCAGAATAAGGCTGATACTCCAGTTAAATCCCACATAAGCCTTATTTTGATACTTGATTCACCAAGATGCACATGGACGATTCCCTCTGGTATTCACCCAGCTATAACTACAAATAACATTCATAACTGCACCAAGAAAGAGCTCCATTCTTCAAGACATTCACACATGGGACTCTCAACTTTACTGGGAGTGCTATACATAGACGGTTTGCAGGATCAGAATCTATAGGTGATATGTAAATTGAACCAATCTGCGGTCATTGAAATTACACCAGGGTGAATTTGTGTTTCTTTTATGCCTTGAATCACAAGACACTGTGTTTGAAGATGAAGAATGTGCTTCTAGTCACACACATGCACACTCCTGCCAAATACCACCACAATCTCACCTGCTGACTATAACACTGCACAAATACTGGGCTTTCTTAGGAGGAATGGAGTTGCTGCAGCAGAATAATCAGCAACAGGGCTGTCCCTGACTACATGAATCAATGGTCCCATCAACTGCATCAAAATTTAAGTACCCACAGTTCAAGGGATGTTTGATTACTTACAAGAACTCTTATTCAGTTCACATATACCTTTACTGCCAGGCCAGTGTCTTCATTCCCTCCAAATATGTGAATTCCAAATACAATGCACTAGAAATCAGCAACATAGGCACCAACACCATGCAAAATAATTTTGCACTGAAAATAAGTCCATTTGAAATAGCCACTTAAAGTGTATTTAAAAAAAAAAACTACACTGCTATCTACAAAGTTTTAAGATGCACAGGAGAGATGGGAATGAACAGAGCACAGGTTAGAAGTGGCATCTGTACAAGAGCATGAGACTTGAGAACTCCAAAACAACAAGGTTGGCAGCCACTACTTTAGTGCTTTCCTCAGGAGGTAACCTTTACAGGTTGAGTTAATGCACATTAGCACACAATTAAATATACATGCTGAGGTTCAGATCTTCAGCTGGTGTGAATTATTATAGTTCCATCACTGGAGCTACAACACTTGACACCAGCTGCAGATATACACCTGTATTTCTACATTTGCACTCTCTGCTAAAAAAGCATATTTTATTAATCCAAGCATTAGCAAACTCTGTGTACTCTGGAACCTCGCTTCTGCAAATACATTTGGTACTTAAGGATACCTGCTTCTGAAAACAAAAACACCCCCATTATCCAGTGACCACAAGTGCCATGGTAACAAAGGTTACCAAAGTTATCAACATATTGCAATTTGACCATGATACTTGTTAGCTGTGTGTTGCTAACAAGTTAAATATTGGTTTTAAAAAGGAATGCAGATTGCATAAATTCAGTCATTTCTAAAAATGCTAAAATTCTTGTCCCATGTATTTAGCAAAATAAATTTTAAGGGAAAGTTGTTTAGCCAAGCCTTTGAAATCTGCCTAAGTCACTTTCTTCAGGTAGATATCTGACTTACACTGTAGTTAGAAATACTATATATAAAGTGTGTCCCAATAAATCACTATTTCAAACCACCCAAGTAAAGAGAAATACTAAATAAATGTAGAAATAACATAATTTGAGCTGCTTTAATTTGTTTACCCAGTTCTAATTACAGGATTCTCCCCTATGATCTAATACACTTTGCTAAAAAGTTAAATTTAGCATCCTATAAGAAGCACACGCTGAAAATGACTTTCACTTTGTCGCTACCTAAGCTTTGCAACACACTTCCACAGCCCCATAATGGACCATTTTTCCAAGCCTGCAAAACCATATTCCTTATATGAAACCAAGAGAATCTTCATTTTAGATTGAGTTAATTACTACAGCATAATGGATTTAGGAAGCATGGTGGTTTAAAACTCCAGAAACAAACAACATTAGCAATCTTCATTATCAAAACAACAAATCTTGCTCTTGCTTTTAAACAGAGTACAAAGAATTGTTAGTCATGTGTTACATCTGAATAATATAAATAACATTCAGCATCTTCCATGCATTTAGATGTACACCAGGACAAGATTTTAAAAGAAAAATGTAGTCCATTTCCAGGACATTGTCTTCCACCTCTGTTATTGTTTATAACAATTTACTTTGAACAAACAAGAGTTTTTGTTACAGACATCACTAAATTGCTGCTGCCTTAATAGGGCTCTAACAACATACTTTTCTACACCCATAAACGGAACCAGTTACATGTCAAGTTGCAGGCTTGCACCAAACCTTTTGTATTTTACAAGTTTGAATCCTTTGGAAGAATGAGACTTAAAATCAGTAATTTTTCTGAAAACAGACTCTAGGATTTTTGCATTTTTTTAAGCTGTCAGATACAATTTCAGTGCCTGACGCTCTCTTTCGCTGTGAGACAGTCTGATATTTTTTCAGAGAAGCTAGCTGTGGTCACACCACTTATATTCAGCTCCCATAAACTGTACAGCTAGAAGCCAGGTAAACATTAGCATGCTCTGAGGATCGTACTGCGTGTTAATGCATTGCTTTATTTAAGAGAGGAGCTTGAATGATGTTATTCTGTGAGATGCTTTGCTACTCCTCCCATGCCCACTCAACTCCGGCAGGTTCTCCCCAGATGTGCACGCACTAATCTCACCCCACCCAGGTCCCAGGCATGCATGATCTACATCTGCTGTGGAGGCACCAGCATGTGAAAAACCTCTCAGAACTTGCTATCTGAACCATGTTTCCCCCCTTCTCTGCACAAGATACTTACCAGCTAGCCCACAGGCACCCCCGACCTGCCAGCCTAGCCAGGGCCGTCCCTAGGGTAGGGCGAGCGGGGCAGCCGCCCAGGGCCCCGCACTTTGGGGGGCCCCGTGGGGCCCACACTGCTGCCCCCCCTATGCCGGGGACCGGCACGAGCCCCGGGTCTCCCACAGCAAGCCCTGAATGTTTTTCGCCAGCAGATGCAGGTTCACTCAGCCCCTGCTCTGCTGCTGAATAGCTGGGCTGCCTGCCGCCCCTCCTCTCTGGAGCAGGCAGCTCAGCGATTAGCTGGAGAGGAGAGGGAGGTTTAACTCTTTCCTCCTCCAGCAGATGCTGGCAGCACCAGCCCAGGGAACACACACCCAGGAAATTACTGGGAGGGGTGGTCTCGTGGGACCCTGAGCCTGAGCTAAGGGAGGAGTTGGCTGGGGATATGCTCCCCCCCCCCCAGGGCCCTGGGTCAGGCCAGCAGCCAGGTCAGAGGTAGGGGTCTGGTGGACCTGGGAATCCAGGACTCCCCATGGGCTCTGGATCTTGCCAGGCTAATGTGGGTCAGGTGGCCAGGGGTCAGGCCAGCAGCCAAACTGGAAGGAGACGGGGGGGCTGGGGAACCAGGACTGTCCCTGGGCCCCAAGTCACATTGGGCTAGTGGGGGGCATGTAGAACAGGGAATCATGCCCCGCTAGGCCCTGGGTCATGCTGGTGGCCAGGTGAGAGGAGGATGGGTGGCTCAGGAAGCCCCACCAGCACCAGTACCCAGGATGGCAGGCAGGACAGGCCAAGGACTGACCCACCCCCCTGGCCAGGTGGTGAGGCTGGGCCAGGGGTTGTTTCCACCTAGCCTAGGCAGCAAGGCTGGGGGGCCAGCAGGTAAGCTGGGCCATGCATTACCTCCCCCAAGCCCAGGTGGTGGGGCTGGGTGGGCAGGCCAGGCTAGGGATCTTCCCCCCCCATAAGCCCAGGCAATGAGTTTGGGAGGCAGACTTGGCTAGTGGTTACCCCACAAGCCCAGGTGGTGAGGCTGGGGAGTCAGCAGGCATGTTGGGCCATGGGTCACCTCCCCTAAGCCCAGGTGGTGAAGTCAGGGCCAGGGCTGCCTCCTCGTCCCTGATGCTCAGGTGGTGAGCCCCAGGGGGCAGACCCGAGCAGCGGTTGCTCCTCTCCAAAGCCAAGGTGGCAAAGCTGGGGGCACATGGGCCTGGGGTTGTCCACCACAAGCCCAGGCAGTGAGGCCAGGGGCCAGGCTGAGCCAGGCATCATCCGCACCCCCCAGCCCAGGTGGCGATGCCAGTGGGCCAACGGGCAGGCTGGACCAGGGGTCTTTACCCCCACCACCAGCGCCGGTGGCAAGACCAGGGTCACAGGCCTGGTCAGGGGTCAACCCCCATCCCTCCCCAAGCCCAGGGGGGCATGCTGGCCAAGGGTCGCCTCCCAAGTCAAGGCAGCAATACTGGGGGCAAAGGGGGGCAAGGTTTGGGCCCCCCTCAGCAAGCCCAGGCAGCGAGGCCAGGAGTCATCTCCCCCTAGCCCAGGTGTCAGGAAGGTCTGGGGTCAACCCCAGGCCAGTGGCCTGGTGGGCAGGTCTGGCCCCACATCAAACTCTTTGTCCCCAGGTGAGTGGGCTGGTGGGCAGGTATGGCCAGAGTCAAACCCCTGCTGCCCTCCAGGCCAGTGGGCAGGTCTGGCCAGGGTCCCCTCCCCCTAGCCCAGGGGCACGGCTCAGGGGCAGCAGGCAGGCCTGACCAGGGGTCACCCCACCTCTCACTAGCCCAGGTGGTAAGACTGGGTGGCCAGCAGGCAGGCCTGCCCAGGGATCCTGTATGATCATTGATCACCAGCCATTTACAGACATGACTTTTGCCTTGTGTTTTGTTCTTTTCTTTCTGGGGTGGATTCTTGCTTTTGTGGGAGTTGTTTACATGGTTTAGCCATTGAGGTAGTACTTGCATTTCACCAGGACAGGCTGGTGTTCACTGATTCCATCACACACACCATTCATTCACACATCTTATTCACACGTTTAAATGAAATTCCAGAGCATACACCTAAAACAAGTTTTATCTAGAATACAAAATGGAGTTCTAAATTCACAACACTGACATTGGTTATAATGTCCATTAAACTGAGTTACTTATTTGAGTTATGATATTAAAGAACAGATACCGTGTTGCCTAACAGATGCTATAGAAGTACATTCAATTTATTTTATCTATCTGTGTCCCTACACTGTGGCTACAGAAGTCAAGCAGGTGCAGAGCCCCGGCCGACATTGGGAGGGGGCGAGCAGGTCTCCCTGCCCAGCATCCTACCCTCCCCCTGCGCCGTCACACCAGCTCCCCGGGATTTGCAAGTGCATGCAAGTGCCTGGCCATCGAGGTACATGTTACATCCAGGGGCACAGTGGTGGGGGTGCCAAGCACACCTCACACTAGTCAGAAGCCCAGTACTTGCTATCACATACAGAAACCATTTGGGGAGAGGGATGGAGCGAGTGTAAAATGGATACTAGCCCAGGAGATGGCACAGCTGCTGGATTATTTCACTAGAGAGATGCTTACAACTTTTCCTGAAAGGGGTTGGCACAAAAGGCTGGATAGCAGGCAAGCCTGAAAACGGGGTTTCAAAGGCAAAGCGAGGTAGGGTTTGGCATTAGTGTCTGGCTGACAAATAATAATACTCAGCTGACAGTTAGGAAGTTGCTGATTAAAATGGTGCCTTTGGCAATACTGAGAGATTTGTGCCTAGCTTCCTTCCTGCAAGGAAAACAAATCTTAGTGGAATTCTAATGCTGAACTAATGAGAAGAGGTACTGCTGCATCCCCAGGTCTATGAATTATTGTTAAACAGATCTGACAGCAGCTAGTTCTCAGAAAGTTCCACAAATAAACAGCATCAGGGCCTGTCAAAAAGAGTGATTTATCACTTTTAATACATTAGGTATTAATTGGTATAATTAGCCAATGTTTGTGTATTGCACTGCGTGTGATTCTAGCAAATTAGTGTTATTACAGTTTAATATGTAAGCTTACTCGGCACCTATGATAGTCTAGGGATGATTTATATAATACTGAGTATTTCCATGATTTCCTCAAAATAAAAAGATTGAAATGAAAAATAATTAACATTTGAAGGTGCACATGGTCTAACAGAAAAAATGTTTTATGATTCATTTAAAACATCATCCCATAAACTACATGAAGAGAATATTCACTGTATTCTTTTATCTGTGCAGAAATACAAATAGAATCAAGATTATATTTTAGTTAGCAGCAAAGTATTACTGGGAACCTTAAGCACTTACACTTGTAACTCAACAGTAAATACTTGTGATCCAGTTCCTCAGCCATTAAACTTCACTCATGCAAAGTAGTCCCCTTGACTTCAGTGGGACTGCTCATACAGGTGTAGTTAAACACATGCCTAATTATTTTCAGGATTGGAGCCTTAGCAAATAGTTCAGCACATGATTTATTCCTTCTGCTACTAAAAACCCAAAATGCTGGCCTGACCCTGTAAACACCTAATTCAATGGAATTAGTTATGGGTGTACAGTGTTGGTGGAATTGAGGCATTTTAACCAATTTGCTGGGTGTGAAATAATTCATTTATTTCTGTCAGACATGCACTACTAGCAAATTAATGATCTGAAGGCTCATTTTTCTTTTTAACTCAATGAGACTACTCACATCTGTGTATTTTCAGGAATAGAGTGCATATTACCAAGTAACCAAAAGGTGCACTCTAAAAATGTATGACCTGACCTTGTAAATTCATCTGTGCAGGCAGATCCAAGCACCTGTGCAGAACCTTATTGACTTCAGGTGTATCCAGTTGCACAGCAGAAGTTTGAGGCTTTTCCATTCTTTGCATGCTCAAAAAACCTCACACTGGTGGCAGAGCAGTACTTCATGCAAATATTACTGAGTGAAGTTCTTTGGCTTGTGGTCAACAGGTCAGTCCTTAAAAATGTGTGAATCCTAAGCCTCAAAATAAAATGCAAAAAATATCATAGCAGGCCCTGTCCTTACTCCCAGCAGCCTGCAAGAAAGGATTCTTTTCCCTCAAGCTTTGACTCTCCGGGTATGCCAGACATCTCACAGCAGCAGGCTTCCCAGGCAGGTGTTGTGACTCCCATTCCAGTGGCTTGTTTGTTTATTTATTTATTTATTTTTAACTGAACCACACTTCCATCTATGATATCTCCCTACATTATATAAAGTTACAAAGTGACTTCTTTAAGGCAGATTCCTCAGCATTTCTAAACCTTTGTAAAGCAAAGTGTATTTATAGCATTCTATAAATAATAATGATAGTAGTTTTACCCTTAAGTGATAATACACTGAAGTTATAAAGCTGGGTTACTAACATCATGGCCATTTCCACAGTAACTGTTTACAAAGGGAAAAAACACATAATTTAAATGTAATTGTCTAGTCATGCAAGGAAATGAAATGGCTTATAAAGGAGGCTTTTTCAATTAGAAAGCAAATCATCAATAATAAGAGAACAAAAAGTAGTAGAATGAGACGTTCTACTGCGATGCAATGTTTTGGACAAAGGGTCAGTGAGGAATTATATCTTTATAGTCCTTTTACAGTGCCCCCCCCTTCTGAATGAAAGCCTATTTTAAGAAATTTATCAAACTCAGTGACATTTTTCCTCCCAATAAATTATACTCATGCTTTATCTCCAAATCCAAAAGCATTTTCAAAATATTAACTGGTAGTAAAAATCAAATGTATGCAATTATTTTAAACTAAAAGTAAATACATAACATTTTGTGATGTATTTTCTTTCACTGATATTAAACACAAACATCAGAGAAATCACATTGTTTGCAGTGTTGTAGTCATATTGATTTAAAGATATCAGCAAGACCAGGTGGGTGAGCTGAAAAAGAGCCTGGTGTAGCTCAAAATCTTGTCTTTTTGAACAACAGATGTTGGTCCAATAAAAGATATCACCTCACCCACCTTGTCTCTCAAAACCCCCCAGTAATGTATAAATTTGGTGCCTCAATATGGTTATTATCACAGATTCAGGTAAACTGCTATAAACAATTTTATGCATTCACATGTTTAATCCAAGTAAATGGGGGCATTTCTTGCAATTCAAGGTTGTACAAACATAATACAGCCTAGTCCTTACTAAGGACTTTGTTTTGAAGACCACCTCTTTTCTATGGCTTCAGAGCCAGAGCTGCATCCCAAGCCGCAAATTCAAAGTGCTGTCTTACATAGCTAATTTTAGCATGCTAGTGCAAGCCATGTTACCTGAAGACCTTTTGACCAGAGCTGGGAGACTTTTGGCTGCAGACAGTGTAAGCATCCTCTGAGGTGCTAAAAGGAAAGAAATCCTTTAAGCTGTTTGGAGTGACGATAGGGCCTTCTGCGATACTCTTTTTATCTTATTCTGAGGATTCATAGATTTTGAAGTTGAACTACTGACTATAAGCCAAAGAACCTCATTCAGTAATGTCTTTTGTTTGAGCAATAACATGTCTATCTGAAAGACTCTACTTGATTTAATGACTTAAAATGATGGAGAACCCACCATATTCCTTGGTAAACTGTTCCAATGGTTTATTACTCTCAGTGTAGTCTGAATTTGTCTAGTTCCAGCTTCTGACCATTGCATCTCATGATGGCTTTTTCTGCTATGTAAGTAGCTGCAAATCATCATCAAGCTAGTTATTAAGTAATGCAAAGGCTTTGTGCTGCCTTCTGCTGAAAGATAACTTTTCCCGTGTACAAAATAATGGCCTCCATCTCCCTCATCCAGCCACAAACCAGAACACCTGCTGAGCTGTAAGGAGTTGTGCAGGCAACACCACAAGAGATGATGTACAAACATCGTCTGAGAGCCATCAGCCTCCTGCTTTCCATGGCAGTACTGAATCAGTGCCAGGATTCAGGATTTGGCTTTTTAGCTGAATTTGGAGCCCATGAAAGGTACCTAGCTGATGGACTTGTAGAAACCATTCTATCATTGAGATATGTGGGCATCCGCGGTGCAAGTTCCCTGCCAAGATAATGTTATTAATTGTACTGAAGTAGTGCTGGAAGGCCCCAATACATCATGTTAGAAACCGTATGAAAACATAATGCAAAGACAGGCCACGTCCTGATGATATCACAACCTGCAAAGACTTATGAATGCCCTGGGCTTTACACATTACATAGGGTGAGCTGTCCCATTAATGCCCCCAATTCAGCATGTCATTTGGAACCCTTGAACATCACCCCAAAATTCTGCCTCTACTTTTTAAAGCAGAATTGTATAGGTAATCCCATGACAACATATAAAGCTAAGTGTGTTCCTTAAGTGTCTGCGGGATGGGCCTCAGTAAACATTCTTTAGCTATTTTCCTGACTGACTGGGGGTTGAATGGCCAGTTTATTCTATCGTTTGATTTTTCAGCCTCCAGAACTGACTCAGCTAGTGCCAGTTATGGTTTTGAAATGTATACCTTCCACTGTGGACTAAACTCATAACAATGAAGACTGAGTAGAAGTAGACAGAAGGAGAAGACTGATAAAAATAGTGTACAAGCATACGTACCACACAGTCTTATTAGAAAATGCATACACTGAGGGAAAAATATAAACCTTAATCATTACCATGACATAGGAGCTGCTTTAGGCTTTTGTATTTTGGGAACAACCACATTAGCTTTTCACCTGATAATTCTCACATGTATGCTGTGTTCACCAAAACCGCTGAAGAACTTCATGGGTTCTGATATTCTCATACCACACAGTCTCCTCTCAGCCCCCATTTTCTCCCACACTGACCTTTTGTCCAGGATATCTGGCCCAGGTGAGTAGCTAGCCTCTTAGGGTAACTGAGCTCTAGTTTTGGAGTGGCAGTCCATCTTCCACTGGGAGGAGGGCTTGCACTGGCATTCAGTAATGGAATTTCCTACCAGTTCTCTAACCAGTTTTGCAGCTGGATTCAGAGACACAAGTTGCTTTCATCTATCCAACCCCTACCCAATCAGGAGTCTGGGCAATAGGTCAAGCCCATTCACAGTAATGATGGTAGCATGTAGTATGAGGTTCCACACAGGGTACCACAGATTTTTATAAACTCAGTTTTAGTGTAGTTAACATAGGTGTCCTTTCCATTACCTTATGTTTATGTAACGCACTAGAATCCAGATTTAGCACTAAGAGTCATGGGCTACATGGTCTTAACTATATAACTAAACAATTAATTCAAACTGTACTGAATCATGCAGAAGAGTTCAAGGCAAGTTGTTTACAGCAGACTGCACCATGATTAAAGAGATCCTTAGGTTCAACAGACATTATGCTGGCAATTGCTCACCAGTAGCTAACTCTGTATTCCAGCATAAACTCATTAATACACATGCTTAGGTTAGAGATCCAGGCAAATGTGTAAAATGAAATGCCATTAGATACAGTGTATGGTATTTTGTCATCTGAGCTAGTTGTTGGTGGGTATTGTGATTATGTGAGGCAAATAGATAAGCGCTGATTGTTATGGGAGAAGAGAAGAAGCTTTAATTGCTACTTGAAAATGTAGACACTGAAAAACAGATGAAAAAGAAAAGAGATACAGTATCTGAAAGATGAATAGGAAGGTTAAAGAGAGCTATTTGTGGGACATAATAATTGTTTGAAATAAAATAGACTAAACAAGTATTGCAGATGCCATAATAAAATGAAAATTAAGGTTTATCAAGAGACAAGCAGTAAAATTTAGTTCAAGCCATTAAAATATAAGAAGTCCCTGTGTTTACAAGAAAGATATAAACAATATAGATTAATATGAAATACCTTAAAAATTCATAATGTATTTGCAGCACATAACATTTATAATGCATCCACAATGATTGCAAATGCATTTACTTTAACTGCTCGTAATTTCATTACCAATGGATAAGTGAACATTTAAGCCATTTGCAATGAAATATGCAACCTTAAAATAAAGTTAATGCATTTGTGGTTGTTGCTGATGTGTTAGAAAAACAAAATTGTGCTGTGAACACTTCATGAATCATCTTTGAGGTAATTATGCATTATTGTCTACTTTACTAACTGTATGACAGACAGACGTACGCACACGCACACACATGGTTTTTTTAATCCACTGACAGGTAACTCTTAAAACAAAATGTTACTGGGAAAATAAAGTCTGGAATAATCTGAGGAAAACAGTAAGGGACAGCTTGCACCTTGAAATTTATGACAAGATGTACAGACCCTGCCCTAGCACCAGCAAGTGGGGAAACAAAAAAATCACTACACTATTCAATTCTCTTTTCCATAGCCGGCGATTTGGAAAGGAAGGGTTCTGGACTGAGGTCTCAAGTAAGAACTGAGGCTAAGCATTTTGAAAGTGACTAGTGCCAGACTTGGTGGGGGGGAGCCCCCCCCTTAAAATTAGGCTTCTTTAAATTGGCTCAAACTGGGTACCTAAAACCTGAGGTGTCCAAAATCACTATTCTCTTCTTGAAATCATGGGCGACGTGTTTCATTTTCGGAGATCTATAAAAGCAGAAGTTCCTGGATACTAGAGCCGAGGAGAGGAAAGCAGGGATTAATGACGTCAGGAATTTCAGGAAAGGCCATTTTCCACATCAAGATTTAAAGACTGATTTTGTTTTAGTTCAGGTGAGCTATTTGTCTTTTGTTAATGTAACCCCTGCCCCATCTCACCTTTGTTTATGAAATAAAGAGAACTTTTTAGACAAATTTCCACTGTGCAAAATTTGCTCTTGGACACCCAATTGTGTGTCTCCACTTGCTTATAATGCCAAGAAAACCACATAGTAAAGTTGACAGTTTTGGGACACTCCACATACTTTGGCACATTTCTGTAGTCCACTGTTGAGACAGGTTTCCGCACAAAACTACCATTCTAGCGTGTTCTTTTTGTTCAGTGATTGCTGTAACACTTTTATAGGTGGTGGTGGCCTAATGCCTTGAGCAATTTTTTGTTTTGATTACTGGATAGGAGGTTGAAGTCATAGAATTGGAAAATTAGGAATGGATCATCCTTTTTATTGGGTTTCATTTTTCATTCACTAGCGCTCTGGTGGAAGGACCATGTGTGGCTTTGTCTAAAATGGCATCAGAAACCGAATACATGAAGGGTCTTTTCTATATGTTGTAGGAGGCAGCTCTGACCCAGCTCTGCTCTGTACCACCGTTGCTCCTATGTATATACAGTAATGGGGGCCTTAATGGAATCTGTTAAATTAGTGTAACTGGGTATTAAAACTGGGCTCCAGACTTTTGTCACCCACAATGAACTAAATCGAATTATAGTAGTACATAGTGTTAATGGTAATTTATTCAAAATCATGCTTATCTAGTGGGTAGGTTTTTTTTAAGGTGTAGTATAAAATTACATGGTGGTCCGTCTGTGAGGGAGGCCACACATAGCCCCTGTCACACATATGTAAGCAGGCTCAAAGCAGGGAATTATTTCTCTCTGGTGCCCAGGCCCTCATACAGGGTAACTGAGCAGTCTATGTCCCCAAGCACTCAGGTGGGGTAGGGCAACTAAGCAGTTTAGGGGCTCCCAGGTAGGGATAGGCATCAGACACAGGCCTTCTTGCCTAGTGGGGGGGGGAATCTGCCATGCCGGGGTGAAAGGCAGGAAGCCTAAGGCCTACCCTAGGACCAAGGGCTGGCACCCAGTGGAGTAAAAGGCAGGAGCATTCCACCACTGGGTCACTGGCCAAAATACACCACACAGTGCTCAGACAGGGGCAAAGTGTGAGTGTTGTCCGCTATCCTGGGGTTACTTCCTTCCACCCCTTTGGGGACTAATAGTATCCAGGGGTTATTGCCACCCCCTTGAGTAAGTCACCAGTGGTAGTCCCAATAGCTCCTCAGTGTCTGGGGTGTTGAGTAGCTCAAGTGAATTGGGTGAGTCTTCAGTTCAGCTGCAGTCCTCTCTGGCCTCCCACTCCAGCAGTGGGCCAGGGATATCCTTTGCCATTGGCAGCTCTCCCTCAAGTGAGCTGGAAGATACATCCTTTATACCTCCTGTTCCTGCCTTGCCCTTCTGCTTCTGGTTTAGTGGGCATGGCCCTCCTGGCAACACTCACAAGGGGTAGATGGTGGCCCCCTACTTGTCAGTCTTGGAGGGAGGCCATGGTCCCTTGCTACACATAGAGATCCAAAAGAGCTTTTCCCTTTAATGTTCTCATAGTCAGCATGAAGTCCCTGATGTATTTATTATAAAGCCAAAATAGGTATAATTTAGAGTGTGTTCAACCTTCTTTTTCCTGTAATAAACGCTAACTGTTTTGGTTTTTAGGGTCTTGTTCTGAAATATGATTTTCCTTTTTATCACCACCACATTAAAGGACTATTGCACTACAGTAGATTTCCAGCAGGTGTTTCTTTCTTTGGAGAAAGTAGTAGGTGATTGCATAACTGGATCATCAGCATAGAAAAGGTATTTTATCTCTGAGTTATTAGTGAGAGTCCTGGGTTTGGAAGTTGTTTCAATAGTGCTGGTAGTTCATTGTTCTCTGTATGGAAAAGGCCCAACCTGCCTTTATCGCTCTTTCTTGCATGAAGGCATTTGTCTGCAAGTTGTTTTTATTATTATCCTGCATGATGGACTGTAATATAATTTAAATGTCGCCATATCTTGATCCACTTTTGTTTTGTAGCTATTTAGATTCAGGCCTGGGTAACAGAATAATTCTAAAGCTTTTTTAGAGTCTATGAAATACGCAAACATTTTCAATTTTTGAGCTTGTTAAAGAGTTTTTCCTAAGGAGGCAGTATGGGAAAATGTACATGGCACTGGACTGGAACTTACAAAACCCATGTTCAGTTTCCAGCTCTGCCATGGGTTTGCTTAGGCAAGTAAACTCCCCTCCGTTTGCTTCAGTTTCCTCATCCGTAAAACAGGAATAATAGTACTAAACGCTTTTGTAAGGAACCTTGGCTATGTCCACACAATCCTTTTAGTTGTTGTTTTGATTTAAAAGTTGTCATGTCCGAACGACATTTTGTTATTTTGAAATTATGAGCCCCGTCATTTCAAAATAATGAACCTTATTATATTTGAAACAGTTGTTTTGAAATAACACTGTTTGGACGTGTTATTTTGAAATAACTATCATTTCTATTTAACACTTTTGCCCGTCTCCTTCCCAGGGTGCCTTCCTTTTTCTATATATTGGCTGGCAACATGTTGCCACACCTCCCATGCTGCCCATTCCTGATTCGAAATAGCAAGTCCTGTGTCCAGACTTGCTATTTCGATTTGAGGTTTTTGCTTATTTCAATTTCAGTTAATTCATAATAATGATTTTATTTCAAATTAACTTATTTCAAATTAACTTATTTTGAAATAAGCATCTACATGTGGACATAACCCTTGGGATCTACAGCTCTAAGGCTCTGTTATTATTAACATTCATCTGCTGAGCAAAGCTAAATTTTCTAGTGCTATTGCCAACCCAGCTGCTCTCCTAGGTGCCAGGATTGAGGACATACCTACTTTTGCACATTGGGGAAATTATTTAATCTAACAAAATCTCAGAGAAATGTCTGGATTGAAGGGTTTGGTTATTTTAGAAAGGTTTTCAGGATGCATTCACTTCTGTAATGTTGCATTTTATTTGAGATATGATTCCATGAGTCTGAGTTTCTTAAGGTTTTCCTTACTTCCTTTATTGCTCTAAGTGTCCAGCAAGGACAGGAGGATTGGCAGCTTTCATGGTGTCTTCAAGAGTAATTGTTTTTTAATTGTTCTGTTTTGTTCTTGTGAAATCTTCCCAATTTAGATGTATCTGTATAGGCACTGGCAGTGCTCTGTCCAGATTTTGCCATATGAGTTGCTGACTTTACACCTTCCACATTGTCTATAGTAACTGGCACATATCAGTTTGTACTCATTTTTCCTTTGTATGCGCCAATTCTTCCCTCTCACTTCTGCCCATTGAAGAGCTAATTTGTAATTCTGCAGCATACACTTGTTTACTTTCTGAGAAGTAAGACATTTTAACTGATACATTCATTTCCAGAATTACTTAAAATCACAGATAATCTGAAGACACTTTTGGTGAAAACAACTGAACTCTCATTGGTCCACTGCATTAGTTTCTAGCTCGTCCTTGTATATCACAAGATATTGGATTTTAAAATGATTGCTCATCCCTCAGCCTGGTACTGTGGTTTTGGCACCACTCCAGAATTGAATATAGCAAGTACTGGAGTATTGACTAATGTAATTGTCAACATCTTAGCCAACATCATATTTGATTCTGTGTTTGACAGTAGTGAAGGGATTAAAGGAGCTTTAACAAAAAAAAAAAAAAAAAAAAAAAAAAAGCCCAACATGGAGAAGTCATTGTGTAAGAAAAGAAAAAAAATGTGAAATTTCCATGAAATAATTAGATATTTTTCAAAATATTTGATCATGGGTTCATATTGCTCTAAATAGGTTCAGTATGAATAACTGTATTTCATATAAATATTAGAAATATATATTTTTAAAAAGTTACAGAAGGTCATTCTTCCTGTTTCAAAAGGAGTTCCAGAAACTCCAACATCTGCAAAAAAAAAAAAATCTCTTCTTGCTTTATATGTCTAAAAATTAAGCTACAGAAGTCAAGCAGCTATATTATCCAGTATTTCTTATCTCTAGTGTTCATACTGATGCCCTCACATACTGGATAGGTATTAGATGTAGGTATATAATCATGAAAGAGAATTGAAATTTACTGATTTCCTGGATTACACTATTTCAGTTAAACCCTTCATTCACAAGTTGATTACTGAAAACAAGAAGAGGAGCTCATGATTGTTTAATACCTCTCAAAATGAGTTGTTAGACTGAAGAGTTGATATGGAGACATGCAGCCTTCCATTTCTAGGCTACCAAATCAAATTCAGCTAAGATTAGTAGTGACCAAATTACACCATCATCTGCAAGCTCTTTAGTGATATTTGTGAAGTCAGTTTGTACACTGAGGCCAGTTCCTAAAGGATAAGTAGCCAAATCACATAATTCACTAGGACAATGCTGTACTGGCAGTCATGAAATTTAAAGGCACATTTATCCATCCAACTCCATCAATCACATGTAGGAGCTAATTTTCTAACCTCTCACCAAACTCAATGCAAATCAGTCATTCAGCACTTCTTTCATGGTTTTATTAAAATACAGCTTTTCAAATATCAGCTCACCCTGATAACATATTTCTCGGAAAATACAATCATGGTGGGTTTTCCTGTTCTTTACTGACAATGGTCAAGCTGTGCAAATTACTAGAAAGTGACTAGGAAACTTCATTCAGTAGTATAATGGATGGGCCCTTAAATTAGACAACTTTAAGGAAAGAAAAACTTTGCTTCTCCTTCACCTAGTGATTTTTACTGTTAGGGAAAAACCAGGAAAATCCTGTGGTACCTCAGAAACTAACGAAATTCTTCAGGCATAAGCTTTCATGGGCTGCAACATACTTTTTGTTGTTTTTGCTATATACAGACTGACATAGCTACCCCTCTGGAATGTACCTACTATTAGGCATGATTTAGTTAGGAACTGGCTTTTCACAAAGCCAGCAGTAGCAAAGAGGTGCTTTTGCCACTGCACTGTGGAATATGTTATTGTGTCTTGCATTCCAAGTAACCTGTGTTGTTCAGCATTTACCTGTTACAGATATATGAATGTGATAAACTGTCTTACCTTAAACTCTTACTGTAAATGTGTGTGACTAAAAAGAGACATTTTCATATGAGTTGGGTGACATTCTGCAAAACCAGCTCTGAAACAAAGTGTGGTGATCAACCCTACCATCCTCATGGCAGGAGACAGCTGATATACAGAGCAGCTTTTGTGACAGTTTTTGCAGTATACCTGAAAGTCAGTAGACCAAAGTTGTGTGGGCACAGTGTTTGCTAACAACAGTAGAGAAGTTGAGGTATGAACTATACTGAGGATTACATAAATGGCAGCTAGCTTTGTGAGAGTCTGTAATGGTAGTCAAGTTTATTGGGAGAGAAGATTAGCTGCAACTTTTATTATTTCTTCCTGTAATCTCAGTCCAAGGCAGCCTGATGTGTAAGATAGCTAGGTGATTTTTTTTGTTCATATTTTATAAATAGGAGTTAACATGTGCTATTCATCTTTACTATATCATGAGTATTTCTCTGTGATATAGACAATTTGTGTTATTCTTTTGTTCTGCTAACATTATCACTGAGATTCACTGGCTGGGCATTTGTCTTGCATTGTGAGGCAGTGTAGGGACACTCTAGAAGAAATCCGCACTTTCACTAAACATACTAAACCTGTTCTACAGAGCATGGATATCTGTGCTCTCCCTTGATTTTTGATGTCTTATAATTTAGCTAAATCTTGACAGATTATCATGGGGACAGTGACAGGCATTTCTTTGATCTAAGGACTATCCCTCTGCTAAATCTAAGTGTCTTACTCCAAGTCCCTAAGCACATGTTTGCAATGCAGCAAATTTCAGAGCCATAGTCTACAGATTTGGAGTCAAGAGAGCTGAGTTTGTGATACAGCACTAAAAATAGATGTGTAGCTTTTGTGGCTCTGGCTGGAGCTCAGGCTCTGAAGCCCACTCCCATCCCTAGGCTTCAAAGCCCAAGCCAAACTATCTATATAGCAATTTTTTACAGCATGAGCCCAAATCTGTCAACCCAACTCTGAGATGTTCTGCATAAATGTATTCAGAGCCACTAGAGCTCTTAAAACAAAGTTTACAAAAATTTTAACAGGTAAACTGTTATGTAATCTTATTATAGTGTGGTTAGTGCTCCAGCTATATCTACTGGTCTACAGATAATAAAGGCTTGGCTCATGAGAACAGTGTTAAAGCAATCAATTACAAGTGATTATGGTCACACCATGGTGACGTCTAGAACTAGTTTCAGTTCTTCAACGTCTGCCAAAGGTTTCCTTCTAATATATATCTCCAGTCACTCAATAAAAATAGAAAACCTCACTTAAAATTCATGTTTGAAAAAGACAGTTGGTACAATTTGTGAATTATCTTCATGAACTATCTTTATGCAAATAAGGGACAGATGTTAACTGGAGAGCTTCTTAAAATATTGTATGGGGTTAGCCAGTTCTGTTTATACTGCATAGGGTTAATAACTAAATTAATATCCTTTCTTCCAGTCCATTATGTACCCTTAATTATGAGGAAACAAATTGTTAATGAGTTTATTCCATAGTTATTTAAGGATAAAAACAGATTGTGATGGGCCAATTGAGATTGAAGATAAAATTGATTTCAGTGGGAGTAAGGTACCAAAGAACTTCTGAAAATCACATTTGATGCCTACCTTCATCTTCATACATTTAAGTACCTTCAAAAATCTGGCCATTAGGAGCCTAACTCCCACAGTCTTTCAGTGAGATTTAGACTTCTATGAGCCCGGGTTCTTTTGAAAAATGAGACTTAAGTACTTTTGAAAGTAGTGCCTATAGATTTGATTAATTAACCTTTTACTGACAACCACAATTTTTACAAGTGGGAGGAATGTTTTTATTAACTTGGTTGGTAAAAAAAAGTTAATTTGTTTCTCCATTAGCGTTAATACCTTAAAAGAGTTCAAGCAGTTCTCCAATTAACATGTGCCCTTTATTTGATTGCAAGGGAACTACATGCAGAATAAGGTACTAACCATTAGAAGTGTGTGAAGCAGAAGTAAGGCCCGTTATAATATTTTCTGGAAGGATACGAGCCTTTACACTTCTCAGACCAGTAGATGTAAGGACTGAATTAGAGATCTAGAGGCAGAAGTGCTGGGGTTCAATCCTTTTTCTATACTACAGTTGTGTTGAATATCCTTACTGCAGGAAGGAAGCCCAATTTTTCTGCTGGGTGGACATTTTTTTCCCCTTCTGTGATAGCTTGATAGTATTTATACCTCTATTTCATATAAACTTTTTTTCTTTTTTCTCTCTTTTTGAATATTAGATTTGCATGCCCTGTAACATCAATGTAACAGTCCTGTTAACAGCCCACATAACTGGATTTGGAGCACAGTACTGTGGGAAGTGTTGCTAAGTAGTTAATATTTTGCTTGTTTGCAGGAAACCAGCAGAGAACCACAGTGAACAGAAATGAAAGCCTTTACACTCTATTTCAGGGAAGATCTAAATCCTGTGGGAAATCCCATTGGTTTCTTCGGCAGTCTGGAAATAAGTGGCATTTAAAGTCAACACAGTGAATTTTTACCAAATTAAATATGTAATTCATTCAATTATATTCACAAGACTAATATAATAATAACCTGTTTGTTATTTATTACATATTTGTTGCCTTCCATTTTTAATATTCCACAGCCTTTTACACTGGCATTATAAAAGTACATCATAGAAATTGTCAGGGGAAGGTGAAGGTTTTGTTAGCTTGGTGGAAAGCACTAAAAAAGGCTTGGGAAGTGATTTGGAAACACAGAATATATGAGCTGATTGTTTTGGTTCAAGTGATCCAGACTGAAATAATTGCTGACATTTTAGTGGTTATCTTTAGGTTCCAGAGTTATGAACACATGCGTGAAAAAGGAAAATTTATACTCCCTACAAACTATTGTTTCTGGTTTCTTGCAGACACAGGAAGTCAGTGTGGAAATAATTTACAATTACATTTTGAAGGTTTCTTCCTCAACTATGAGGGCTAGAAACACAGGGTCTGAATCTGCATTGTCCAACACCTTATACAGTCATTTATCCTAGTGCAGAGTGAAAATGACTGCATGGGTGTAAAAGGCGACCAGATCAAAATGGTAATATTTTACATATACCTCGTGCTAGGCAAAATGATACACATGGAAGAGGGCAGCAGCGCATCAGGCTCATAATTTTTATTATACAATGTAAGATCAGATTCTGGATCTCAGGTCTATGTGACAAATTCCAAGGATGTTAACACTGCTCAGAAAATCAGGACATAGACTCACATAAAACAGCAACTATGCCTTTAAGCACTGGAATTGTGAAAACCCAACCTTCAACAAAGTTAAGTACAAAGCCATCCTTCAAAGATGGCTACTCTTGAGTGTCGCTGCCCTGGGGAAGGACCCAGGGCACCGGCCAAGGCCATGCCCCCTGGCCCCAATTCTGCACTGGGGCCCAACCTGGCCTCAGGCGCCTGCTGCCACCAGCCTGGCCCTGGATCTCTGGGGAGGGAGGGTTCCAGGGCCCACCAAATTATATTTTAATCCCTGAAGATGAGGAGGTAAAGTTTCTTTACATTACCTTTATGTCCTCTTGATCTTGAAGTCAACTGGGGCTTAGTGCACAGCGCGAGGTACCAAGTGTGCCTGCTTCCCCACTTTCCTGCCACACTCCCCACATTCTTCCTACTCTGGATGGGGACTCCCCAGGTTCTCTGGCTCTCACCATTAGGGGCATGCAAAACAGCTATGGGTACAGAATGAAAGTATCAGACATCAAGTTCATTCTGTTTTTGAAGAGCACTCTGCTCCTCCTGTGTGCTGTCCATACACAATAAGGTTGAAAAGGTTTATGATGTAAGAATTTCACAGTCCCCACTCACAAATCAGGGAGATTATGTAACATTATGTCTTGGTAGGAATCCCTTTAGGATTTCATTATTTTGAGGCCTTGAAACATCCCAAAATTATTAACTTGAGTAGCTAAAGAAATGACTTGCATAGGATATAATGCTTGACTATACTGTGGTAAGAAAACCAAAATTTCTGACCAAAAAAATTTGTTTTGTCTAGTTTGATTGGTTGTCTTCTTCTTTCAGTAGTGTGTTTACATCCATAATGCAGAAATCTTTAAACCGCTTGATCACCACTGTGTGATAATGCAGTTAAGAGATTTTTGGTAAACTTCTCCAGCTAATGGCTCACAAGTCTCATAAAATTGTATAGGGTAGATTGTTAAACCTATGTAAAACTATTTGAATGGAAGAGGTATTCAGAGTGCCATACAAACCTTTACCAAAAAAGATTAATGACATGTTGTTGATTCCGTAATGGCTATTAAACATTCTACATAGCTAAGCACGGGTTTCTTCAAGAATAATGAAACTGCTATTGTTTTGCTAATCACCATGATTTCTTCTAATCACAAAAAGATCCCATGATGTACTTGTATTAAAGACAGTTTTTGATACTGAGGATTACATGGCGTTCATCTCCAATATGCTTTCCATAACAACATCCAAACAGTATGTTTACTTATAGGCATGTTCCTGGCATTCCTTGATGAGATGGCAAGTTATAGTCCCTTCCAAACTACTGAAAACATCATGCAGGAATGAAGAAAGATTTTTACATTTTTTCTTATGGATTTATCTGGGAAAAATGTACAGTGTGAGGATGGTATACAGTCTGTCTCCAGCATGTACAGTGTTAGATCATCTACTTGCATGGCAAAACTGACAGGAAACAGCTCTGTGTGAATCTCCTCCAACATTATATCAAGGATTAATTTTATGTTTCTGGGTGTTTAATTATGAAACTATACAGTAAAACCATGAGCACACACCCCGAAGCACACATAACCATTTTAACTGGACAAGTGCTCCAAGCTCTAGTCAATCAACGTCATGAACTAGCTATGTGCAAAATTATCTTAATGTACTTATTAAAAAGCTCTCAGTTAGAAAAAAGATCAAAAATCCACTTTGAGAATGGGACCATTGTAATTTTAACTTGGATCCTACAAGTTGCAAGTTCATGCTTTAAATTTTCAAGTATTTTTCCTCATGGTTAAGTCATTGTATAACAGTTTACAACCTTAAATCTTTTTTTTTAAAAATATATGGTTCATCATAAAAATGTAAATATTTCCTAGAGTACTGCAACAGATCTTTTTCTTTTGTTCAGTCTGACTCTATCCAGGGACAGTCCTTCCTAATGATTACGCTCAGTGCTGATGGAAACAGCCTTAAAAGGAACAGTTTAAGGTTATGACTGAGCTCTCGCACTGTGTTTTAATCCACTACAAGACATAATTTAAAGGCTATCAATATGTTGTGGTAGCTGGAAGAAGTGAGTCAAACCTGACTTACATTCAGCAGGACTAGGCATCTACGCTGCATGAAGAGTCCCCTGATAATCAATGACAGAAGGTCATCTGAACGGGGTTTTTATTACACCCTAAGACCACTCCAGTGCACACTGCTTATCCAGTCAGTCATCTCTGCCAGCAAGAGGCAGCCTTGAACAATTCAGAATGTCTGAAATTATATCACATCCCAGAAAATATTGCATTATTTTGTATTTTTTAATTATAAAACTAAAAGCTGGTTATAACAGTTCTGAAATATAGTGAAGACCAAATCATGTTTAGTTTGGATCATCATTAAACAATGGGTCACATCAGCAGGTCCGATGTATCACTGCTACTTAACGAAAGTTTTTATAGGTTTAGCTGTTTGTGCCTCTATCTACAGAGGAAAAAAAAACTGGGAGGAACAGAAGTAGGAATCTGTATGTAGTTCACTTGGGCAAATTCTTGATTCAGTGTACTCTTTGAAGGCAACAGTTTTCTGCTCTGGCCTACAAACATGAGCCTGAGGAGCCACAGTACAATCTCAATTGATTATAGAGCCACTGTGGACACAGACAGATCCTCTATATAGTACCACAGAGATCTGTTCTCCTCTCTCAGGACATCGCTCTCTGCTTTGGGTATACATAACTACACTTCCTATATTTGTGAGATGCTATGGAAGGAAGTTAATACAACTGCTGTTTGCTATTTGAAAGGAATATGCCATGTAAGTTGCTCTCTGGTCCCAGCCCCATCTCAATGTTTGAGCCCTAATACTATGCAGTTTTTATATAATGCTTTTAACCTGTAAATCCCAGTGCTTCAAAAAGTAGAGTTAAGTTCTATGATGCTCATGCTGAAGATGAATAAACAGAGGCACAATAAGACAAAGTCCCTTAGGAGATCAATGGCAGAATTGAAAGTTGAAGCCAGATATCCCATGGGGCAGAGAGGGGACAAGAGTCAGAACAGGCTTTGACAGGTTTCCTACGGTCAGTCCCCTTTTCTGAAGTAGCTGTCCTGGAAAAATCTGTAAGTGTGCTCAGTACACATTGTCAGCCATCCAGTTTTATGGGCTCAAGATCATTCTGGGTGTCCTGGGTTTTTCTTCCTCAGAAGTAGCAGCCATAGACCTAACTGCTAATTTGCTGGAATTCTACATCTTCCATTAGACAGACTAGCGTTAATGTTCACTATCGTCCATGGGCTCCCAAGATGGTGGCAAGAGCATACAAGACCAGTGATCTCCCTTCTATTTTTTAAACTTTTTCATGTTTTTTCTCCATTCTTTCTTGGTCCATAGTTCATGAATTCATAGATTTAAAGGACAGAATGGATGAGGTAATATCTTTTGTTGGACCAACAGCTGCTGGTGAGACAGAGAGGCTTTCAAGCTTACACAGCAATTTTCTGCAACCATTATGACCATCTCATTTGACTTTCTGCATAACATAGGCAGTAGAATTTTACACAGGAACTTCTGCATCAAGCCTATAAGAACTGTTTGAACTACTGCACGTCTTTTAGAAAGCCACCCAATATTGTTTTAAAGATTTCAGGTGACATAAAAACCATCATACCAAGAGGAAAGTTATTTTAATGGTTAATTACTGTCACAATTAAAAATGTGAATCTTATTTCCAGTTTGAATTTATGTGGCTTCAACTTCCAACCATTACATAAATAGTTATATGATTACTCTTGAATATAGGTTGTTATTTAAACAACATTCATTATGATGTAGAGAAACATTTGATGTAATTTATTCTTTGGAAATACTTAGATGTGATTCTTGTGGGGTTTTTTGTTGTTGGGTTTGTTTGTTTGTTTTCCTGGTAATGAGCGGATGTGGATTAAATTTTCCACAGATGTATATTACAATGGATTTTTACAATACTGTATTGAAAATCACTTTACACTGGCTAAAACTCACCAGAAGTGCATTTTGGGACACCTGACATTTTAAAAGACAAAGTAATGTGATCGACGCCTCCAAGCTATTCATTATTTATGGCTACTTAAAAGATTTAGGTAAATTTGTATTGCTGCTTCTTATATTCATTGAAATAACATTAGTAATGATGAAATCTTTTGAAGTTTATGTAGACAGAATACATTTATATTATGAAAATCTAAGACCTGGGGATACAGAGATTTAGAGGCCTCAAAATGCCACATTCAGTGTTTGATGAAACACTGTAAGGTAAGGTAATAATATTATGAAGGTAGGTCATACCCCATCAGCCCTCAAATTATTGCAGCTGCTGTATGGAATTCTATAAGAATTTAGCTACCAATTTAATTAGTGCTATGACATTTTACCAATCCTATGTCCATTGAAACCAGTGGGAATTTGGCCACTGTGTCCAACAGAATTAGGATTCGGTACAGACTCTCATTATTTTTCCTTTCTCAAATTATTTTAAGATATGGCTGTTTGGAATGTGGTTCATCTGTTTGATGTGGTGTTTTTTTGTTTTGTTTTTTTTTTCCTGCCTGTTGGGATTAGTTTGTCTTTGTTATTCTCTGGACTAGACTTTCTGTTAAAATGTCAATCCATGTCTATTTGCATATTATTCTGAGACTTCAGGAAAATGTACAAGAATAAGTGAATACAAAAGACATCTGTGGGAGAGTTGATGATGACCTCTATAATGAAACCTCTTCGTTTGACTTTTTAGTATTATGGTTGCTTTTATGATATATATATATATATATATATATATATATATATATATATATATATATATATTTTTAAAAAAAGTCTCTCTCCACACACACACTTTTCTTATGCATCATTCCTGCATGTTACGGAGAGTGGGAATGAGTGGACTGCATTTTACACACAGACGCATGCATATTTATACAGACATCTTTTTATCTATCATTTTATTTTAAAAGAATCTGTAATATCCTGAGCAGTTTGGTTGAGATTAGGTGAGTTTATGACTATAACATTTTATTCTTATTTAAATGTCTAACATACCAGCCACAAAAACAACATGTCACATATACATGCCTAGTGTAACTTCAGTGTTGTGAACAGAGTTATAAAAGGGATAGGATTGGCCCCACATTAGTTATATAATTCTCCTAAACAAATTAACTTTCAAACAACATTTTGCTTTCAGTGGAAATCTGAAGCAATTGTCCTCTATGAATTGCTGCTCACTCTCCAAAATGACTCCTAGACATGCAGTGAGAGCAGCCACCAGCCCTTTGTCTTATTCCTTTCCTACACTTTGAAAAGAAAACATTCAGGTATTTCACCAGAAACAGTCATTTCACCTCACCGTATGGTGTTTTCTAGCAGACTGAGCTCAATGTCCCTTCACAGCTCATTTCTGTTGTTTTGGCCATTTTGCAGATAACAATGTTGTCTGGAATACACTTCTATTAGTTAATTGCATATCAGTTAATTGTACATTGATGATTATATGTATACATATAGCTTACAGCAGACCTTCTGGTGCAGAGTAGTTTCTAACTTATGATTCTGCTTTTTCAGCCAACACTTATACGATTATGGAAAGAGCTGAATAAACACAAGTATTTACTGTGGCCATTCCTGCATTACTAGATAGAAATGCAGATCTTCTCAGAATTGCACAATATCTATTACAAGCAAAGCATTTAACTGATATTAATTGCTAGTCCATAGAAACAGTAATATTCAAGCTATCTATTTTATGACATTGCTTAAGGAAAAAATTGCAATATATCATTTCACCTAAAACACAAAGGTCAAATGATATTAATTAATGCAGCTACACAATCCACTGGAGCTAAATGGGTATTCTAAAATAGCTCCTTGATTGAGAACTAATGCCCCATTAATCTTAAACATATCAACCTAAGAACGGCAGTAAAGTCAAGTAGAATAATGACTGACATTACATCAAACACAACCTATCACTTGCAAGCATATCTTTGTATGTTAGAAACTTCTTCAGAATACCCTGTGACCTTACTATAACTAAATGGAGTTGGGTTGGAGGAAAGTTGCATGGATAGTACACAGATTTGTATTTCATGTATATCATGCAATACTTTCTTGTGTTTATTGTTATATACAGGAATTCTGCAAAGAAGGAAAACCTGATGGATTTATGCAAATACAAGGAGTGTACAACAAGATGACCTTCAAGCTATCTTTTCAGCGTAAACCTTTAGTTAGTTATTTTGTAAAAGGAGGAAGAGAAGCTAATTCAACATCTTGGGAATGATATATAGTGCATTCATTTTAATTTAGAAAATCCAACCCTCTTAGACTTATGCATGCACCCAGCAAGACAGAAGAATAGTAACCAGGTGCAGCAAAAATATTTTTTAGCCCAGATCTGTGTGTGTGGTGGCAGTCACAGAATGTTTTACCTATAAAATGTTTACCTCAGAGCAAATTAAGACATTTAGGCCTACGAAAAAAAGCTGATATATTTAATTGCAGATTTTAATATATTTAATTGCATTTTTTTTACTTGCCCATATTGCAGTGAATAGAAATTACATATTGGCCACCCCCCCTCAACTTAGAACTATTTGAGGCACTACAGCATATGTTCAATGTAGCCTTTTCATCCTGGTCCTAGTCCAAAGGCCACTGGTATCAATAACAAAGCTCAGGCTGACTTCAGTGAGATTTAGGTCAGCCCTCTGAAGAGGCCTATAGCGTCAAGAGGCAATTTCATAGCTTTAATAGTTAGGTTATATGCAATGCCAAATATTGAAAACAAATACTCATGTAATGGCTGTCAAACTGGAGACTGCACAACATTTTTATCCAACCCTCATTTCTATTGATTTATCAAAAAGACCTGAAAGTTGGGTAACCAGAGGATCAAGAGGGACTTTTCATTTAATGGTATAAATTCATCCTGGATGTCTGCCAGCTACATTGCTTTGGATGGATAGCTGATTTAAAAATTATTTCAGTCAGGACATCTCCTCTGTTGGTCTGAACATTCCAGAGAGTTTTGATAAGAAACTAAGAATGGCCATCCTGTGTCAGACCAATGTAAGCTCAGTATCCTGTCTTCTGACAGCAGCTAGCGCCAGATACTTTTCAGAAAGAATGAACAGAACAGGGAAATTATCAAGTGATTCATCCCCTCTAGTCCATTCCCAATTTCTGGTAGTCAGAGATTCCCAGAGCATAGGGTTATTTCCCTTACCATTTTGGCTAATAGCTATTGAAGGATCAAACCCGCACGAATTTATCTATTTTTTTAAATCCAGTTACAGTGTTCACTTTCATAGTATCCCAGGCAATAAGTTTCAGAGTGTCCGTGCACTGTGTGAAGAAGTACTTCCTTTTGTTTGTTTTAAATCTACTGCCTACTAATTTCATTGAGTGACTCCTGGTTCTTTGTTACGTTAAGGATAAGTAACACTTCCTTATTCGCTTTCTCCAAATCATTCATGATTTTATGTACCACTAGCATATCCCCGCTTTGTCACTTTTCTTAAGATGAACAGTCCCAGTCTTCTGAAGCAGTGCACATATAGAAGCTGTGTCACATCTGTAATCATTTTGTTACTTTGTACTTTTTTCTCAATTCCAAATATATCATTGGGGGTGCTGGTGGTGACTCCAATGGCACACAATAGTCAAGGTGTGGGTGTAAGAGGGGTTTATATAGTGACACAATATTTTGTCATATTAATAATCTTTTTTTCCATGGTTCCTAATATTGTTAGTTTTTTAGATTCCTGCTGCTTCATATGGTGCAGATGTTTTCTTAAAACTATGCTCCAGGATTCCAAGGTCCTTATCCTTGGGTGGTAGCAGCTAGTTTAGACCCAATCATTTTGAATAGATAGCTGGGATTATATTTTCTAATATATATTGCTTTGCATTTATTAACATTGAATTTCATCTGCCATTTTATTGCCCTATAACTCACTTATATCAGATCCCATTGTAATTCTTTAAAATCGGTTTTGGACTTCATGTTTAGTAGTTTTGTATTATTTGCAAATTTTGCTTTTACCCTGTTTCTAGATCATTTATAAATATATTCAACAGTATTGGACCCACTGCAGATCCCTGGAGGACACAGCTATATACATCTCTTCATTCTGAAAACTTACCATTTATTCCATCTCTTTGTTTCCTATTTGCCAACCAGTTACTGATCCATGAGAAAAACTTCCTTCTTATCTCATAACTGCTAATTTTTCTTAAAAGCCTTTGGTGAGGGATTTTGTGAATGGCTTTCTGCAAATCTAAGCACACTAGATACACTGGATAACCCATGCCAACATGCTGATTGACTCCTTCAGACTGGTGGGACATGCTTTCTTTTCAAATGCTGTGATGAATCTCCCCAGTATATCCTCTTTATATGTGTCTGATAATTCTGTTGTTTAGTATAATTTCAACCAATTTGCCTTGTACTCTAGTAAATTATACTGACCTATAATTGCCAGGATCATCTCCGGAGCCTTTACAAAAAAATCAGGATTGCATTAGCTATCCTTCAGTATTCTGATACGGAGACTTGCTTAAGTGATAAATTGCATAGCAATATTAGTTCCTTATTTTAGTTCCATCACACTCAATTTACTTTAACCTCCACCAAAAACTATTTTGTTGTTTAAACGAAGAAGTCATGTTACTTGACTGAATTTATTTTATACAGATGTCTTTCTTTTCTTCCCTGAAGATCATGAATTGTTGAAGCAAGCAAGAATACAAGTGTTTCCAGAGCTTTTAAGCAGCTTTTAATGCCAAAGGTGAGCCTAATGGTTATCTGATAACGATAAAGACGTGAGTGCTGAGTGTTACATATCTCTATCTAACACTAATTTCATCCTCATTTGGCATTAAATAAAACTGGTGGAGTTTTATTTACTGGGGAAGCATGTGAAATTGCAGCAAAATAACTATTGGGTAAAAATTAACCATGCACTGTTTTGTAAGAGAAGAGACTCAGTGAGCCAATTCTGATGCATTCGTGTAATTCCAGTGCCCCTACTGCAATTAGTCTTGGTTTACAATAGTATAATCTGAGATCAGAACCAGACTCTGTGAAAGCTTAGGAAAGGATAGACATTACCCATCTCCATTCTTTATCCTGCCTATGATAAGTAGGCATAGTAATTTTGAATCCATGCACATAACTACTGAGTTTCTGTCCATAAAATAGGTACTTACACAGGGAATTACCAAATTTGTGCATACATACATGAAACACAATAATTAAATGTACAATTTAGGCTCACATTTTGCAGTTCAAACTGTATGCCCATCTCTTTTTAAAAGACAAAAAACAAATAGATATTTAGGATTACCAACGTCATGTTTTACCTTATCAGGTCACAAATGTTTGTTGTCAGTGAAACCAAAGCAACTCACATATTTTCTAATATTAAAATTATCTAAATACCTATTGACCACAGACAGGAGAAGACCACCATTACCGCATACAAGAGCACGCTAGAAAGACTATAGGTTACTCTTCCTGTTCTGCTCTACCAAGGATAAGGAAACTGTCAATGAACATTCAAGGGTAACGATATATATGTTTAAGAAATATAATGTATTTATGGATATGGTTCATCACATTACTTATATCTTTAAATGTCTATTATATGCAAGTGAAAAAGAGGTGAGAATTTTCTGTTTGTAACATCCAAAAAGAAAAAGAAAAATTAAAACCAAAAGCAATTTTATCTATATGTACCTTTGTAGTGTGTGTGTGTGTGTGTGTGTGTGTGTGTGTGTGTGTGTGTGTGTGTGTGTAATTAATACAAGTGTGGATGGCAGGATGGGTGGGTAATACAGCCACACTCAAACACAGAAATACATTAAATATCAATTTCTGATTCTCTTGGGCAGTCAACAAATAAAGCAATAATTTGGGATTCTATAGAGTTTATGTATAAAAATAAAAAGTGTATCTAATAAGTAGATTTTGCAACAGATGGAATTAAGTACTGGAAAGTACAGGAGTTAGTCCAGAATGTGAAAATTCACATGTGGAATCCAATGAGAAGATTTCAAATACTGTAAATAGTCATAAAATCACCAGTCACTTAGTACTGTAGCTAGGCTCAGTCCTTGTACTCTAATATAGTGTGTGTTTAATTTTATTGTAGAAAAATTGAGCTGTACCAAAGAATAAGAACTTACTGCCAGGAGCTGTACAGAATTCCCTCATGTCTAACTTGCAGTGCTTCCCTGCATGAACACAGTACTGAATCCGTTTAACTCTCTCCAGAGTAGGTTCTTCACAATTTCCAGTTCAATCCTCAAAATTTAACTAGTTCATGCTTGTATTCAGACTAAATAACTGATTTTAAGAGTTGCTCTTAAACAGACAGGAATGATATCATGTGACTTGTGTCCAAGCAAAACTATCCAACACAGCTCAAATTTTTTGAATATCTAGCACAGTGAATTGCCAGTGAGTCTACAGGATCTGTGCTATATTTCAGCCTTTGAACACTCCTTTGGTGTGTAGCAGAAATCCTAATGGATCCCACTCTTCCTTCAGGATAGTCCATGCAGTCTCGCAGCCTCTAAGGGTTTGTCTATACTGACGGCAGCAAAATCACTGCCATCAGCATGATCTTCCGGATGCAATTCAGCAGCAAGTATGAACTTGCTGCTGTGCTCCAAAAATTGCTTCAGCAACTCCAGCCCCATAACTGGAGTTGCTGAAAGCCAATCACAAATGCCTAGTGCATCTTGGTGGCTTAGAAAGTCATTGGAAGATACACAAGGTATTTTATGTGCCTTGCATATTTGCCATCAATTGCGGCCAAGAAGCCTTGAAAGTATAGACTAGGGCAGGAACGGCACCACCATTTATGGTGCCTCCCTGCAGCGCAGCAGATGCTGGCACAGATGAGTGACATCACAGGGGGGCTCAACGGCATGGTCCCCATTTTGGCACCCCTCAAATGTCGGCGCCCCCCCCTGCAATGCTTATCTGGCTTACTGGGTTGTGCCGGCCCTGGACTAAGGCTCAGCCTGATTCTATGGAATCTTCCACTCTTGCCTCACACTGGAAGCTCTACCTAGTGAGTCAACTGAGAGAGTCTTGTTCAGAGACTTGTACACGCTTCAGGGACTCATGCACCTCAGCAGTATCTGCAGGCACACCAGGTGACTTTTCAAAGCAGAATATAGTTTATTAGTCAGTTGGAAAAACAAAAGCAGAGTCCTTATGTTAGCACAGAGATATAAAGGGTAAGACAAGGATAAGTACATTTGGTCAAGTCAGACCAATCCTCCAACCAAGCTGCCGTGAAATCCATTCCAAAGGCATAGCCTTGTTAGTCTAGTTTAGCAAAACAAATAAGGAGTCACATGGCACTTTTAAACATCTGATGAAGTGGGATCTCTCCCATGAAAGCTCATGAAATAAATACATTTGTTAGTCTTAAAAGTGCCACAGGACTCCTTGTTTATTTCCAGACATGTCTCTCTGTCCCTTTATTCCAGTTCCAAGTGAGTCCTGTCTCTTTTCTAAGGGTGGTATTTAAGCTGACAACATTCTCTGTTCTCAAGCTGAAGGTTTTAGCTATACTTTCCTGGTGAGAGGTGGGGAAAACCTCCTTCCTGTTAATGTCTGTTTCTTAGGTGTCAATGTCCTGGCCACTGGTCATTTATGAATATCTTTTTCAGATTCTGCATTGCTATGGAGAGATTTCAGTAGGTTCCAGCTAGGTCTTCCATCTCAGACGGCAAAGTGACTCTTTTGCTCCCACATTGGGTAAACCATGTGAAGTACAAAAAGATACAAAAGAGGATTCATATTCCCAATCCATCACAACAGTGAACAGTTGCAATATAATTATAGATTATTCAGAGTGTATTTCTGAATAATGAATAAGGTATGAGAAAAATATAAGTTGCTCATAGACAAGTCAAGAATAGCAACGTAGGCAAAATCCACCAGATACTCTCTGCTAATTATTTGTTCTTTAGATTAACACAGTAGTGCAGAAATAGCAGAACTATACCTGTTTCTGATGAATTAAGCAGAAATTTTGCCATGAATTTCAATGGCATCAGGATTGAACCCAGCATGTTGTCTATTAGGTTGATCACAAGGAAGAACTATGATAGGTGGTTCTGGTTTTTCAGGACCTCCACCATTATGCTACTCTCCTGTGACTAGTTTTCTAGTCAAGCAGCGTGGTCTCAAATTAGGCAGTGGGGTAGAATGATTCCCAGAGGAAACTAAGACCCAGGAGACTTCCTCCCTTATCTCAGGAGAGGGGAAAGAGGGACACCTGGACTTTGATTCACAGAAGGCAGCTACACTTTGCTGCTAACAAAGAGGTCTCTAAAGAAAACTAATCTCTAGGGAAAGGAAGGCTTCTGGGGAATCAATTTTCTTTTGTACAGCAGTTTGGGGAACCTATTTTTGGCAGTTTCAGGATATCAGATTCAAACATGATGCATGTTATTTAGTTTGCTTTTTGGTTTATTTATATGTCCAGTCAACTCAGACACAGTGGATGGCCTCAGGGCTGGAATTCTGATGGCTAGGTTCGATTTGTTTAATTGATTTCTATACCAAAGTTTAGAAATTGTAAATGAAAGTTCTCTAAGAAAGAGGGCTTTTTGTATGTTTGCTTTTAATTTTTGTTTCAGAATCTTTGCTAGTGATGCCTTTGTACATGGGTCATGTGGGGCTGAAATCATTCCAAGATAACAAGACAGAGCACTTCGGTTTGTCAGCAGGTGAGTCATTACTGGATTGAATTATTTTAATATAACATGTGGATTATTGTATTGTTTTCCTTCATGTTTGACATTTAAATGTTCTCAATTGCTTTTTTTGTATGATTCATGCATTATTATAAACCTGCTACTAATCTACTGAATTTGGAACTAGCAACAAGTTTGACTTACATCCTTCCATGGAGAACTTACAATATGTTTTTGGTTCAAATGACTTAATTTAGCTTAACAAAAACAATAAAGAAAACAAAAGTTAAGTTTCTATAGGGCTGGAAGGAGGAGTTGGGAAAAGAGTATATTCTGCATACCTTTTCTGCAGTACTTCTGAGAGCAAAATGGCTACTGTCTCTTGACCACGTGAAGAATGCTTAGAAATGTCCTAGTGTAGTACCCAGAAAACAAAGTTTTACCTCTATCTATATACATGCTATAAATCAATGTTCCCTCTAATTACTCGTAGACTGTGTGTGCAAAGTTTCTTTGTGTGTGCAAAAACATTTCTTTGTGAGCACCAATATTAGCACTATTGAATTTTTTTGTGTGCACTTTATTTTGTTGCGTGCGCAGGTTTCATGACCTGTGTGCGCGCGCACATGCACACAGCTTAGAGGGAACAGTGGCTATAATGTGAATAGCCTTAATAACCTGAACTCTGTTTATGGACTTGATTCATTTTGAAAGATTCTTAGTTTTTGGGAGAGATGGACCTAAACTGGGAAGTCCTACTGCAATTATTTGGCCTACAAATAGACTTTAATTATAAGCTTGATTGTGAGAGCTGAGTAAAAGTTCATAAAATGATACAATAACCATTAACAATTATCTTTAAGTCACAGAGGATGGGTGGAGTCCCAGAGGACTGGAGAAAGACAAACAAGGCACTGATGTTTAAAAAGGGGAGCAAAGACCTCCCAGGGAAGTAAAAATAAAAAAAAATAAAAAAAAAAGCTAACTTTGATTTCTAGAAAGATACTGGGACAAATCATTAAACGACCAATCTGTAACCAACTAGAGGATAATAGGATTATAAGGTATAGCCAGCATCAATTTATCAGGAACCTATCTGATTTCCCTCTTGACAGGGTTGGTGACATAGTGAATGGGGGGAATTAGAGATGTAATATATTTTATTTTAGAAAGGTTTTTGACACAGTCCCATATGACATATTTATAAGCAAACTAGGGAAGTGTCTAGACGAAATTATTATAAAGCAAGTGCACAACTGGTTGAAAGAATGTTCTTACAGTAGTTATCAATGGTTCACTATCAAACTGAGTGAGGGGGAACATATTAATGAGGTGTGTCCTGGGTCTGGTTTCCTATAGTATTTTCAGTAATGACTTGGAAAATGGAGTCAATTTTGAGATTACATCATTCTTGGAGGGATTGATACTAATTTGGAGTAAAGGATCCGAATCCAAAGGGACATTGACAAATTGGAAAATTGGTCTGAAAACATGAAGATAAAATCCAGTATGGAAAAGTAAATCTGTAGTATGCCCACAACTTGAATACTGCATATAGTTTTGATCATCCCATCTTAAAAAAGACACTATAATTGAAAACGGATTACATGTTATGTTCATTTGCTCTCAAAAGAATCTTAACAGCCACTGTTGGAAGACAGAATAGTGGGTTAGATTGAGCATTGGTCTGACCCAGTCTTAGTTTAAGAGCAAAAGTAACACATTAAGGAGGAAGAAGCCAAATGCACAAATACTAAATGGGAAACAATTGGCTAGGTGGTGATACTACTGAAAAGGATTTAGGGACCATGCTGGATCACAAATTGAATATGAGTCAATATCACGGAGTTGTGAAAAAGGCGAACATCATTCTGGGATGTATATACAGGGGTGTCTCATTAAAGACCTGGAAGATCATTGTCTTGTTCCACTTGGCACTGGTGAGGTATCAGCTAGAGTACTGCATCCTCCTTGGGGTGTGTGTGGGTGGCGAGAGCATGTGCTTGAAAATAACTGAACAACTCAGAGACTCCAAGGAAAGCAAAAATGTGATAAAAGATTAAAGAAAAAAGGGGGAGAGTCATGTATGGTTTTGAGAAAAGAAGCTTGAGGGGGTAACAGTCTTCAAATATTTTAAGAGCTGTGATAAAAAGAATGAGATCAATTATTCTAGTGGGAGTGGTCCTGCCTCTGGCAGGGGGTTGGACTAGATGACCTATGAGGTCCCTTCCAACCCTATGATTCTATGATTCTGTGATTCTATTCTGTATGCCTACTGGAATAGGAGTAGTGAACTTCATCTAAAGCAAAGGAAACTTTGATTAGCTTTTAGAAAATGTGTTCTAACTATGAAAATAATTGGGCTGTGGTATGGGTGTCAAAGACTGGGATAGGAGCAGTCATGCATAATGGTCAGAACTCAGATTAGAGGCCAGATGTCAGATTACCTGAAGTGAGGCCAGGCAGAGACAAGTCTGGAAGAGGGTTGGGTCCACAACAGGAGATGGGTTTGGAGCAAGGCAAGTGCAGGAGGTAACAGAGCCGTGAATGAATATTTTGAGCAGCCAGCACCAATGTTCCCTCTAAGGCCCTGAGGCAGCTGAACAACTCACATTGCTCACTGCGGGTCTGATCCTGCCACCCCAAGAGCCCAATCCTCCACCCCCATGGGCTGGATCCTCCCACTCAGCTCTCACAGTAAGCCTCCCTCAAGCCAGCCCGATCCCCTCCTCTTACCCTTGCCCAGTCGCCCCCCCCACCCGGTAACCCCTCAACTAGCCCTGACCCGCCCCCCTGCACTCGTACCTGGCCATGTGAGGCCAAACCATGGCTCCTCTGGCTGGAGAAGCACTGACGCAGCATGCTCAGACATTCTGAGCTTGCTCCATCAGAACTTCTCTGGGTGGGAGTTTTAATAACTCCCAGCTCCAGAGGCACTCTCACCCGGCCGGAAGACAGAGTCTTCCGGTTGGGTGGGGACTCTGGCTGCCGGCTGTGCACAGCCAGCAGCATCTCCTGCACAGGACAGTGGTGGTGAGCTGTGCAGCCACGCAGCTTAGGGGGAATATTGGCCAGCACCCTATTTCTGCTAATCCTAAGAGCAAGTCTACTGATCTCTTCACTTACCTGGGTGGTTGGGTCAATCAAGCAGCTCAATGGGGGCAGTGCCATGCTCGTCAAACTGAGTCAGGCTTTAAGATATCAAGGAAGCAGGGTAGCTGTGTGTCCTCACTCCTGACTCCCAAGGGAGGTAATAAAATATCTGTTAGTGCAGCTTCTTTAAGAATAAGTTAGAAAACATCTATTAGACATGGTCTAGGTTAACCTGATCCTGACTCAGCACCTGGAGTTGGGCTATGATTTCTGAAGGACCCTTCCATTCTGATATTTCTGTGGTTCTGTAATAACCGATGGCAGTGCTTATGAGAAAAGATGCAAAAGGGAGATTAAAGGACTGAATTAGGCTGTCTGTACTGATGGCAGCAGCATCACTGCCATCAGTGCAATCTTCTGGGTTCAACTGAGCAATATGTGGAGATGCGCCCAATTGATCTGGAATTCACACTAGCAACTCCAGCCCCAGAGCTGGAGTATTGTTAAGTTGAGCGGAAGGCATTTCTGGTCGACTTAGTGTACTGTGTAGGGAGTATTTAGTAAGTTGTTTGGAGACACCTTCTGTATATCCCATCAACTGCCGGCCAAAAGCGTGGCAAGTATAGAGTAGGATTTAGTTCAAACTTAAAGGCCTTCTGATATAATTCAAAGACTGGAAAAATCATGGCTGTATATAAGGTAAGAGGGGAACTGAAAATCAGTGGATCAAAATTGGTGCATCAGAAGTTAGGCTTAACTAGATAAAGTAATGGAGAGGAACACAACAATCCTTTTTTTTCTTTTTCTTTTTTTAAACATCAGAAAGGAAGACATTGGGGGAATATTAAGAGGTGCCAGCTGATTAAAAGATGGGAGAAAAATAAGGAACAAACCTCACCATAATGACTGCCACCTCCACTGTCTCCTGGAAGCCCAGGATCCATGACAACATTGGGCTTTTTGTACTCTTTGTAATAGGCCTCTGGTTTATCATGCCAAGCCTGTATATTCTGAAAACAGCGGAAAGCCTGTGATGCATGTAGCAGTTAAAAGCAATTCCCTAGATAGCCTGATGCTAGTACAGGTTGTCAAGTCTCAGCATGGCTGATTTAACACATGCCACGCCTGTGTTTCTCCAGAAGTGAGCTTGCTAGTGAAAGTGAACACTAGAGTGAGAAGCTGTTATCTTCTATCTTGGTCCCCCTCCCCCCCCCCTTCCACATTGTGTGTGGGTTTTCTTGGTTTTTACTCCAGGAAATGAGACTGGACTTAAACGGTGATAGCAGCTCCAGCCCACATCAACTAACTTTCTGTTTTCCCCTAAAAAAACAAAAACAAAACAAACAAAAAACAACAACAGTTATTGCTATCTTTACATCCATCTTAAACACTGTCAAACAGTACTTATTCCTTCTATTGACTTTCTTGAGGTCAAGGGATGCAGTTAAAATGAGACCCCAATTTACTACTTCACACTTTACATGTGTTAATTGTTCTTATTTTTCTGTTTCTGTTAACTTTTTATTAAAGGATTTTTAATGATGTGTTTGCCATAGTACAGGCTCAGGTCTCTTGGACTTATGAATGTTGTTTAAAACTATTAGTGTTGGAGAGTAAGAGGGTCATGGTATCACCTTTGATTCTGTGGGCCCATTTATTCCTTCAAAATTAATGCAAGAATCCATACCTAAACTTTCCTAAATTTTTGTTGTGTTTGGATACAAATTTTCTTTGGTTTCATCTCCACTTCTTAAGAAAATATTTTGGACTGCTATCCCATAAGAAGTTGTTACAGCAATGATAGGATATGAATGGTATATGTATTAATCACAGAAATATGGCGTGCATGCTGTGATATTAATATTGTTCACAGGAAGTGAGATCTAGCACCAGAATCAACTAGGGGAAATCATGCATTGTCAATCCAAAACTTTTAAAAGGTAACAGCAGTTAGTTTTATTTAAAAAAAAAATCAGCCAACCTTCTTTTTAATGTATAAAACCAAAATGTTTTGCTTTAAGTAATGCAGCAGCAAATACCTGGCATTGCGCTTTAATACAATATCACAACTAGCTGTTGCTTTAACAATATATTAGAAGTGTTCAGCGGTGCATTTATTACTCAGAAGTGGTATTGCATAGGAAAAACAGCAGATTCCATAAAGGGTAATAGTGAGAGTAATATAGCATATCATAGACTGATTTATCTTGAACGTTCCTAGATGGCACCAGCAAAGCAGAGTTCATAGAACTGTTAGAATTTATCTGCATAATTATGCTACGTGATTTATTAAGAGGTAAACAGAAAATAAAAGCATCAGTGTTTCTCTAAGTTTAACTTACCTAAATGAAAATAGAAAACTTATGAAACTCATTTATTTTATTTGCTTTTTTCCCTATATTTCTGCATCACCCCATTCATTTACGCAAATAATTATTATCAACTGGACATTTCTGTGCTGAAAAAACATGTAGAACTTTACTGTGCATAAGTAAGATTTCAGTAAGATTTTTCATTTTCAGCTAAATATTTTGCAGGTGGGATTATTTTTGGGCCGTCATTAGCTACATCTAGTAAATGCAGTGGAAGAGGGGAACATACAGGGAAAAGAAGAACATACAAATCAGTGAAATTACTTTCTCATTCAAACCACCATCAGCACATACCAAAAAAAATGATGGATGTGGTTTTTGAGCATACTGAATTTTCCACTAGCAAGTTATGCAATAAATGTTAAAGAAGATGAAGCTTCTAGTTTGTAACATATAATCATAGTTGGTTTTCTAGGCAGTATTTGAAAGATGTTTATGCGGCAATCAGAAGAATCAAATCTTGTAATTATACACAAACAAGATGACATGGTGAAATAATCATATAAACAGACATGAACCTTTTACAAAGAATTTTGCCAACAACAGGAAAAGCAAGAATTGGGTCTGTGTACTGTTAGAGTAGAATTTAATTTGGCAAATATTGTGCACTTTATGGCTGAGTTTTGTGCAAGGAATTTAATCTTCTATTCTTGTGAGTTTCAGACTGACATCATATCTTAGGGTTCTGAAACCAAAATACAGCTATTTATTTTTTATATATATATATATATATATATATATATATATTTTCTGAAACCAAAATAAAGCTATATAAAATAAGGTACTTTAAATATTACTCAGCAGCTACTTAGACTCAGCTCACATTAACACCTACATAACTCTCTAGCTGCATTCTGTGCTATAATTGAATAGTTTAAGCAAAATTTGTGTACCATCTACAAAGATGCAAGCATCTGATGACTAAGTCTGCTCCAGCAACTGATGTTTCTGTGGTGAAAGTTCCCCCACTCATCTCACACTTTTAGCTGAATTACAGGTCCAGAGCATATGGAAGTTAGTAAACGCAGCTAGTCTTATTCTGTTTGAAATACCAGAAAATACAAGGTGGATGCGTATATTGAGAGCAGGCATTTAAAAATGAATTTTAAATACAAATCCAACCTACTAACCAACCAGCCAACTGATAAATAATAAAATCTAAACAATGACTCATCTGAAAATCAATACACTGAGACCTCAGACACAGAATGAAATAACTAAGACCCGTAAAGTGCATGTCACACTAACAAAGGACAGTTAATGAAAGGTGCTGATCTTTTCAATCAATGAATGTCAGAAACAAAAACCCTCTACTCCACAAAAAGAAACTGCCTTGAGAGGAATAAAAAGTTTAGGGGAATATTATAGATAAATACAGGCTTCTATGGGATGTTTGAAAGCATTTCACCATCTGTTGCCAATATCCAACGTCAAAGGAAAATGAGAGAAATCTTCTCTCATTGTACTGCAGTACTCAAGATAACACTTGGGAGTGTAGTCATTATTTCCGAGATGTATGTTTGTTATAAAAATACTATATATATACAAAGTATATAGTGTAATGATTTAGATGCTCTTCAAAATGAGTTTGCTTAAATCATAGCTTTGCTCTATCATAGCAACAAGGTATATATTTTATTGAATTTTAAATGCTTCACTGAAGCCACTCCTGCGAATTTTCAGTTAATTATTTTCTTGTTCCCTACTTTCTGCATGGCATACAGGACAAGGAGAGAGGTTTAGATTTCTTCTGGCTTTTTTTTTCTTTTCATTTTTGCCTTTCAAGTAGGAAGAGCTGGACTGAAATAGATGTTAAAGGAGACTGAAATCCTCATGCAAAGGCCCTCTACAGGAGAGATGCAATCTCAGTAAGTGTCTCATTACTATTATAGATTCTTGATAGGTTTTATTCCACTGGTGGGAAGCTCTCAAAACAAAGAAGGAAATTAAAATGTATGAACTGGACTTAAAATGTAATATAATAAATGAAATGTAATATTCTAACTTAATAGTTCTAGCTATAAAAAGTTCTAAGTCATATGCATTACAATTATAAAACTAAACATTTTGTTTGAAGTAAAAACATCCATTGAGATGCAAAAATTCCTCTTGGAGATGCTTTTTACCATTTCACTATTTCTAATCTAGGAGAACTCTAGGGAAGGTAATATCCACGGCTCAAACCTATTTAGTTCACTAAATCAGGTTATCAAGACAACCTGATTTCATCTCATTCTGATGAGAATTGTGTCTTGAAAGACTAAATAGTCTCTACTGGTTTACTCTATTTAAAATACAGAAAGTTCTTACAGCATATTCCAGGGTATTTTTAACAGTAGGTTTTTGTCATGAGTGCCTAAAAAAGAAATTCTATATGCTTAGTAACCCAGTAAGACTTAAATGACTTATTGGGGTTATAAATACATCCCTTAAAAGCTTGATATTAAATCAGTTCAAATCACTGGAAAAAAAACTTCTATGGATGCTATGAGAGGGAAATAAACAGTGTCATGTAATCTGGAACCAGTTCTATTATGTACTGATGATAATTGCATAGTGATTTCATAACAATTCTACAGTGCAGATTTGAAGGTTTTTTGAAGTGTATTAACTGTGTATTTCCATAGATTACCTTATTTGGATATTTTGGTTCTTAGATCACTACAACATTCCTCTACTGTTTTTTCATCTTAAATAACTGATATGTATCCCTAACTTTAATTCCAATTTGATGTAGCTTTTTGTCTTGAATTGTCTTGGTTTTCAAAAGTTATTTAAAATTTTGTGGCTGAACACTTAACAAGAGATTACTTCTAGCATAATAATTAGATACAATAATAATTAATCACTTAGCTTCATTACAATGTAATATTTTTATTATAGTCTATGTACAAGATTTCAACATATTTTAGTTATGTGGAAAGATCTAAGAATTTGTTATTGTTATTAAGATCACTGAGCACACAGAAGAGACTGAAAGATGCTAAAATTTTAAAAGAATTGATTTAAAGTTATTTAATTAATAAACTAATTAACAGATTCTCTTGTAACTTTATACACTATTGATTCTGTACTGAAGGAATAAGAGCTGTAGGTTTTGGAGGTTATGCTGTATTTTTCATGTGTAAGAAATAAGCTGAATTCCTGCTTTTAGTACAAAATTCAGCTCAACTGTATCTAGGGAATCATGACCAGTGATTTCATAATATGAGAGAATCACACAGAAATAACATACAGAGGACACTCCATAAGAGGGAGACATATGAAATGATAAATACAAACTGACCATGCAGAAATATTTTGGTCAGAACCCTCTCACTGAAAAATGCAGCTTTGGATCAACCAAAACATTTCACAATTGTGTGCTCAGTTCATCTGTCAGTTGAAAAAGAAAAATATAAAATAAAGTACTAATAAAAATATTTCATTGAGAAAGCAAACTGAAACATTTTGATTGATTGAATTTTACATCAGTTTTATATTTTTAAAGTGGTAAAAAAATATCAAAATGAAATGTCAGATCAAACAAAACATTCCATGTGAGCCAAAATATTTTTTTCAAATATTGTTTGCTGAAAAAGAATTTGTTTAAACAGATCTGAATTTTTTTTTTCATTTTTAATTTTCATCGATGAACAAAAAATCAGTAAATAATTCAGTAGGTCAGATGACCTATGAGGTCCCTTCCAACCCTATGATTCTATTCATACAGCTCAACTTACTACATCATCTGCAAACAACAAGATACTTAGCAACATTAAATCAGACCACTGTAATAATATGATGCTGAATGCTGATGCCATTTAAGTTAAAATTATAAAAAAGTTCTCTGAAGATTTCTTATGGAGTATGATCTACCAGTAATGCAGAAGACCATGTATTCTTTCATTAAGAGACAACCCCTCAGAGTTATTCTGTTTTTTTCTATTGTCTTTTCAATTACTGTTCAGCTGTTTTGCCTCCTGAATTTTCTACTCAGTGCGAATATTCAGGTAACTAAACTGCTAGAGTCATTCACAGGCCAGTACTGCTGTAAAAGGAGGAAGGGGTGCCCGAGCAAAGCATTCACAGACTGAGCAAGGATAGAAATGGGAGCTACCAGAAAGACAGTAGTTGTCCACTTCCATTTGCCCTAGGAATGGGACATGGCATGCTTGCTGGAGGATGTGCTGACTCAACTCATCCTAACACCACCTGTGGCTGCTGGCAATTCTGTGAAGCACAGGCTGTGATGTGCAGTTGCCTGTCCATCCCTGAAGTGAGTTTCCTTGCCCCAGGACACAGAAAACTGCTCTGACCATAGAGAGAGAGAATTTTCACTAGCATCAGTAACTCTGATCCATCATGCTGTGTCAGATCAGAACCACATTTTCCACTAACTTTAGTTTTATTCCAACTTTGGAGAGGGTGTGATTTTAATTATTTGTTTAAATATTTGCTTCAATCTATGGTTACATTGTTGTAATGTCATGTCCTTCCAAACTCAGCCTCCATCTTTGGAACATAAAGCTCCAATATCTGGATAGCAGAGCTGTGTAAGTAAGTGAGGAAATATCTTTTAATAGACCAACTTCTGTTGTTGAAAAGACAAGCTTTCATGCTTCCACAGAAGAGCTGTGTGTAAGTTTACTTCTTTGACCAGCAGAAGTTGACCTAATAAAAGATATAATCTTAAGACAACAAACAAGGACTCTGGTGGCACTTTTAAATATTAATAAATTGATTTATCTCGTGAGCTTTTGTGGGAGAAAATCCCATTTCATCAGATGCTTGAAGATGCAGAACTTACAGAAACAAGCATCTGACAAAGTGGGATTTTCTCCCACAAAAGCTCATGGGATAGTTCTTTGTCTTTAAAAGTGCCACAGGAGTTCTTGTTCATTTTGCTGAACTACACTAACGCGTACTACACTAACACTTTGGAACTTATTTGAACCACTTCATTTCTAATATGTTGTGACCAGCACAGTTGCAAATATAAACTAACACATGTAGAAATTATATTGTTATACACCACCAAAGTTATTTTTTCCTGCATTCTTCCTCTACTGAGTTCAGTCTTGTGAAGTGTCAAGCATGATGGTCTTGAGATCCAGCAAAGCATTTATACACATGTGCAAAGTTAATTGTGTTTAAGTACTTTGCTGACTGGGGAAAGAATGTATATCACCTTACAGGATCAAACCCACAATGATAAGTCTGCCAAAAACCTACTTACATATTTTCTCAGCAACTCTGCAGTACCTAAAATAGTATTCATTGAATTCAAAACAGCAAACTCAGACTCACTTAGCAAAAAACTGATTTTCCTGCTAGAAGCTGATGGAGTGAATTTAAAAAAACAAAAACAAAAAAAGTTACTGGAGCCATCTACTGGGTAGACCAGGCACAGAAGTCTATCAGATTGCACTCTTTCTAGAATCTGTCTTGAAGACTGAGTCTGTAAATTTATTCTCTTTTATATTAATTTTACACTGCTAAAATGCAAATTCATTTTGATTGAGATACTCCACATTTACACTTGTTGAAGTTAGAGAAGATTAGAGCCAAAATTACACCACCTTATCCTTTGATAATGTTTCTTCAATAGTGTAAAGATATGGTATTAAATTCATCTGCACACTGTAAACCAACTGTACCCTTCTGGGTACTATTATATATAATCTCAGAAGTTCTGTTTAGTTTTTAAAGGTTATACCAGAGCAGGAAAGCTAATTGTTATACTGAACAGTTTATAAAGAAAAACAAATCTCACTAGTAGTCTGATGTGGATTGCTGTAGTCAACATATTTTGAAGTGATCTTTCCACAAATACAACTGGATGTGAGTTTTTGCTATTTTGCCACTTTGCATTTATTATTGATTTCACAAAAGTTTTTAGAATTTTTCCTCTAAAACTTTGTTAACCTTTGGAATAATTTCCATGATACGAACTCAATTTATATTAATTAGCTAGAGAAGATGTGCAGAACTCTGACATTTCAATATGAACTAATTATAGTCACACAATTTTGTTAGTACTATATTTCAATCCAGCTCTGAACATTCTACAAAGGGAATCATTAGGTGGAAGTGACTGGAGCATAAAATCCATAGAAACATCCTCTAAATTCAACTTCTTGAATGACATTGTTCTTTGGATAACACTTTCCTGTTAGAAATCAATAAGAAGTCAGTGAATACAAGGGATGGACAGGGAAGGAATGAAGGAAGATATGGATTAAAAAGTAAGCACCAGGCAGGGGCTCCAGTAAAGCAAAGACTAAAATTATGTACTCCAATGGAATAGATGACTCTGTAAATATTATATTAGATAATGAAATGCTAGAACCAGTCAGTCACTTTGAACACCTCAGCACAGCTTTCACAAATCATAATGACAGCCCTGCAATACTGCTGAGAATATCTTTAATATGGATAGCATTTAGCAAGGGAAAAAAAATACTCTATACCTCAAAAAGACCCCAGTAAGTTAAGAAAGCAGCTTTACAACACATATTTTATCCCCTTGCTGTTAATAAAAAGTGGCTCAGTAATACAGAGAAGTAGTTTCCCCTACAGTTGAATTTTTCAAACCCTGAGGTATATGTGGAGTCAAACTTTGTTCCCAGCAATACTTATGTAAATCCAAAGAAATTTGACTGTAGACAATGAAGTTACTCTGAATTCATGCCAGTGTAGCTGTGAGTCTATCTAACTAGGAGAACTGGTAAATTAATGCACATGTATCTGTAATTAAGACATGCTCAATGTAATGCTTCAAATTGACATGGCAGGAAATATAAGCCACCTAGTCAACCTTGCATTTTGAGGGAAAGCTTTATGACTGAATCCTTTTAACAAAACACTGGCATTCATATCTTCCTAGCTGAGGATTTTAAATAAGTGTCTGTCACCTATCTAACTGCTATTTATATCCCATACTGGATAAAGAAGATAATACAAAACCTGTATAGGTTGTAGCAAATATAATTCTGAATATTCTTTATGTTGGTTTTTATATGTGGAAGCTGTGAAGCATCAATAAATGAAATGTAGAAAGAAAAGAAACAACTACTGACTGACCCAAATAAACAAACAAAAACACCTTCCTTTGAATGAGTTCTTCTGCAAGTGTCAATTACAAAGTTTTCTGCACACTCCTCTGGTACTGGTTATTCTTGGAAAGAGGATACCAGGTAAGGCATACCACTGGTCTTATCTTAGTAAGTACATTTCCTATGTTCCGCCTCTTGCTCTAGAAGCATGAAGAGGATGAGAGGCAGAAGAGTGTGGAAACATGACAGGTATTATGACCCCCAAAATAATTCTACCTGTGCAGGCATGCTTTCCTCTCATGAAGGTAGTTCTGCTACCTCCTGTGACAGCACTCCTATTGCCTCCAGCTTAAGGGAATGGAGTATGTTGGGGCAATTTAAGGGTAGGGTATGAGTGGCAGAACAAATATCTATCATACCTAATTTTCTTCACTTGCTTAAAGACCCTGAGAGAGCTGCAGTCCAAAAGGCACAATTAGGTCCCTGCTCTGTTCAGACAGAATAATGAATCGCGCTTTTCATTTTTAGTATTAAAATAAAGAATAAAAATCAGGAGAGAGTAACTACTTGCCAGTGGATCAGTCTTGTAATTTATGAGTGTGGAATCATACTTTTTATTTCTTATTTATGATGTCATCTATAGTAAGAGGTATATTTCCTCCTAAGGAGAAAGTCATGTATTATTAACATTCACAGACCAAAGTAGATACACATTATAATCAGAGTGTAAAAATTGGGTTGAATGACTGCCAACAGACAATTAAAAACATTTTGGTTGCCCAAGCTTGCAATTTACATTTATTTGAAGGCATTCCCTTTGCATGCTCCAAAGCAATTAAAGTCAGTTGCAGATGCCTTCTTGGATGTAAATAGAAGAAACACTAGAGTGCTTCTTGTCTGAACTACTCGAAGCTGTACTATTTGGTGCTACTATATAATCTTTCTAATCAAAATTGTAACAAGTTGTTGGGCTGTAAGGCCCTAGATAGGGAGATAATGTTCTTGTCTATTGAGCCAAAATGAGGTCAAGTGACTGAAACCTGCATAACAATGCAAGGTGCTTCCTGTTGAATTTTATTGCCATGTTTAGTCTTGTTAATTGGAAGAGGATATGACAGGAATTGGCATATCCCTTTTTCAAAATGAAGAGCTGGGCCTTAAAGGACGATGCTCGAACAGCCAGGCTTTGAGAAGGTTCACATATATGTAGTGCTGTTCTTTGAGTTACCAACAATTTCAAACCTCTGGAAGGGGTAAATTTAGAGTAATTGAGGCAAATTCTGTCTCCTCCCCAGCTCCCCTGTGGTGTAATTTCCATAAAGGTTATGAATCAGCCACAGGGAGAGCTCCTCCAGTGCCAGATCACAATAGGTCTACTGTGTTCAGCCCTACAATGCTCCCTTGCAGCCTGTAGAGTAGAGACGGAAGTTGGTGTCTATATAGCATGGAATGCTATGAAGAGTCTAGGCTGCATGGGAAACCTATATTCTCATAAAACAAACAAGGAGTCCTTTGGCACTTAGGGTATGTCTACACTGGAGGCTCTGTTTAGTTGACCTAACAAAGTTGACTTTAAGTCTCCTTGAAGTTGACCTTATTAAGTCGACTTAGAGAATACACACTGAAAACCCCTGTCGACTGGCTGCTTCCACACTAGCAGGTGTTAGGTCAATGGAGGAGTGGTGCTTTATGGGTAGCTATCCCACATTGGGAGGAGGACTGGAGGCCAATTAGGTTAACTTAATGGCTTTCCCCACCTGTATTATATTGTCGACTTAACAATGTCAACTTAAATCTTAAGACAACCTTAAGAGGTGGTGTTATTAAGTCAACTTAAGGAAGTGCTTAAGTTGACTTAATAAAAGTCCAGTGTGGCCATAGAAGTCTCTAGGTCAACCTAACCTTCCTTGAGTCAAATTGAGGCTCCAGTGTAAACGTACCCTTAAAGACTAACAAATTTATTTATTGCATGAGGTTTTGTGGGAAAACATCCCACTTCATCAGATGCTTTAAAGATGGGAGAACTTAGAGTGGGAGGAAATAAATGCAGGGAAGTGTAAGTCATGGGAACAGGTCACACTGTAAAGATTCAAACAGTGGGGAACAGCGTAGAGAGGAAGATGAGGTCAAATCACCTGTGTGGATTTTTCTCTCATTACAAACAATGATTTGACCTCATCCTCCTCTGTATGCTGTTCCCCAGTGTTTGAATCTTTACAACTGTTTTGATTTGCTATTATAGTGTGACCTGTTCCCATGACTTACACTTCTCTACATTTATTTCCTCCCATTCTGTAAGTTCCCCCATCTTCAAAGCATCTGATGAAGTGGGATTTTCTCCCATGAAAGCTCATGGAATAAATATATTTGTTAGTCTTTAAGTGCCACAGGACTCCTTGTTCATTTTACTAAACCAGATTAACATGGCTGCCCCTTTGCATCCATATAGGACACCAGCAGAGCTGGAATCTTTTCAGGAGATTCCAAAGATTTTTGGCTGGGATCCACTTTGAAAATATTTCAGGCTGTAATGACCCCAAAAGTAATGACCCTCCCATGCCATGCCACTCTTATTGGCAAGCATGGGGTCTGACAACTCCTGATCCCCCCGGGGGGGGGGAATGACCCCCACTTTGAGAATCCATTTTTTATATCCATTTCAAAAACTTCTGCTGCTTGAACTAATGGAGTAATTAATAGTAGTAGTAAGTTGTCATTCTCTATGTGGAACACCAGTAGAAGGGGATAAGACACAGACTTCGCTAGCAATTTTCAATGACAAGCCTCTAGTGAACATGTGCAAATTGCCATTTGTCAAAGCCCTATGACTTGCCTGTATTTGGACAACTTTTCATGAGAATGGAAAAAGGAATATTCCTGACACAAAAATGATCTCTTCACCACATTTCAAACTGTTGCGCCAGAGCACAAAGGTGCTACAGTCTTTGAATGAAACAGCTGTTAGAGTTTGTTTTAACATGGGAAACAATCCATTTCCCCTAGGCCTGTTCTGAGAAACAGTCAAACCATTTTGCTGAAACTTAAAAGAGCCTAAGGAAAATTTCAGTCTAAACAGTTAAATTTGGTTCAAGTCATAAGGAACTGAAAAAATAGTCTTACAAATGGCAGTCCTACCATCGCCATCCATAATAACTGTATTAAATGATATTGCTTCTTTTAAAATTATGAAACTGAAATGTATATCTAAATAATAGGTTAAGTGAAAATCAAATCTTCATTAAATCAGATAGCATTCCTCATTCTATGTTTGGACCAATCTGGCTGATTCTTTCACTCAGGGGTGCCAAATAAGTAGGCTTTCTCTAAATAATTATTCAGGGACCTGGTGGCAGTAGTGGTGGAAATTTCCAGTCAGACAGGGCCCAGGAACACTCTACATACTTTCACTTGACTATTACTCCAGCCCTTGAGTACAGAGTTAGTGACCAATGGACTTGATGCAAGTCAAGCCAGCAAAAGCACTCTCACCGACATTCCTGCCTGCTCTGTGTCACAATCACACCCAAATACATGAAGATCAGTAACACCACATGTAAAGTACATACAGCCACTCAACATGTCTACTTTATACCTTAGGCACAAGGCATCCACAGCATTCCTGCTACATAGGAAAACTCTGTGATCATGGCTTGATTATAGTCAGGAACAAACACTTATTAATTTGGATATGGGAAATATCAACAGAACACAATGTAACTATTTAGGGAAGGCAGATACTATAATCCAGTCTTCATGGAAGAAATGTTAATACTGGTAGAAATCAATACATATAATGATTGAAACCACCAAGGTCAGCTTTTACAGATGTGTCCTTTCTTGCTGTCAACTGATCCTCTAAAATATGATACTTCTATTGTGTTGCTTTATAATCAAATGATTTTTAGAAAAAAAAAAGCAATAAATTTTGTATAGCAGGAAAAACACTCTCTCTAACCAGGGCTGCTGACCATCTTCAAGAAATCCACTAAAACGTTGAGCAAGGGTTTTACAGAAACACCCTAAATTTTTCTGATGCTATTGAAAAGATAATAATGAGAATAGATGACCATAGTGCAAAAAAATATAGTGGTTTTGCAGTTTTTTTGTGCCAAATATGGTGATTTTTTTAATAGAGTGATTGATTGAGTCTAGGTGAGTTTGTCTAATATCTGTTGTGGACAGAATCTTGACTGAGACTCAATCAATCACCTTTACCAGGAAATCAGGACTAATGCACTAAAACAATATCTGTTATGCACTGAGTTCATCTATCACAATCCTCTTGTGTAACATTACAGAGCAGATACAGTCTTGTGAATTGTAGAATGACAGGTCAGAGTGGACTCTATAGGTCATTGCTGCTAAAAAGAGAAAGAAAGACTCAAGTTCTTTGTGTATGATCTAGAAAGTGTCAGCAAAATTTAAAAAACACTGCTACCACTATCTCTAGCCCCCAACTGCATCTGTCTATGACCTGTTCAAAGATTTTAAACCAAAGACAATGACATGATTTTGCCTAGGGCAGCTATCTGAAAGCTGGAAAGTGAAACATTCGTTTCTACATTGAAACAACTGTAAAATATGTGCTCAAAGCTGCACCCATTGAAGTAAACACCTAAACTCACATGGAGTTCAAGGTGTGCCAGACAGGACACACTAGATTTACTTAATGTGCATTGGGTGGAACATATTATATAACTGATCTGTGGCTGACCCTGGAAAACCCTGATTCTTTAAAATTTTTAATAATTTTAAATGCTTTAAAACTAAGACTGTTAAACTTCAATGCATTTCTCATATTAAATAAGAAATAATCAGGTTGTTTCATGATATATTATATCTTGCGTCATAGCTGCACATACATACACAAGAAGTCATGCACACAGCCCCCAAAAACATGTATGCATTTAAGGGTTTGCATTTCTGAATTAAATGTGTCCATTTAAAATTTCAGGACCTGAAAGACAAAATGGTAGCTTATTAGCAATTAGCCACTGGAATGGAAAATAAAAAGAAGAGAGAAAATAAAACCCATAACCTTTACAGAACAATATGAAATATGTCCCCCAAATGTTATTTTCCATCCATTTAAATCTGGCATCTATCTATTCTTTATTTTTGGATGTTGAATGTAATAAAAAGCAGCAGTACTTTGGAACACTGAGGGGAAGAGTTTTAAAGGGGCACACTGCTGTTAGGATCCTAACTCCCATTAAGATGTTATGGAATCCAGGTGCTTCAGCGCCATGCATGCTTTTGAAAATCTTCTGAGTGGTTACTAGTTAATTAGACAATTGTCATCTGCATTTGAACAGAGGAAAGAAAACAAATAAATGGTAACCCCTGATCTATCACAGTTCTTTTACCACAAGGTACATTTGTCTTTTAAATGAAAGTATTCATAATAAATAAGGTATTTGGAAATAAAATTGCATTCTCTTCGCCCCTGCACCATCCTGAAGAATGCCTGTTACAAAAGGGAGTTCTTTAAGTCTGCAATAATTTTCAAATTAGATTACTTGCATAGGGCTCCCAAAGGTAGGTGGAGTAACATCTAAAACAGTGGCTCCCAAACTGTGGTCCAGGGACCCCCAGAGATCCGCAGACATGATGCAGGGGGTCCGCGGAACCTCTCCCTACCAGGGCCAGAATCCAGCTACAGCCCCAATGCTCCCTGTCAGGGCTTCCTTTCCCCTCCCGTGGCCAGATCCTGGAAAGGGGATGGAGCTGTGGTGGCTCCCCAGCAGAGGCAAGGGCAGGGGGCCTAGCTGCTGTGGCTTGGCTCACCAGCAGTGCAGGCCATGGTGGTGGGAGCACTGCTTGCTGGCGGTCCCAGTGGCACCTCTAGAGTGATGCAGGCCAGAGTCTGCCCATGTGCTCCAGATTACATAATTACCCAGGGTGGGGGGGCTCAAAACTTTTTTTTGTTATAAAGGGGTCCCCAGCCTGAAGAAGCCACCAGTTTCTGCTAGCAGACCCCCTTCCTTGCAGCCAGATGGAAGGAGATCCATGTGGAGGCTGTTTCCTCCCTGATCTCCCATCATCCTGGCTGCAGCAGGGAAACTGCATGCATACAAAAGCCCTGTGCACTCCATGTAGGTCCCTAGGCAGTGGCTCCCTTCTGCAGCCAGGGGGATTGGAAAGCAATGCTCTCTTCCCTCTGGGTCCAGCAGAGACCCAAGCACTTGTCTTTTTAGGCAGCAGGTTCCTTCTGCAGCCAGTGGGAGGGGACTCACAAGTCACTTTTGGCCTATGGGAACCACTGATTTAGAATATGAAAGAGAACTAAAACCTGGGTTTTGAAAAATATTTGGTTTTATACTTTACTGCCTTTGTGTTGTCTTGCAAGACACAAGAGAAACTCAACAGGAGAACTTTAAATAGAACCCAGATGAGCTTCCAAGGATTTACAAGGTTACAGTTTCCTTGACAGGTTCAACATCACAGCAATCCCAAAGGAACAAAGAAGAAACACACACTGTGCAAAGAAGGTTACATCCAGCACAAGAATTGACTGACTGCAGACTGCAGTGTTACTCATCTCACCCATTCCTTCAAGCCTCCAGAACCCCCTGTATATGATCTAAATGTGTTTTGAGTTTTGTGGTACCTGTGGTAGTTGAAGGTGGCAGAGTTAAAGCATTATCACGCTCTATGCCACTCTGATCCTCCATATCCATGGGAACTTCCCATGACCATAACACAATTCTTGATGTTTTCCCTCTTCATATGCAATTCCTTACTGAAAGCAGTTGTACACAGCAGCTAGCAAAATATCTGAGGCACTACTGCTATTGGTGCAGTCAGCCCAGGGATTAACAAAGTCAGTGAGCTTTTGTGAAGAAGACCTCAGACCTTTGTGGATATCTCTGTAGGTTTCTGCTGTGGATTGTGAGACATCTGTGAACTAAGAAAGACATCTCCTTTTTCCATTTTTCCAAAGGTAAACTCTTGCTTCCATTGCCTAGTAAAGGGATTCTAAACAAACTCATGAAGTTTCTTGGCCCTTTCATTAGATTTTTCTTGACTGCGCATGATCTTGGCCCATTCTATAATTTACTTCTACTTTTACTTAACTTGTGCTAGCCAATTCATGAAGTGTAGTTTAAACCAAGGATTTATTTTATACTGAAGTGAAAATAGCTGCTTGATATGATTTTTGTTTTTGTTTTCCACTTAGCTGTGTTATGGACACGATTTTGTCAACAGCCTATCAACTTTATTGATCCAAACATTCCAGGAAACAGTTTGCTGTTGTGAATGGTCTTGGTTATTGTTTTAAATAAAATTGATTGATTAAGCAATATTAATGCACTGTGATGCCTATGTACAGTGACAGGTTTGAAGGAGAAGAATCTGTTGGAGAGCTGAGAAATCTCACACATTTTCACTTAGGCACTGTCTTCGTCTAGCTCAAAAATGTATTTCACAGTTATCTATAAAATATTATTACAAATTCAATTATTCATTTAAACATTGACAGCACTGAAAACTCAAGTTCTATATTAAAGCACGCAACAGGCACAGCACAGGGAATGACAGATTTGGTTCCCTCACATTGCACCACCAATATTCTGTTTCATTTGCAACATTTGCCTTGTTCTTAAAAGTCAAGATTCCAGATGCTATTCCTGCTTTACAGAGGACCCATTAACCAGTAGTTAGAAGAAAAAAAATATGTCCACGCATTTCTTTCATGCATTTCTTTGTCTGTGATGAACACTGCCAATAAGAGTCTATTAGGATGCTTTTTTTTTTTTATTATGTGGACACCTCTCTCACCACTGTGAATTAGAGTGAACTCATCAGTTCATTTTATATAGCATCTGGAAAGCCATCAGAATACTACTTTTGGGTCAAACCCCACACTGATTTACCCTCCATGCACTCCACACAAGTCTTGATATGATAGTGAGAAGAAATTTTCATCTATTGGTCACAAGCTCTAACTGATTCGCTGGGCTAAATCCAACCTTTAACATTAATATCAATGCAGTATTTTTAGTTCTATATGGCTGGGAACACTGCAGTTCAGCCTATATTTGCTGTATGCAGAAAGATCTTTCTATATTCAAAATTTGTGTTATTTAGCCGATGATGTGAAATATTGAAAAGAGCATAGTATTTCAGTAACGTTATAGTGTTATGCTGTATAGTTGGTTACTAAATTATCTTTTCAACTTTAACTTGGATGAAAACCTAACTCAGTTTAGATATTTGATGGTCACAATATAATGCTTAATAGATATTCTTTCCCATCATAAAATTATCATATGATTTGGTCAGACTGGCAGCAAATACAGAAACAGACTCCAGTAGATGATATATATTCTGATGTACAGGTAGAAGTGCATGGCAAGGTTATATAGAACCTAAATACAGCACATCTCACTGCATATACAAGCAATTGCTCCCTTTTCCTGCAAGTTTAAGTTAAACACATTCACACAAAACTGCTTGGAAAAAAGAGATATTTCACTTGCACAATAAAACATCATGGCATATGCGGATGCATCACATAATTGGTAAACTTTCACTGCAGAGCACTAGAAGACTGAAAAGAAAAAATATACTGTTCATCAAATGTCAACCTATAAATACAACATGACATTAAAATACTGGTGCTTCTGTAATCAAAGCAAAGGTAGTCCAAAAAAGAAATAAACCATTTACAGCACACAAACTGTTGGTGAGTAAAATTTGAAGACAGTATCAGCTGTAAATTATATGAATCTCAAAATGAAAACCAGTATTTTTCTGCCATCAGGGAAATTGAAGTAACACCTTTCTGTTACCTCTTATAAATTAGAAACACGTTAACTGATTTCTACTTTTTTTCTAAATTAAAAGCCTGGTTTATAGCATGTGGTTATAAAATAGGATTTACTCATGTCAGTATAATATTGTCTCTTGCCTCTTTCCTCCCATTCCCATCTCCTCTCCCCTCCATGCCGCTGTCTATATGCATTATTCAGCACATTACAGACAATCTGGAATTTGCTCCTGAAATAGCATAAACTTCATGACCAGGCTTGCTGGAAAAGCCATTTGTTTGACAGGGATATGGGGGAAGGCTGCGGGGACATTTATCAGAGGCTTAAACAAGCTATTTTGTTACTTTGATTTATTGGTTGGCTAAGTTAATTCAGTGTTTGGATGTGACTTTTTTGATGCTGCACTGTCAAACATTTTTACTGTAATTCTATTTGTTGTGGTGCACAGAGCTTTTTATATATCATTTTAATTGTTATTTAAATCTAAATAAATAATCACTACCTCTGAACGTGACTCACTGGCCATTAAAGTCAACGTAAAGTCTCACTGAATGCAATGGATGGATGATCAGGCCCTTCATCAGCAGGTCAATTTCCTGTTTTCAAGACACCATCTACACTTTCTGTGTAGCATCAGAACAGCTCTCTCTCTCTCTGTCTGAGGTCTAATTTAATTAACAAACAAAACAAACAACACAACAATGTAAAATCTAATACAAGCTACATTTGTGATTTATAAACAGCCTACAAGGTTGTTTCACACGGTCTCTGGCCTCTTTGCTGTTGATAGACCTCAGTTCATGTTTAACAGGCTCAATCCCTTCCCAAGTGGAGAGAATGACATCAGATGATCCAATCGGATGTTCCATAGAGGTGTTGTGGGTGGGTGCTGGTAAAGATTTACAGGCAGGGAATAAGAAGCATGAATGAGAAAACTTTTGGAGAAGATAGAGAAGGCCAAACTGCAGGCAACAAGTTCTGTGAAAACAGGAGACAGACCCTCAGGGAGAAGAATTTGTGCCCAGGTTGGGGGTCGTGTGAAAACTAAACTTTAAAGAAAGGACAGAACCTCAACGGAAAGGGTCTAGATCCAGCTGAAACTGGGATGAACACTTCATAGATTTGAGATCCATTTTGAAAGAATGTGTGCAAAACTTAATCAACTAAACCCCCAGAAAGGGAATACTCTGAATATCTGGGCAGTGTGGCCAGCATGGTGCAGTACAAGAAACAGCCAAGATTTTTATTGACTGATAGTTGTTATATAAATATCAAGTGTATTATCATCATCATTATTAATTTATAGCCTATTCATGTATCTGGTGAACAGAACTCCCCTCCCACCCAAATCATATTCAAGAAGTTATAGAGAGGGTTGCAAAACTTTATTCTACTATTTCCTTTTCCTTACAAGATTCTCTGGTTTTAAGGACTGATTTTAGAGCTTCTGTGTATTCCTTAAGGCAGAAAGGAGGAGTTTGGATACTGAGACCCTGCTTTGTATTGTCTGAGAAAGAGCTCATGGGCTCATATGCATCCATGGAGCACCCAAAGGAACATATTCTCATCAAAGAACCTCTGTATATCCTTGATGGCAGAGATGAGGAACTGGAATATGGTACAGAAAGTGTTGAAATGTCAAGAGAATTGTGCTCGTACAAGATGAGAGTGAGGATAGCATATAATCAGAGCACTAGACTGAAAACAGAGAGTTTGACTGTGACGTTTTAAGCAGACCAAAAGGGAGCAAGAAAGGCCTACAATGATCTAGGTGGGAAATTAGAAAGTTATAGGCAAGGATTTGGCAGGAGGAAGGGCTGGAGTTTAGCAAGCATAAAAGAATAAATCCTATTAATTCTTAACAGATCAACTATGCAAGACAGGAAGAGGAGTAAAGAACAATAATTGGATGGAAATGGGATGGATAGGTTTTGAGTTTCCCACTACTCTTTCAAAAGGTAATTGCAGAGAGGATTGGACTGGGCTCGACCCCTCTGATAAGGAATGAGTTGAGAGATGTGGCCAGCTTAGATACAGCCTGTCTCCTTCATAATAGGCAGATCAGGGACTCTGCTGAGAACAAGAAGGTTCATAAAGTATTCTGAGTTAGCAGGGGTACAACAGCAGCAGGAGAAGTTTGCCTACTTAATTCCCCCACCCCCAGCTTTAAGGTGGAAGGATTGACTGGGAAAAGGGCCAGCTGCCTGAGCCTCTGCCGTTGGCCTAAGGTACAATTCCAACTCCAAGGAGCAGAGTTAAGAGGTTGCTGCCTTAATAAGAGAGTCAGAGGAACTGTCTGAAATACAAGCCAGCTCCAGGAAGAGGGCTGGGACCCCCTGAAAAAGGGAGGATGCTGACCTGGACTCTTGAGTGGAACCAGAGTATGTGTGAATTTATTTGGCTAAATTAGTGTGCTACCCTTAACTAGAATGAGTGAATATACCACTCCCCAAAGAGGGGTTGAATTTATCTAGTCTGGGTAATATGTGTAAAAATTTCCATAGGCACTGAGTGCATTGTGCCTGGTCTGGCGATGACAGGCCACAAAGCATATGCTGGAGAAACATGTCCTAAGACAGAGGTATTCTTTATTACCATTCATAATAATAAAGTAAATAAATAATGAAATTGTCATGTTTACTATGATAGTGCCTAGAGCCAACCATGCTCAGTGTCCCAGATGCTCTACAATCACATAGAGTAGGAGCCTCTCCCTCCCACACAGAGCTTACAGTCTAAACAGGATATGGCATCCTCACTGAAAGACTTGACAATGAATTCCAAACTATACACATGTACTTTCTATATTTAGCAATAGGAATCCTCGCTGTCATTTAAACTAGGATTTAATGCAGGCACTTCTATGGCCTGTGTTGCACATGATGTCAGACTAGATGACCACAGTGGTTTATTCTGGCCTTAGAACTTAGGCATCAAAGGCTCTTTTCTACTATATTGATGATGTGAAGGGGTGTTAGGATGGATACTGATCATAAGGCACACACTCTCCCACAGAATAAAATCCATTCTACATGGAGGGCCAGCACAAAGCCAGTCTATGACTGGGCTCTTAGGACCCTATCCACTGCTCCCTGAAGTGAGCAGAAGTCACAGGAGTAAATGGGTTCAAAGTGGTGCTACCCCTTTACACATGCATGAATTTCATCCTTCCAGAAAAAAATTTGATCTCAAATTCTGGCCTGCAGATATGCTTCTTAACAATATGCTTCATATCTGAACATAGTTATGTGTGTTTATTATTTTCCACCTTTGTCACTCGCAAAAAACTCCAAATTTTATGACCCCATTACAACATGTATATTAATTATGTGAGAAATCCAGATACATATATCATTATCAGATAATTAATTATGCACCTACTGAAGACTAGGCTTTAAAACCATTCCCATTTATCGCATAAATCAGTATTTGAGTGACATTAAAAAAAAGTGTTCTGAGCCATTGCACTCCAACTGTTATGTAAGTATTCTTTTATTTTAAATTGAAGCCTTATTAATTATGCGCCTTCTGAAATATTCCTGTCTGTACTAGAAACTATGCATTTAGGACTCATGCTGTGCATAGTAATATTTTTCTGAAAATATAGATAAAAAGTATTGTGCCTTTACAAAAAGCCATTTTAAGGTGTGTTTAAAAAAACAGGCAATATAAAACAATTATGAAACAACATATTTGTAAGGAATCTTTTGTTTTCATTACATGAATATAAAATATGTACTTAAACAAATCACCTATTTATTTCATAATTATGTAACTTTTGCAAGTAATTTTTTTCAACTCAGGTTTTTGGGTTTTTTGTTTTTGTTTTTTTCCTTCAGTTGTAAGTGAATGCGTGACTGACCATACTTACATTGGGGTTTTCAAAGATTTCTGTGGCCTGGGGCTAGACTTAAAAGTTTTACTGGCATAATTATTTTGATTAGGAGTGTGTTTTTATTGACATTTGTATACCAGGAAAAGCTATTCTGTGGACTGATATAAAGGAGACTTAGATGTGTATAGTTGTTCCCTTTCCCATAAAGTACCTGATATAACTGCATTACACTGGAAAATTGTATCACTTCTACTATGTCAGCACAGTTAAAACAGTAAAATTTCAAATGAGATGAGCTCTAAGGAAGACAGTATCCAACTCCAACAGACTGAAATTCAAGGATATGTGGTTACTTAACTATTTGAAAATTTCAGCGTTAACATTTACACAAGTGACTCAGTCCACAGAGTGCCTTCTTTAGCCTCAGAGCTACGTTCTTATAGTTAGCAAATGTCAGCAGGTGGTATTTGTTTGAAGAGTAGAGGTAGAATCCTATTTTTAAAAAGCAATTAGTATGTGGCTCCTTTTAGTTTCTAAATATTGCATTTAAATTTCTTAAATTAAGAGTTTTTCCCTTGAAAGTGATCTTTATCCAGTACTGTGATGTCGTGTGAGACCTTCTGCCACCTTCCAACCCTAGCTGTGTAATTCACTTGTTTGCCCTAAGGTTGTGTTTTCAATGCAGGTCATAGGAATTAAGCCACACAGTTCATGTGGTGTTCAGAAGGACTTACACAGCTAAATCACTGCACATCCCCTTGAAAATGAAACCCATTCATTTCTAAGAAAGCCTGCAATTCCTTCAATCTGCAGGCTGATGTGTACAGTGGCAGCCTTGGACACCACAATCAAGTATTTCCCATTTTAAAACAAAGCCAGAAAATTCTTTATTAATTTTTATGAACAGAGGGTTCAAATGGTAGAGGCCAAGATTTGAAAAATGAGATCCTGATCTGACTAATTCAATTTTAGCATGCTCAGCTTAAAATACTTTGGCAGGGCCTTGACCTTCTGTGAAGTTATCTGCTTCCACCACCTTCTATCATCACTACAAACTGATGTACCCACTATAACAGGAATGAGGTTTTTAGCTTAAATGTCCTAACTTCTGTACAACATTTACAGTTATTTGTTTGGTATTGAAGCTACTTTGAGAGATGTTATTTTTGAAAGCACTATTATAGGCCTGCATAACTCATGTAACCATAGTATTCATTAGAAGTATGCTGATACCACTCAACAGTCATTTTCTCTTTATGGAGAGAGGGTTGAGAAAAGAGTAGCCATGGTCAGGGTCCTTCATCTCAATTGTATTTATTATTGTATTTAGAGAGGATCTTATTATTATATTTGAAGAGGTTACTGCTTTTAAAACACAGGCCATTGGTCAAAGGACTGATGACAAGGGCATGTAGCTATTGAGCTAAGCAAGGAAAATTTGTTAGATTGCCATAGTACTATAAAGTTTTTTTAATCTGAACAACTGCTAGACATCCAGGTGTTTACTGACATTTTTCAAATATACATTTAAAATTAAATTCTAAGAATGAGAAAGTCCTAGATGAGTATAGGAACTTTACTTAGTTTAAATATTTAACACACACAGCAAATAGAAAAGGAGATTGACAGGAATACTGTTATATTTACTACATACCGGTAATGTATTTGATTGTTCTATCAGAGCATATGGCCTGTTCATTAGAGTAGGGATGTGCTATTTCCCTCTCTGCCACTGATTCAGTGCATGAATATGGACAAATTACATTACCTTTTGGTGCCTCTACATATCCATGTATAGAACGGGTAGAAGAAAATAGGTCAGAAGTCTGTTCCAATCTATGAAAATTATGTAGAGCTTCTCTATTCAAAGAATGAAAATGACAGTATGATCTTTAGACGCTTTATGAATTTCACATTCACGTGTATGTGAACCCATACTTTCTAAGTTAAAAATACTTTTATGTCCATTTGAACAATTACAATCCTTTGTTACTGATGATTACCACTGCATGAATATATGAGTTCACAATTGGAAAAGAGCACAAGCTCATATGAAATTTTGGTCCTATATGTACAAATTTAATCACTGAATTATAAACAACAGTAGTTAGTCAGAGAGAGAGAAAAAAGAGATTCAGTAAAGAATAGCATTAAATTCTGTAGTTTTTATCTGTATTTAAGTAACCCTGACATATTTTACTTTACAGCAGTTTCTTACTATAAATCTATTTGATATTAGTCTTATTTCTTGCGCTTTAAAAATTTGGTTTAGATTTGAATAATCACTAACACATATAACATGCATGTATTTTATTGTATGAGAGCTGCTTCAAATAATTATGATTTTTACATATTTTCCATTACCAAAACTTATTAAATATCATTTACATTCAAACATGCTAAAATATGTGTGTAGCAGAATTAATATGGACTTGAATTTAAAATTAGCTGAATAAGGTGGGTAACAAGGGCCTCTCATGGACATTTGAGTATGTATTAAACTAAATTAAATGTTTAATAATATTCAACCTTTTGTTCCCATGAAGCATATTTCTGTACAAGCTAATAATATCCATAAAGACTAACAGCTTTCTCAACCTTTTGTGACTTCACAGCTGAGATATTAGCCAAGTGTTGTCAACAAGTTGTAAAATATGAAAAAAAAATTCTGAATTTATTTATAGTCTCAGCTGGGCCAACAGCAACATTGGCATTTCAAATGCTCCATGCTGAATTCTGTGTTCTGCATGTATTTCAGAAGCATAAAAAAAGAATATTTTATAAACTTTGCAGAATAAAAGCTAACGAAAGAAGAGCAACATTTCAAAATTGAGTGCAAAATACAGTATTTCTCCTGCATCAGACATTTTTTTCCATTTTTTATTTTTTAAGTTTCATCGACTAGGAGATGTCCTGGATATGATATTATGCCTGAATGAGGCTGACAACTACTGTAAGTGAAAGAAAGAATCACTATCATTTAAAACTCCATAGATATAGCAACAATATTATGCAGTTTTTAATTTCAGGACCTAATAAGCAAACCGAAGATGAGAGAAAGACTCCAGTTGACTTTAATGGGCTTTGGATCAGGTCTCGTCATGGGTAGTTTGTTAAATTGCTCCTCCCCCCACATGACTATGATAAATGCCTGGGTTTTGACTTCAATCTTGGGCTCCAATACAGCAAAATTCATGCATGTGTTTAGCTTTATGCACTGTAAGAAGTTACACTGGAGTGAAGCATGTGTGTATATTTTTGCAAGATCCAGCGCACAGTTGTTTTTTACAGGATGCACATATATTGGTATGCTTCTGATGTAAGAAAACCTGCTTGGACTTTAATGGGTATAATTCCATTTACAGTACTCAGCCTGCAGCAGATATGAGACTGTGCAAAGTTCAGTTCAATTTCTGTGATAGAGAATTGTGTAAATCAATGGCCAATTTGCTGTTGAGAATTTTCTACAATCCTTTTAGAAATTGTCCATTGTCTCACCTGATGTGGAAGTAGTTCTCCCTTACTCAGCCATTGGTAGTATTACCATAATGTTTTGGCCAATAATATATTCTTTAGAGATATAATCATAAACACAGAGGGTGGGATTTTGAAAAGTCAATGAGATTTGCATTCATAAATCACTTAGGAATTTTGAAAATCGAAATTCATGTGATGCATTCAATTTCTAGTATAGAGATATAGACAACATGGCATCTTTTGCAAAACATCACATTTACTTCTAAAAATAATAATGGAAGCTAATTAGACAGGCTGTACTGAGCCAGTTCTGTAGGGAAAATATCATATGGTTTTGTTTCCAATCTTCTGATCATCTTCTACACTCACCCCCCTTCGTTGTTTATAATGCTTCCTTAAACTCCTTAGCTGAAGCAGAAGCTGCTTTGACCTAAAGCAAAAAGTGATGTACGATTATGCATCCCTATAAAAATATCAATGGCATATTAAAGTTCTTGTTAATTAGATGACTGTAATCCTGAACCAATTCCAAGTTACAAAGATTAAATAGCTGCTTGTGGCATTTTCAATGCAGGGCTCACTCATAGTTAAAGGAAGATAATCAATTCCACAGCTGAATTATGAGAACTGATGAGGTTTTTAGTGAATGGATAAACTCTCCTTGGTACAACACAACAATGAACTTTTAGGACTCAACTCCTTCAAAGAGAATAGTGTAGGGGCTACCACTTCTGCTTGATATGCAGAAGAGTCTGGGTTCAAGCCCCAGGGGATTGGACTTGATGATCTCGTGAGGTCCCTTCCAACCCTATGGTTCTATTCTTTTACTGTCCAATGAACTTTTTAAATTAAGGACTATTATAATAAAAGTTAAAGAGACATATAATAAGGAGGCAAATTCTCATTTACATTACAAATTAATACAAATTATTAAAAAAATCTTCAAACATAGAGGCCTAAAGTTAGGCATATGTGTATATAATTTAATTTCAAGTCACAGGAATGGATGTTCAGTGGCAGGCCACACTTTATTAAACTGAACACAGAGGCACCTGTTCTTTTGTCACTCTACCTTGAATGATCCCTTTGAGCATGTGCTAATTACTGATGCTAAACAATTGGTTTCATCTTTAGCTGCTTTATTTGGCGTTCCTTTCCAACCTCAGGAGGAGCCCTGTATGGCCTGAAACCTTCTCTCCATCACCCACAAAAGTTGTCCAGTTTAAGATATTATCTCAGCCATTCTGCCTCTCTTTAGTCTAACCCATTCTCTCAAATAACAGACAATTAAAATTGTTCCAGTTGAGGTGTTTCTAGGCTTCCACCACATAATCCATAGATCAGAGTAGACTCCCATCAGTCTATCCCTAGGACTCAGCTTGCTCATACTGTCTGCACATCCCTTGTGAATGGAATAGAGGCTGCTAAAGGGGGAGTCCTCAGACAGGTAGGCTAGCAAGTCTCCATCTCCCTCTCAAGACCCATCAGCAAATCCTAGGTCTTTTATATTTGGAAGACATTACTTTTAGCCTTTTGATCACAAAGGAAACCAGATGCAAGTTGTGATAAACTAATATTCTTAGCAAGTACAATCACTAATTACTAAATCCTTTTTGTATTAAATTTAACCTAGCCTTCAGGGCTATGTCTCTACTGGCAAGTTAGTACAGACTAAGGAGGCTTAGTCCGGAATAATTTACAACCACACTAAGCTTTCCCTAGTTCAAACTTGTTAGTACCAGTGATTAGTCCAGACTGAAGCACTTAGTTTGGTCGAACTAGGCACAATGTGGCCATGGACTAACGCTTAGCTCAAACCTAAGAAGTTCAAACTAAGCCAGTTAGTTCAAACTAATCTCACAGTCTAGTTCAAACTAAGCATTAGTTTGAACTAGAACGTGCAGTTAGTTTGAACTTGTAAGCACGAGGTTAGTTCGAACTAACCTCAAACTTCTTAGTTTGCACTAACAAGTTTGAACTGCTTGTGGCTAGTGGAGACATAGCCCAGGATGCTGAGGGGAAAAAAAACAAAACACAAAGCAAAAATCTCCCTACATCTTCACCCACCTATTCCCTCTATGAAATAATTTCCTCCTGACACCAAAAACAAGCGATTGGTGAGACTGACAGCATATGCAAAAGAAGGAGCTGCTGAAATGGAGCCAAAAACACTCCAAATGGCCTGGGATAGGGTTTAAATTAATGAAGGGGGAGGACAAGGGATCAATCAGTTTGCTTCTTGCTACAGCTGGCCAAACAGTGGCTAAAGACTCTGGAGATAAAAGTATCAAATCTTCATTCCCCCACTGTGTGTGCTCCCCCCCCCATTCAACTCCCCCATTGAAGCAGGTGGTGGCATTTTCTGAGCTGTTAGCCATTCCCAGGGCATTTGCGTAGTTACAGATTTAGGAGTAAAAATCATAAAAGTTCCTACTTGACACAGGAGCTGCTGACAGTCAATGGGACTTAAGCTTTTAAGTCACTCAGTCACTTTTGACAGTTTTATCCTTCAGTGCCTAACTTTAGACATCAATAATTAAAAACTTTGACCAAAGTTTTGCAGCCAGATCTTGAGTTGGTGTAAACTGGCATAGCTCCATGGAAAAAAACAATGGAACTGTGTTGATTTACACCAGCTGAGGATCTGGTCTTGAGAATTCAGTACATTTGATAGAGTATTTCATTTTATTATAAAAATAGTCAGCAATCACTGCTTTTTCTTGTGAACAAACACCGTGGGCCAGTAGAAAACGACCTGTTTTAATAAACAGAAAACAGAACACTTAGAACTTTGTTAGAATTTTCATCCAAGGATATGTAAGATATTTTGAAAAAAAGGCTTTCAGTGTATCATGGGTTCCCAAAAATTGAAATGAATAAAGATGTGATAACAAGGAGTGCTTGTGTCAATGGAGAGTGCAGTGCACAATAAGTGGTATTACAGTGTCCATCTAGAGCCTTTTGGGACATTTTGTAGTGCTTTATGGGATATTAATAAATCACCCATGGAATTATGGGAGCAAAGGGTCAAGTTCCCAACAGGCCACTTTCTTCATCCCGTAATAAGTCCCACATGCCATAATTTTTGCACTTTGTTTTTTTTAATTCCCAGTCTTGTATGGCACTATTCGGTCTCTGCTATTTCTCTCACAGAAACTTGGAGCCTTCAAAGCTCAGCACAGTTCTCATGTGCATTGCTATTACAGGATGAACAATTTTCCAGTATTTGCACAGTATGAGGGAGTATTGCTACAAATGGATTGCAGTGAGAAGGATGATTTAAAGACCTCTGAACAAAATAACTGGTACTGATGGTGACAGTGAAAAAATTGCCAGCCAAATTTTGGAAAGAGAATGACGTGATTTATGTTGCACTGCTTCTCTGAATTACCAATAAAACCTAACCTGTGGGAGAGGGTGAGTTTGGACACTGATATATGATCTGAGATAAGGACTAAGCCCATTTACAAAGAGGTTATTAGAAAGGAACTTTTTAAAAAAAAATCAGTCCTTAAAACCAGGTTAAGAGCAAACAAACAAATAATACTGGGAGAAAGAAAGAAACTCAGATGTTCTTAAACACACAGATGCTCTTAAACAGTGAAGTAGGAAATGGATAAAAATCATGCTGTTTGTTACTCTGGAAAGTAACTAAGGAATGCTTATAATACTTACACTTTCACAAATATTTAACATGCCACCAATGGAATATTCATAGCTTGCAAAGCCAGAAAAGACCACTGTGATAATATGACCTCCTGTGTAACATAGGCCAAAGAATTTCCCTAAAATGATTTCTTTGAACTAGACGACATCTCTTGAAAAACTTCAAAAGTTCTTTGCTTTCACACATATTAATGAATTGTGTTTAAGAGTTAAAGCTATGCGACAGGGTTAGAAAACTGTTAATATACATGCTTTAGTAATACAAATTCTCAAGTTGAGACGATGACACATACAACTAATCTTTTATTTCAAGAACATGAAAGACTAGCTCATTAATACATTTGTATTAGTACATCATTTGGCAGCTGACTATTTGCAGGCATTCACCAAGTTTTTCAAATGATAAATAAATATAAGTCTACAAATCTGTCTTGCTGCAAATACCATCTTTGTATTTTCTCACAGCATGAAATCCTTTCCATGGTGTTAAAGTATTGTTGAAATGGCAAAGCACAGTTAGTGGATGATGTTAACAGGCTACTTGCTGTTCTGAGATGACAGATGGGTATGGAAAGGTGGTTTTGATTAAAAAAATTAAGATTAATAAACTGAATTCACAGACAGCTGTATAGTAGTCACAGCCTGTACTGTCAGATTCAATAGTGTCCTTTTATGATGATTAAATATGCTTCTCCTATGCATCAAGAGCAACCTTAAGCAATTTTTTCCTGAAAAATATTAAGGCTGATTTTCTTCTTTGTGTTGTGGTGCCAACAACATGAAGAGAGTCAGAGTAAAAGGAAAAAGAAATCTATGGGCCTACACAACCCTTAGCATGTAAGAAAACATGCTTAGTAATGTAGCCTACAGTCTTAGAAGTCTAATTTTAAACTCCAGGGTTTTTTTAATGGCTATACATGGGAAAGATAGTCTTGTGGTTAAAACCACAGGCAATCAGTCAGGTGCTGCAATTTGCATTCTCTTCCAAGATCTGCCACGGCCTGCCTAGATGTTCTCAGGCAAGCCATACTGGCAGGAATTTACAAAAGTCTAAGGAAGTTATATGACCAAATACCAATGAATTTCAAAAGAAACTAGGGACTGTAGGCTCATCTGAAAATCCAAGAGTTAAACTTTTTTTTGGTGAAATCCTGGCCCCATTGAAGTAAATAGGAGTTTTGCGGTTGACTTCAAGAAGGCAAGAATTGTACCCTTTGCTATATGTACACTAGGAATAGTTAGTCTGAATTTGTTAATTCGAACGAATAAGTTTGAGGTTAATTCGAACTAAACTCGAACTTATTAGTTTGCATTAACAACATGGACTAATTAGAACGAATTAATCCACTTTGTTAATTCAAACTAACTGCCCTTAGTTCAGATTTATTAAGTTCAAACTAAAGGTTAATCCTTGCCTACATCATCCTTAGTTCGAACTAACGACTGAACTAAAGGCTTAGTTTGAACTAACTGGCAGGTCTTATTAGTTTGAACTAAGCTTTTATTAGTTCAAATTAAGGAATTTCTTAATTTGAACTAATGAAAGCCTAGTGTTGACAGGTACTAAGTTAGTTTGAATTAAGCCTCCTTAACTCGAACTAATTTGCAAGTGTAGACATATCCTGTGTGACTGAATTTAATAAGGATACACTTTTCTTTCAGGAAAGTATGAAACTTCATTCATTTTTTTATAGTTCTTTAAGAGCCTCAGATGCAAGGCAATACAGAAATACAAAGTATTATTTTCATACAGTGTATGGCTGCATAAAGTTTCATTATTGATTTCAAGATACTGTATATAGTAAAAAGATATACAGAAGTTATAGAATAGAATCATAGGGTTGGAAGGGGCCTCATGAGATCATTGAGTCCAACCCAGGACCCTCTGCATATGAAGCAGACGTGCTAGCCACTACACTATTTGCCATTGTTGTATCTGGGGCCATATGTACTATGATAGCACACATGTACTGCTTTGTTTAACTTTGAGTTTTATTGCTCTTCCCTTTTTGATTGACCTTTTCTCTCTCTCTCTCTCCACCCACACACTCACACACACAGAGCATCCTTTAATATGGAGACATGCTCAAGATAATTTAGCTTTTAAACCTAACAACTTTCACTCTTATTTTAATGTACTATATAAAAATAACTGCACTATATTAAAATAATACATCGTTATTTGAGAGCGTAAATTCTTTAAGGTCAAATACATTCTTTAGTCAAAAGTTTAATTTTTTTATGGATAATCTTGCTGTATTAATAGTGGACACATTTTTCACTTTTTGTGTTGATAGATTTCTAGCCTTTTAAGCACTGAACTTTTTTTCAACTATCTTGCCAATAGTAAAACTTAATACACACTAAACCATCTCCATCCATTGCTCTTCTCTTTTGGTTCTTGTCTTATGTCTAGTCTCTACCCCAGGGGTCTCAAACACGTGGCCTGTGGGCCGGATGCGGCCCCGGAAGCTATTTCCTATGGCCCACAACGACACTATTGTTACAGGTATTTGCAATAACATTGTACAAAAAGGTTTCAGTGGTGAGCCCCTGAGCTAATATACTAGTCCTCATACGGCCCTGTACTAGTACTTATGTGGCCCTTATGGTGATTTGACTTTGAGACCCCTGTTCTACTCTGTAACTCCATTATCATAGTTCACCAATTCTTATCTTTACTGCTCTCTCTCAAACACATTTTCTAATGTGCCTTTCTTACCCAATGCTATCTATCTCTGTTAATTCTAATTACACTATGAACATTGTGTTCTTAGATTTCACTTATACCTGATACAGTCTCCTCTATTTTATGTTACAGCTGGAACTCTGACCATGGAGTTAGTGATAGTCCCTAGTGAGTTAATTTACCAAGAGTGTGTTTAGGTGAAAATATGCAGTGATCAGTGATTGTAAAATGATTAAACTGAATTATTTAAAAACTTTAGCTTATTAGGGAAAGAAAATCTGCTTCCTACAGTAAAGTATATCTGTGCTATAGCAAAATATGACTATCAGAAATAGCTATAAATTGAGGTTTTTATTTCCAGAGGTGCAGAGTATCCAGAACTCTTGTTTAATTCAGTGTGTGTTGACAGTATTCAGCACCACTGAAAAATCAGACAAGTCCTTATTAAACATCACACACAGCTAGTCTAATAATGTACATCTAATATAAATAATTTTGCATTGATTTCATATCCACATAGTTCACTTGTTGATTATTTCAGTTACAGTTATTATTTATTATTAGAAGTCTTGAAAATTGCCATAATATCTAAAAAAAATTAAAGTTAAGATTCAGTTAAACTCTGTTTTTTCAGTACCTTTGAAACATATATCCCTCTCAAGTTACTGTTCTTATTTATTATTGCTATAGCAAATAATGAGATTTGGACAATAAACCCCACCTTGTTTATATTCTTTTGGGTATCCAATATTTTCCTGTAAACCAAGATTATATATTAAGAAGATGATCCAGACTGAAGGGCGGGTGACTGTTAACTTTGTACAACTATTGAAAACTGCAAGGATTTGTTAAGAACAAATCATTTGAAACCAACCTAATATCTTTTTTTGACAGGATAACAAGTAGTAGGTTTGATATATGATGTGGTTTATCTTGAACTTAGTAAGGATTTTGATACTGTCTCCCATAACCTCCTCATACACAAACTAGGGAAATACAAGTTAGATGGAGCTACCATAAGGTGAATACATAACTGGTTGGAAATCTGCTCTTAGAGAGTAGTGTTCAGTGGTTCACACTCAAGTTGGAAGGGCATATCAATTGGGTTTCCACAGGAATCAGTTCTGAGTTTTGCTCTATTCAGTATCTTCATCAATGATTTAGATAATGACATTGGCTAAGTCCACACATACATGCTTATTTTGATTTAAGTTAAATTGAAATAAGTTAATTTGAAATAAAGTCCTTAACTCGAATTAACTTAAATCGAAATAAGCAAAAAACCTTAAATCAAAATAGCAAGTCCAGACACAGGACTTGCTATTTTGAATCAGGAGAGGGGCACCATGGGAGGTGTGGCAACATGGCCCCTTACTGGGCCATGCTCCCCACCCAATATATACAAAAAGGAAGGCACCCTGGGAAGGAGAAGGGCAAAAATCTTATTTTGAAATAATGATTATTTCAAAATAACACATCCAAATGGTGTTATTTCAAAATAACCATTTCAAAATAATAGATGATTCGAATTAAAGCAGGTTTAAGCTATTTTGAAATAACATCTCTTGTTTCAAAAGGACGGAGCTCATCATTTCAAAACAAGAAAACATCCTGTGGACCTAATCTTTCTTAAATCGAAATAACCAGTGTTATTTCGATTTAAAAGATATGTGTGGACATACCCATAGAGAGTACACTTACAAAGCTTGCGGACACCACCACTCTGGGAGGGATTGCAAATACTTTGGAGGTTACAATTAAAATTCAAAATGATCTGGACAAACAGTTTGAAGTACATCTAATTAAAGTCAATAAGGACAAATGCAAATTACTCCACTTAGAAATGAACAATCAGTTGCATGCATACAAAATAGGAAATGACTGCCCAGGAAGGAGTACTGTGGAAAGAGATCTGGGGGTCACTGTCAACAGTGTAATACCGTTGCAAAAAAATATCCTGAACATCATTTCGGGATGTACTAGCATGAGTTTTGTAAGCAAAACACCAGAAGTAATTCTTCTGCTTTGCTCTAAATCAAAAAGACCTCAACTGGAGAGCTGTGTCCAGCTCTGGGTGTCACATTTCAGGAAAAATGTGAACAACTAGGAGAAAGTCCAGAGAAGTTTTAACGAAAATGTTTAAGGGCCTAGAAACCATGGCTCATGAGAGAAGATTGAATAAACTGGGTTTGGTCAATCTGGAGAAGAGAAGCCTGAGGGGGTCATGATAACAGATTTTTCAAGAACATAAAAGGTCATTACAAGAAGAAGAGGAAATGTTTTTGTTAACCTCTGTGGATAGGACAAGAGGCAAAGGGCTTAAATGGGAGTCACAGTGTTTTAAGTTGGAAAAAATCTTCCTAATTGTCATAGTAGTTAAGCTCTGAAATAAAGTGCCTGGGGAAGCTGTGGAATCTCCATCACTGAAGACATTTAAGAACAGTTTGGACAGACACCTCAGATAAAGCCTGAGAGCAGGGCAGTGGCATTGCTGGCGCTAGCCTTATGGGCTCACGACCCCTGAGTCCTAGCGCCAGTGCCCTGGGTCCACCACTGGGCTGCCTGCAGTGGCGTCTTTATTCTCTGGCCCTGGCCCTGGAGCCCAATCTGGGCCATGCCTGGGGCTCTGGCAAGATCAGGCCCAGGCCCCAAATTGGGATGGGGGGGGGGGGGTTCGGCGTGTGTGGCTCAGGCCTCAGCTGTTTCCTGGGCCTGTGTCGCTCCTGGTGCAGAAGACTGGAATAGAAGACTTTTCAAGGTCCCCTCCAGTGCTATGATTCTATGAAAACCAAGTTGAAAACAATTTTTTTTTTCAGTTGCTACCTCAGTAATGGTAAAAAACTTAGATACCTTCATAGCCTCGCTTACATTCAACCTCTTTTGAAATTTTCCTCATACCGTGGCTTTTGCCTTCACTCTTCAATTTTTTCTCTCTCATCCTTCACTCTTCTCCCTTCTCATTGTTCCCTTATCCACTCTTTTCACTTGCTTCTCATTTCATCACTTCTACTGTCCCTTCAAAATAAACAAGGAATCCTGTGGCACTTTTAAAGACTAACACATTTATTTATCACATGAGCTTTCGTGGGAGAAAATCCCACTTCATCAGACACTTGCATTTTCTCCCACAAAAGCTCATACAATAAATAAATGTGTTAGTCTTTAAAAGGGCCGCAGGACTCCTTGTTTGTTTTGCTGCTCTAGACTAACATGGCCAGTCAGCCAAACCCCTCTTGCTGACACCTCCCATTTTCTGGTCCTTTTCCACTCTGTCATTCCCACCAGTTGTTCCACCTCATTTGCCTTCCTTTCCTATTTAGGCTTAGGCCTTCCAGGAATTTAAGACATAGTCCCAGACTTAGAAAGAACTGAGAATCGGGACTTGAGTTGTTGGTCAAATCCCTTAAATAAAAGTGTGATAGAATATTTTTATAATTGCAACACTGAAATATCATTCTTATAACCTATAAAAGAAAATCCTGGCCCCACTGATATCCACTGAGCCAGCATTTTACCCAGAATGATTTAGTCCATTACTTCAGAATGTTGCCTTCTCTTCTTTTTCATTAAGAAAGGGAAAGGCAGTGCAAATAAATGAGAAGTAATTAGGTTGACTTGGGGGAGAAATCAGGACTGGAATGTGTGGATAAGCTGCAAATGGAATGGATCCATAGAGACCTATTACTTCAGAGGTAAAAAGAACTGGAAAATTTTCAGAAGGCTCTGGTGGGAATATTGTTTCTCTGACAGGACATATTACTGAGAGCTTTGTAAGGACTTTATAATAATCTTCTGTCCTCCCATCTTCAATAGGGTGTCCCCTAGGCATCCTTTTTCCTCAGCTTTTTTCCTCACAGGTCACAAACCAAGCACTAGAGAAGAAGGCTAAAGTTGCTGGGGTAAGTTGCAAAGCACAGCTCAATAGAGGATATATATTTTTAAAATTCTTATGCTGTGACTGTGTGGGAGGGCAAGGAAAGTCAGTTCCTTCCCATGCTTTGCCTCCCCCCCCACCCCCCGAACTGGCACTGCTGGTCATGTTGTATTTTATTAATTACATCTTGTCAAATGGTTCCAACTAGCATAAGACAGTTGAATGCATAAGGAGTCTCTTCCAGTAACACTTGCATTCTAGTGCTCCTTCTCTAATAAGATATATGACATTTATATTATACAAGCTTTCTGCGGACAGCTCTTGTACAGGTACATCTTGACTCTTAAAATTACTGTTACACTCACAGATACTCAACTCTGGACTGGAAAGGCAGTGACATCACAGACAAAGACACTGTGGTCTGTTGCAGGTAGGAATTCTGCCCAGGTTTCGCAGCAGCAGAGGGATCCCAGGACTTTATACAGGCTACTGCTACTAAGCTCCCAGTGCAATACTGTGTTCAAAAGGGCTAACAGATGCATAAACAAGGGACTAGTTGGAGTAGAAAGGTTATTTTACTAGGCATTGTGTCCAGTTCTGGTGTCCCCAGTTCAAGAAGAATGTTGAAAAGCTGAACAGGTTCAGAGAAGGTGACAAGTATGATTAAAGGATTAGAAAACTTGCTGCACAGTGATAGACGCAAGGAACTCAATTTATTTAGTTTAACAAAGAGAGGGTTAAGAGGTGACTTGATTATTATCTTATAAGTACATGAGTGGGGAGCATATAATGAATAATGGGTTCTTCAGTCTAGCAGAAAAAGGTATAACATGATCCAAAGGTGGAAGCTGAAGCTATACAGATTCATAGTGTAAATAAAGTATGAATTTGTGAAGATAATTAACCAGTGGAACAGCTTACCAAGGGTCATGGTGGATTCTCTATCACTGCTAACTCTTAAATCAAGATTGGATATTAAAACAAACAAACAAATAAACAAAAACCCCATCTGCTCCAGGCATTATTTTGTGGGTTCTGTGGTGTATGTATACAGGAGGTCAGATTGTATGATCACAGTGGTATCTGCTGGACTTGGACCTATGAAGGGCTCGAATCACTTTCATCTTAATTATCTCAGTTAATGCTGTTTAACATGTCTTTGCTCTAAGTTGCTGCACATCACACTGTTGTAACACTTAAGAAGAAATCAGGTTGTGGTTTTCAAATCTGCCTGAAGGCAGTAATTACAACGAGGACATAATAAATAAGGGGCTTCATAAAACAATGCGCTCAGCACCAGCAAAATTATGCAAATTATTGTAATAAAATAATTATCCACAGAATAGATGCTACCTGTGGAATCTGAATGGCTACTTGATAGAATATGCTTTCTGTTCCTACAGTCTTAGTAGCTTTAGGTCCATTTAGTTGGCTGTGATTTAGCGTATGATTTAAAAATAGGCCCATATTTAAGCATGCAGTGAGACTTCTCATTGAAGTCACTGAATCAGGGCCTAGGGATGCAACAGCTCATTATTATTTCCATTCTCTCTAGACAAGTCCCTATATACTTCCCTCACAGATAAAAATTGTAGTTAATTTATTCTTATGGAAAAGGGATGAACTCAATAGTTGTACAGAAATTAATACAGTTCTATAGAAATGTCTCAGGGTCTAGAGAAACAAATTGTTTGCTGGTATATAGAATGAAAAACTATTGAACTCAATGAAGTTTCAACATTTTATGTCAGCAAGAAATTTGGCTCATATTATACTACAAAATGAGATCATTGCTATACATTTTAACCTAGCCTCTACAAGCATGTAGTATACCCATATACACTACTAAATTTTGTTAAATTTAAAATTCCATAGAAATATCTTCACTGATTATTTTAATAAACCATTAATAAAAATCTCATCAAGATATGCATGTATTTATTAACAGCTTATTTTTCTTTGTATATTTTTATGAAAAACAAAATTTTAAATATAAAGGCTCTCAGAGCATTTTATAAATCAAAAAGGCCAAAAAGGTCAACAGCCTATTGGGCTGCATCAGTAGGAGTGTCACCAGCAGACTGAGGGATGTGATTATTCCCCTCTATTCGGCACTGGTGAGGCCGCATCTGGAATACCGTGTTCAGTTTTGAGCTCCCCACTACAGAAAGGATGTGGACAAATTAGAAAGAGTCCAATGGAGGGCAGTGAAAATGATTAGGAGGCTGGGGCATATGACTTAAAAGGGAGACTGAAGGAACTTGGCTTACTTAGTCTGCAGAAGAGAAAACTGAAGGGGGATGTGATAGCAACCTTCAGCTACTTGAATGGGTGCTCCAAAGAGGAGAGAGCTAGACTGTTCTCAGCAGTAACAGAGGACAGAACAAGGAGAGGTGGTTTCAAGTTGCAGCTGGGGAAGTCTACGCTGGATATTAGGAAAATCTTTCTCACTATGAGGGTGAAGAAGCATGGGAAGGGGTTACTTAGGGAGGCAGTGGGCCTTCCATTTTTGGAAACTTTTAAGACCCCCACTTAGACAAAACCTTGAAGGGGATGATTTAGTGCAAGTAGTTCTGATTTTAGCAGAAGTTGCACTAAATGACCTCATGAGCTCCCTTCCAGTCATAACATTCTATGATTCTATGAAAATAAAATAAATACATATGCTGAATAATACGCTAAGATTTATAAAGGCATTCCTATTTTTCATTTGAAAGAAGCAAAGTAATTTGTATAACAAGTTAATTTACAAACATTACTTTATTTCCAGAAGCTCAAACTAAAACTATTTTACTGCCCCACTGAATGAGAATAATTGATGCTAGATTATACAGAATTAAAATGATACCTACTTTGCATATAACACCATACTATATTTTTACCAAGCCTGAATTATAGAAATTATGTCACATATAAATAGTTTGAAATATTAAAATATAGGTACCATCATCAATAGTCAAAAGATAATTAGATTTAAAATATGACTACATTTTCAAAATTCAAACCATGATGAGCACTGTAATTTAAAATAATTATTACGTGAATGCCAATTGTTGAGCAGTAATTAAAAAGTGCTATTAACAAATTGAAAATACAACTTAAATTTTAATTATTATCATTAAACTGTGCAACAAGCAGGTACCTCTGAACAACAAGTGGAAGAGCAATTATATGTGCTTGCATATTAGAAAAATTAAATGCTCTCAACTTTACTTTATTCTCAGTTATCAACCTTGTTATCAGGCTGCTGTAGTCTCTGGCAACCTGTCTACTTTAGAATGTTCCTGAAGGATCAGCATGATACAAACTTTAGGCAACAATATATTATATGAAAAACAATCATAGCAGTAAAAGACTATACTTTTCTGCTTACATGTGGGAAGATAAATAAATAGATGGATTGATCATGTGACTGCCAAACTGGTTCATCTAGTCCAGTATCTTGTCTTTGACAGTGATCGGTAGCAGATGCTTCAGAAGAAGGTGCAAGAAAAATCTTAATGCCTAATGATAAGAGATTAGTTTAAGCCATAAAGTTTAATATTTAATTAAATCAGTGTCGCAGAATGCCAAAAGGATGGGGTGCAATGGGAAGAAGGAACTTTATAAATACAAATTTCACCCTACCTCCAATGGATTTTAAGAGATTTATGTTTCAGAAATCAGCTGTCTGTAACTAAAAGGTATATTTACATGTTGCAAAAACTGTTAGGGAACAGACTGGCAATGCTACAAATATTTTCCAGAAATAATTATACTTGCTGGAGGTATTTTTACAACAAGTACCAGGCAGTTAAACATACCTGGCATTTGACTAAGATCCATAGGTTGGAGGCCTAGCTCATATTATAGTTCCTTTGAACATAACAATTTAGAAGTGTTAAATCAGTCCTGACTCAATGGAATCTGTGCCACCCCCCTCATCACCACCACTACAGGTTCTCGGGTGATATGACTGCCTGTAAGTCACCTTAGCCCATGTATATCATTTTCATTCCATCTTACCGCTTGAACTTACCCAGAAGACACACACTGGTGTCATGTCACAGCTTCTGCCATTACAACACCCCATATGACTTGTTCTGTTACATATGAAATTTTCTTTCATTTTAGTCCATCAGGGCTTGCCCTTCCTCCACCTCACTTTTTTTTTTTTTTTTTAATTCTTGGGTATCACATTCACAAACTCAGCTGAAACCACAGTGTTTTCATGATGAAAACATGAATTTCAAATGGTTTGCACACAACACCATAGCTAAGCTCATGTTTCCCCAAAGACTTTCAAAGTTGAGTGACCCTTTCAACAATCCTGCTATGAGTTACAAGTTTGTAATCAGATTTTCTCTCTGCAAGCATTTGGCACATCTGATTCCACACACTTTTGCTGATAAGCTGCCTTGGGTTATCCTGATCTTACAGTTCTTTGGGTCCAAATCTCACCTCTGCTAAGAGTATATCGAACCAAATTAACAAAACCCTAAAACAAGACTGAATCAATAATTGTTGTATGGATTGTGACATTTTTGCTGGATTAAACAAATGGATCTTTAGGGTAGCTGTTATGTATTTTTAAAAAAAAATAAAGATGCACAAAAAACACCTAATGCCCTTGACTGCTTTGTAAATTTCAAAGAATACTACATAGTTAAAGGAAAAAAGCAAGAACCCATGTGAAGCACAGCATTCAGTTATTCCTAAAAGCCTGGATCAAACATTTAAGTAGCACATGAAGATGCATGAGAGAAGGGAAGAGTTCTTATTGCTGTGTTACGGTGTATAGTCCAAGTTATAATCTAGCTGTTAGTTCACTGTCTTCACCCATTTTAAACAAATGCTTCACAGTACCTTTAATAACTAAAAAGTGGTTGTGTTTGAATGAAAAGCTTCTGCCCACTTGAGTGTCACTCTCTTTTGTATAATTATCACTTGTCTCAAAAAAGAGTGCTTCTGTAGCAGCAGAGTAGCATAGAAAAGCTCAGAGACCTATACTTCAAGCAAGAGTCACCTGACTATTAAAATAGAAGGCTATCCACTTGCGATTAGCATCCAGAGGGATTAAATAGACTTGGGTATCAGTGGTGCTGGTGGTGTTGTAAAAACTAAATGATATGTGAGGGAACTTTTACGCCCTACACACATTTCTTCAGAACCCAGATGATACATTGTTAATTGAGACTCCAGGCTTTTGTTGGGTTTTGGTCACATTCCTGTAAAATTGCTGGAGACAGAAAGGACTGACATTAGTAGAATGATAAAATGAGCAAGCTGGCTTCTAGAAATGTTTCATGGAGCAAATGATGGAATAAAATTTCAATGTCCCACAGTGGTCACAGAAAAGATTTAGCAGCAACCAACTTAACTGAGCTCAGGCCCCTCTAGGGAAAAACTAAAAATAAGCACTCTGCCAGAGGCAGATGAAGGTTCCAGGAGATACTTCTGCAGACTTAAGAAACAGGCAAAGTTCCTCTCCGTGGCTCCATTCTTTGTGGAGATCAAGAAAGACTACACAATTGTGCTTAGGAAAGCAGTTCATTAAGAAGAGTCTAAGAATACTGAAGATCCACTTTAATTTGTTATGTAACTCTCTTATACAGTTGCATATAATATTCTTGCTGACTATGTGAAGGAGTGAGGACAATGAACGGTACGGTCAAGAAGACTCTAGAAAGATGATGTATTTAAATTTACTGAAGGAAAGAGAGTACTTTATCTTCATCATTAATCTGCTTGCCCTCAGGTTTCAAAGACCACTCCCAACTTTCCAGGGAGCTAAGAGTTAAATGCAATCAGGATGACAGAAGAGGTATGAGAATAACAGATTTTTCAGTTCACTTACAATTTAAAAAAAATGTGTGTCAGACTGAAAAATGGAAATTAGTGGTAGAGAAAAAGATGGGAAAAATTCACTTCCATAGCATGAAACATTTTATTTTGACAAAAATCAATGCTTCTGATAATTTTTAAATGTGTTTGAATTAGGAAAAAGAAAAAAAATAATGAAGGAAATTTTGATAGTAACCCATTTTCAAACCAAAAATTTGAAAACTTTAATTTAAGAAAAATGCTAAATATTCTTATAGATAGATAGATAGATAGGTAGATAGATAGATAGATAGGATTTTTTCAAAACAATTCGGTGAAGTCACCATGAATGCATGAAACATCATGGTGTCACCAAATCTACATTTTTTTGCCAAAATAATTTTGTGCAAAAATTTTCTATCCAGTTCTAGTCGACATTAATTAAAGTGGTAGAATGCGTGTGTGTGTGTGTGTGTGCGCGTGCACGTGCATATTTTCATGTCTCTGATGACTCCAGGACACAGGGGGGCCTCATAAATGACCTTATGAGGCATCCCAGGAAGAATCTTGAGGTGGCATAGAGCTACTACTCTCTCATATACTGCTGGTGTACAAGGTTAGTCCAGAGAAGTGTTGGCATGGCCAAAGTGCTGCTGCAGCCTTTACATTCTGCTCACCTACAACAAATATGTCTGAGGTTCTTTATCATTAAAGAAATGTATAGATGACCATGTACATTTTCCACACCTGAAGGTATTTGAAACCTGAAACTTCTAATGAAGAAATCCCTTTTTCCTCATCATTGTTCAAATGAAGATAGCTCATATATCTTAGCTAACCTGTCATCTATCTGGCTTGGCTGCTGATTTCCTTTGTCAGATTGATTTAGGGAAGCATCAGTATTCTCAGGACACCTACCAAGGCTCAGTTTTACCCATGAAGTCCTAGAAATTTCTGGACTAATGACAGAAGCATTGGCCCCAAGTTGTTCTGATCTCTCCAATTCACATTTTATTACTCCAGCTTTTGTTTATCTCATTTTACAAGCACTCTGCCATATATGATGTCTTAGGTTTTTTCAGTTTAATGTGGCCAATTTATTTTCATCAAGGTGCATTAGCCTCTTCCATGTGTAGGGCAGGTCAATGCTTTACAAAGTAATAGCATCAGCTGTTTTGATTTCCACTTTATCACTCAGTTATATACTTCACTATGCTGTTTCCTTTCCAAACACAGCCATATACTGCAGTGATAGTTTCACAGTTTTTTCCCACAATAAACCACTAAAGCTAAATCTATTTCTTTTTTTTTTTGCCCTCAGTACTTGTAGGCTCTTCAGTTTATTACATGATACCTATTTTCAGTTCTTTAGAGCTGTGTATTTAGCAGGCTCACATCAGGATATTTTTCATCAGTTTAAAATGATGCTTACAAATGAGCCTGGTTCTCAGTTACATAAATTTCCCAAAGGGCCTTAAGCATAAGTGAAATTCAGACCTATGGGTTAAAACCTCTCTGCAAAGGATGCTTGAAATTTAGGGACAGAGATACTGTATTTCCCTTCCATCTTCATGTGAACTAGTTTCTTTGTGTACAATTGCTGTTGTGAATTGAACGCAACTTTACACAGCTTTGGGATCAGGACTTTTGAGTTCTGTTTCTGATTTTGCCACTGATTTGCATTGTGATTTTGGGTTTGTACCTCAGTTTACCTGTGGAGAAATGTGTATCAGTATAGAGTATTGGGGAGTTTTGTTGATTAAGACATAAAATTAATTGATATTGTAAAGTCCTTTGCTATTCTTGGATAGCAGGTGATATGCAAGTACGAACTGCCATATTCATGTTGGCATCAATTTAAACCAAAATAACAAATACAACAACACTTTATTTTTACAAGAAATACAAAGAACTATATGGGCATGGTAAACAACGTGTAAGAAAAAAGGTGATATTAAGTTGGTGGGGTGGCTTGTTATGTAGAAAATGCACCATGGAATTAAAAAAATGACTTCAAGATTTGCTAATCCACAAATTATAAATTAGAGTGTGTAAAATTCACTTCATTTAAAGATGCATTGGTTGAGAGGAATCAAGTCTTTTCCCCTTATCTACAGCTAGACTGTGGGGTTGCAGTGCTTCCTACCCAAGGCAAGTAATGAACTCCCAGCACATCATCCCGGTCTATACTGTGACAGGGTTTCAGTAGCAATCGAAGGGAGATACACAAAGTACTTAAACAAACCTTGTGTATCTCCCTTTGATTGCCTATCGCCTACTTACCAAAGCACCTTCAGTGTACTGACTCAAAAGGAAATTCCTTCCCTCCAACTCAGCACTACTCCTTCTGCAGGGGTGGTCTTCCAAGATCATCTTCCTGATCAGCTGAGAAGGTCTTCACAGAACCAATCAGTTGATTCAGAAGACTGATCTGATGGTGCTGAATTTGCTACCATTAGTGAAGTTTTACCCTTAGTCTGTAGGTTCATGGGATGTGCTTTCCCTGTACATTACTTATATTCCATATAATGACCATGAACTGAGTACCATCTCCTTTGGACAATCAGAAGCAAAAGCAGAGGCTGACCTTGATATTCTTTTTCTGTTTAATATTTTTAGCATTAGATTTTCATTGTCTGGGATCATTCCAGTTTCTATTCAACTTAATCTGAGTTTTTAACCATGCTTTTCAAAGAGAGTAGAATTGAGTGCATAGAGACTCATCTGAGCAATAAAGTACTGGTATGCCATATAAATACAAGCCCTGTATAGAACTGTGGGCTATTAAGCATGCATATACATATCACTTAATTACAGAAGATTGTCTTCTATGCATGCATGCAACTATAAATTTCATCAGAAATGCTGGCTCATGAAACTGATTTTACAGGCATTTTTTTTATATTGAACAAATCAATTCTAAATCTTTTATAGCTTCCTGCACCATTGTTTTTTCTGGTACCTAATTCATTTTGGATCTTCATCCTATATTGTAATATATATTAGAGCCTCAGGAAACAGAGAGTTGATGGCAAACATAAATAATATTAGATGGTGCAAATATGGATTTGGACAAGTGAATAAGAATTAGCAGTAGGTAAATCTCCCCTTTGTTTGGAAGTTCACTGAAGCACTCAGAAGTTTGAATACGTACCTAAACTATCCAATATAAAGCTACAGAAATGGGGGAAAAAACAATATTTATTGAATGCATTTTACAATAAAAGACAATTTTTCAAACCAGAGAGATTGATAATATGCCTCTGCTTTAAATTTTGGGCTTGTTTATGTCATATTTAGTGTTTAGTGAACAATTTGCAATGATTAAGTAATCAGATTAATTTAACTCATTCTCTGTTCCTGGTTGATCCACAAGCAAATCTCAGCTTCCTCGGATTTATTTTTATTCCATTCTTGAACATTCAGGATCAATGGCAACAGTTTTATAAAATATGAAATAACTGATATGCAACAACTGACGTATGTTAGGTAATTGTGGTTGCTCTCAGTCACTTTTTCCTTTCATTCCTGATTGGATGAGTGCATACATACCTGGCATGCAAATTTAAAATTCAGTTTCTTCAGATAATTCCTGGATCTTTTAAAAATCCTGTAAGCATTAATACCTTTCAAACTTCATCCCTTGGAAGTTTTCAAATAGAAAACACAACAAGATTGTCAACAGGGATGAGGCAAGCCCTTTTTTAAAATTTCATTATTCACTCAGCTCTAGTTTTACCTAGTTTGACTATCGTTCAGATTAGCAGGTTTCACATTGTTTTGATAGGCTATCAAGTAAAACTCAAGTTTTTTTTTTTCTTCCCATGTATGCTTTTGCTATTTTTAAACAAAGCAAAACAGCGTGGAATAGAATTCAATTAATATAAATTGAAACCAAAAGGAAACTTTTGCATGAACTACTATGAAGCAAACCTGCTGCATTTCTCGAGACTCTTGATGTTGTTATCTATCAATGTCTATATATCATAAATGTACCCATCTATGCATTATCTATTTTCAGGTCTTCTCCCTCTATTAATATAAAAAGCCTTACATGCAAATATAAAACAATATGACAGGTTTGCACCATCATAGCTGAAAGTGAGTGGCAATGAATGGTGAGATAACTAAGTACAAAAAGAGGCCTGGTCCGAAGTCCACGGAAGTCAGTGAAGATTTTTCCACAGACTTCAGTCTACTCTGGATTAGATCCTTCAAAGTTAAGACCCTCATTTGTTTTCACTCCCATCATCCAAATAATATCAAATTTAAGATCTACAAACTTGCGGTATGAAAAATGTTGAGATCATTATCAAACATAGCAAGGGCCATCCTCAGAGGATTATTATTGCCCAAGCAATGAGGACTGAAAATAGGGATGGCTGTTTAAAAATATGTATATGCTGTTGATATTTCAAATACATATCTCCTTTTGGACAATGAAACAAGAACTGCATTTAATAAGCATTGATTTTGTTTACTCATTTTCACATCTTTTTCCAAATAACAAGAAAAGAGCAGCTATGGAAGCAAATCAGAAAAGCTCCAAAATCTTTACTAATAAAGCTACTGGAGCCATGCAGTGAAGACACAGGAAGCATATACAAACATGGTAAGAAAATTGTTTCTAGCAGCCTACATTGTTTGAAAGCAATTGAAAAGTTTCCATTGGAGGAACAGTAATTTTCATGATGTAAGTTAGAGTAATGCTCAGCTGCAATATTATAAACCAGTCACTTTAAATCCTCTATTTCCACATTTATTAAACCATAAGTAAGCAGAATCGTGCTGTTATTCTACTATGTAGTTTTTTTTAAAAGTAATATCATTACCAAATAATTTTGAGAGAGCTTTAATTTTCAAACCAGAGAGAGAAACAAAGATGCATTACATTGAATTGCATATTATACTTTGGCTATGCTATACCTGGCTGATCTTAGCTTACTTGAGTCTTTTTACTTTTTATGTAAACATCACAAAGATTTTGATGGAAATTCTTATACAGACAAACAATACTAGTGTTGCCATTTCTAACATTTATTGAAAAAATCTATAGCAGACCAAAAATGTAACCTTTCACTCCTATCTCAAGATCTATATATTATCCTAACAGCAAATGTAGCTTCAGCAGCTCACAAAGCTAGAGGTCAATTGCCCATGACTGTCAGTCATTTGCAGGTCATTACAATGTTCTTGAACCTCTAACCATTCCAATCTATAAGAAAACAACTTCTCTCTATTTTTAAATATTACTCCAATATTGAAAAGGAGGTTTTCCTTGTCTCCTGCCATTAATTTGATAATAGCTAATAGATATTCAGCCAATGATTATCTGAGTCATTGTGAGATTCACCTGGGATAATCACAATTTAAAAGTCTCCATAAAACTCAGTTGCAGCCACTACTCCTAAGCAGTGAATGATTTCTGCCTCTTCAAAACTTCATTTTGAATTACCAAAGCCTATTTGAACATAGCCAACATTCAAATAGGCTTTTGTAATTTAAAGCAAAGATTTATGTAACCGTCAAAGGTGGTCATGGAAATTCACTTATCAAAAGGAACAAATATAAGATGGAACCAGGATCATGTGTAGCAGAATTCCTGAGGGCTTCTCAGTCATGAGTACAAATTAGTGAGTTCTACTGCAACATGTATATGTATTAAAAGAATTTATTTGCCACCTTTTACTTTTTTCCTTCCTCCTCAATTCACCTGCAAATCAGAATTCTGCCTAGCCAACTATCAACATACATTGGCTATGTTTACACTGGGGGCAACTTAAGCAACTCCCTGGGCACATTTGGAGTTCATTAAGTTGACTTAAACACGTGCTTAAATCTGCTTAATAACTCCTGAGTTTAAAGTCGACTTTGAGAGCTGTCAACTTTATTAAGTCAACTTAACACAATGTGCCTATTAAAGTTGACTTAATAAAGTTGACTTAGGGCATTAGAACCATTTAAATCAACTTTATAAAGTTGACTTAAGCCAGTGGACTCATTTAAAGTCAACTTTATTAAGTCGACTTTAAATGCGTCCCCTGGCTTAAGCTGACTTTATAAAGTTGATTTAAACAAATGGGGCCTCACTAATGTGACTTAATAAAATCAACTTTAAGTGGACCTTATTAAGTCGAATTACCTCAGCCATGTAATGTAGACATAGCCATTCTGATGAAATTGAGACATTAGAGGTAGCTTCCTTTCCCTTATGTCCAGTTCCTATTTCTCTACTCCTCCTCTGCTATGAATATGTCAACATTAGCAAGTTGGAGGACACAGGCTAACATTCCTTTTACCCTTCCCTTTTTCCTCCTGTTCCTTCTTCTCCCATGATGTATCCACAATATGAACAATGCTTCAGTTTACTTGCATGCTACAGTCCTACTTGTTGAAATTAAGTGAGCTCATGTATGTGGAAGATGAGGTATATAGATGGCACTTAGGCTGTGGTTTTATATCAGACATATATAATTTGTTTAACTGTTTATAAAATATATGTATTATTAGCACAAGCAACTGAAACAGTGCTGTATATTTTGGTATATTGGATAACCACATAGTCTAACATTAAAATCAGGACTTTCCTCTGAGCAGACTATAGTTTCTTAGAACATCTCCCAAAAATTATATTAGATTTCCTTATGTCTATTGTACTTACATATATTCACATATACACATATTTATAGTACACACACCCATATATAAATATGAAACAAATGAAACTGTTTATATTCAGAGAAAAACATTGCATTTTTTAACCAATAACCACAGATTTGGTTGCAATTAGTGTCTATTATACATATAGAAAAACAGAATTAAGAAAATTGCCCCACTAAGAAAATTGGGGGATTGATAGGCTTTTCGGATCCAATAATCTGGTATGGGCACGTTGTGGATTATTTTAACAGATACAGAAAATACATCAGAATCAGGACATAAATAATTAGTCTTTACAGTTAAATATGAAATCTAGAAAACCAAAACCAAACAAAAAATAAACTTATGGGCACTACAGCTATGTGGAGAAAATCAAAGAAGGCTGGGCGAGTTTGGCATTTTTAGAATATAGGAAAGGGAGAAAAGCCAATAGTTTAGAAGAGAAATCCAATACATCCCTGAGTTTATTTAAACTGCTTATGAATTCTAAAGCCTGAGTAAATAGCCACCGATAAATATAAAGCAGCAGCAGTTAGGAAGCTGTTCCTATGACCTACTGCAAAGATCAACATTATAATATGGTTCAAATATAATCCACATAGTGCTAAACAGTTTAGCTATACTCCTTCTGAGTCAGTCTTTAAAGCTAGAACTCTTTCTTGAATGCTCTTTATTCTAAGATGTGTATACGAGGAGAGACTGAAAAGATTAGGCTGTTTAGTTTAGAGAAGAGTCAAATAAGAGGTGACACAACAGAGGCATATAAAAACTAATAGCACAGAGAAGGTCATTCTGGTGCTCCTGTTTACCCTTCCATGCAGTTCAGCAAAAATACGACTGCATGACTGTTCCATAAAAAAGGGGGCAGGGGATATAGCATTCATTATAATTATTTCTGCTGGCATGAAGGTGTGGCTAGGGACTTTCCAAACAAACAGAGAAAGTGGCATAAATGCATCCAATCAGAGCAAGCGTCTGGGGCTCAATTATACTTAAAAACCACACTCCCATCCTACAGGATCTATGCATGTGCTTAATTTGTTAAACTCTGTGTAGTCCCTATGAAGTCCCATTGGGGCTACCTACAGTGTATAAAGCTAAGCATGTGCATATATCATTGCAACATTGCAGCCTTAGAATAAAAATTCTCAGAAGGAGGGACCACTATTTCCATATAAAAAGTTTTTTGATAATCTAGCAAACACTACTTATGTCAAGACCAATCACATATTGGTAGAGAGATGGATTGGATGATTTGATAGGTTTTTCCATATCTTATTTCTATAACACTATGTCAAACCCCTTCTTTCTTTTTTATTTACTTGTATTGAAGCAAATCACTGGGAAGAACTGTCATATCCCTTCATGTACAGCTTATGACTGGTAGAGTCTGTTATGAAACATGTCTTTTAAATTCCCTTTGAAACTGTATTCACCTCTCTCCTTTATCTGGTTTTTAAATATTCATATTATTGTTTTAAAAAAAGTGAAAACTCTCCTATATGTCTCATGAAATCCAACTTGCAGAAAATAACTGTTGGCTTTTCTTCCTTTAAAAGGTATTTTTAAAGTACTATCATTTAAATTGGATATGAAAATGATCAACTGGCATATATGCATTGTATTGGAGACTTTCACTATTATGAAAAGAAAGGACATCTTCAAGTAACTGAATCAATAAGCTGATGACACATTTATTGATAAGATGGATGTAGATAATGTTTATGCATTCGATAATTTTCCTCACTTGTTACTGCATCTCTGTTGCAGAAGCAAAGTTGAAATGAGGAACAGACTCACTTCTCGATGGTTTAACTTAACCAATGACAGTGAAAATTACTCTCCAAAGGAGAGGAAACACTGCCTAAAGAATTTTGCAATTCTGCCACATAAAGTTCCTCTGTGAAATTGTCCTAATATTTCATTTTTATAATAATCTTCACATTGTACAAACACCAAATCCAATTTAAAATTACCAACAGCAACCACTATATTGTATAAAAGCAGCTGGGGCATGTGCCTTGTATAACACTTTAAATATACTCATAGATTCCCAGCCAAGTGAGGACAAGGAAATCCTCACCATCACCAAACTTTTAAGACACTTTCTATTTTAAAATTCATCCCATGTTTTATTAAAATGCCTCAGCATCTAAATGCTGAAAAACTTGTACCTCGTTTTGATAAAAGGTCATGTTGATTTTTCATGCTGAAAGGTTCAAAAGTCTCCATTTAACAGAAATGGGAAATAGGTAGAATGAAAACAAAGTAGGCTTAATGATCAATTGTACTGCATTTTTGTTGCCTCATGCTGGATGAATTAAAAAAACAAAACAAAACAAGGAGTCGTGTGGCACTTAAAGCCTAACAGATTTATTTTTCGCATGAACTTTCATGGGAGAAAATCCCATTTCATCAGATGCTTCGAAGATGGGGGAACTTACAGATTGGAATGAAAATAAATGCAAGGGGGTGTAAAACATAGGATCAAGTCATACAGTAACAGCAAATCAGAGCAGTTAGGTTCAAACCCTGGGAAGACTGAAGTCAAATTACCTTTTGTAATGGGAAAATAACCCCTAGCCTCAATTGAATCCTGCTTTCACAGAATTTAATTTGCATATTAATTCGAGTTCAGCTGTTTCTCTTTGAAGTCTTGATGTCCCAGTCACATCTCTGTCGACGTTCATTAACAAATCATTCATCGAGTGATTAGAAAGATGGAAGTGCTCAGCAACTGGTTTTTTTGTTTTGTGATTTCCAATATCAGCTCTATGTTCATTTATTCTTTTGCGCAGGCATCGTAGTTGACTAGATGAACTAAGCTGAAGAAGATCCAAAGGGCCAGCCATGCTAGTCTAGTTCAGCAAAACAAACAAGGAGTTCTGTGGCACTTTTAAAGACTAACAATTTTATTGCATGAGCTTTTGTGGGAGAAAATCCCACTAGGTCAGAAGCTTTGAAGATGTCTGACAAAGTGGGATTTTCTCCCATGAGAACTCACACAATAAATAAATTGGTTAGTCTTTAAAATTCCGACAGGAGTCCTTGTTTGTTAAGCTGAAGAAGAAAGTTTAAACTTTCCTATAAAATTGTGCAGACATCACAATGTTTAAGAACAGGACCCTTTCTGAAGCCTTTACAAACCCAGCAAACACCTCTCTCTCCCAGTCGTTTCCATTTCTTGATGTTTGGAAGCAGGGGTTGAAGTAAAATTTGGCAGGTCCCAGAACACTCCCACACAGGTGGGCCCCCCTTTCTACACCCCAGCTCCTGCCCCCCAAATACTAGCCCCACACCCCAGCTCCTTCTCCCAATATCCATTCCCCTGTCCCCAAAATCTAACCCCTGCACCCAATACCTGCCCCCAGCTCAGGCACCCCTAATACCTTCCCCACCAGTGCAAGTCCGGCATCTCGGTACTCACTGGCAGCATGCTGGGCCTGGAAACTGTGCAGCCTGTGCATGCACAGGGGAGCCCGCCCTCCTCCCCTGCCTGCTGGAATGCAGGAGAACGCCATTCCAGGGCCTGCCATTTTTAGGGGCGCAGTGTTTGGGACCCTAAAAATAGAAAATGGTGCCAAAATGCTGCATTACAGGGCCTGCTGTTTTTCAATGGTGGACCCCGGAACACAGCGTTCTGGCACCATTTTCTATTTTTAGGGGGCCTGGAACGCTCAGCCCCTAAAAATTGTGGGCCCCAGAATGGTGTTCTGGGCCGTTCCAGCCCACTTTAACCCCTGGTTGGAAGCTTTGAGGTTGGGAGGGGGTTGCAGTTATTAAACAGCTCTGACAGTGCACTCAGACAGATATACAATATATGTGAATAGAAAAATAAGCTTTTCTCCCTTAAATTCATTATATGGTTCCTGTTCATAATTTCTTACCACAGTTAACATGCTTTTATTTGACTTTCTCAGTTTATCATAAGAGACATGCAATGCCCTTGTTCTATTTTAATTCACTTAAATTAAAATAAGAAAAACACAGTCCTAAAACCAGATAAGATGTAAATTATTTTGTTTTGGATTTTTACTTGTTATTTTTATGGTCAAATTGCTATTCATATTGTGTATGATGCAAAACATTATTATATTCAATTCATTGGAAAATTTATTTATGTTTTTCAGTTTTGCACATTTTCAATATGCATCTTATTTTCTTCAGTGACTCTCGAAAATTGAAATGCTTTGTAGGAGCTGTTTAACAATCAGCATCTCCATGAAGGACAACTCTTTCTCTGCCACTTTCAAAATCATTTATCTCTGGAAGACCTTTCCTTTCAAGGACTCATGTTTGTGTCAGAGCATACATTTTGACTTAAAAAACAGAAACAAAACAATGATGTGGAATTTTAAATATCCTGGCGCTAAACTATTTTTTGTGTCATACTGGCTTGTACAACAGACTCAACTTTTTTCTTTTGCTATCCCGTAAATTTTCTTATTTAGCTTATCACACCATTCATCCAGACACATCTCAAAGACAATAGCTAAGTCAAGCACATAGTTTGCTGTTATTTGCAAGGACTAGCATAGGACTAGCCTCAGGCAAAACTAACATCTATTCCAAGTACAGGAGAGGGATTAGCTTGCACTTGGTGTTGATGTGAGTTTTGCTTTAGGGTATGTAGTGCACAATAGGATGTCAACAGGAACACTGAGAGGAGTGCAGGATTCGATTCATAAAACTGACATGCTCCCACCATGTGTATGACAATGAATGTCAAAGCTGAGGAGCAAAATGCTACCAGAATCCATCAAGGAAAACAAAATAGTAAGTATATATAAAAAAAAAAATCCTGCCTGCTTTAAAGGTGGTAGTTTCTAACATTGTATTGCAAATGCTGTGGTACAAAATTTATGAACTTCAATCCTCAGTTTATGTAAATTGTCATAACTTTATTGACTTCAATGAGCCACAACTTTTTGGTTAAGAAAGCTCCAGTCACTAGGCCAGACTAGTGAATGATGAAACATAGAAACAAACATTTCTGAAAAAATGTAAAAGCATTTTTTTCCTGATCAGCTCTCATATCCAAACACCAAGGTATCTCCAAACCCTTTCTTTTGATATTACTTTGAAAATGAAAGATACATCTGCTTCTATACACACCTCATACTTAATACCCAGTTCCCAAGGCTATGTCTAGACCTAAAACCTTACTTTGGACTTGCTTAGTCCAAACTAAGTAGTTTGAAGTTAGTTCAAACTAACTTTTTAGTTCAAACAAACAAACAAACAAACAAAAAAAAAAAGGCAGCAAGTTTGAACTAAAAGAAACTGCATTTAGTTCAAACTAACCACTAGTTTGAACTTATTTAGTTCGAACTAGCATGTCTGCATTGGGCTAGTTTGAACTAAATATGCAAAGTAGTTCGAACTAAGCAGCTAATTCAGACTAAACATTCTAACTAGCTGGAACTGAGCTTTGCTTAGTTCAAACTAGGCAAAGCCCAGTGTAGACAGGGTTCAAATTACTTTGAATTAAGGATCCTTAATTCGACCTAATTTGCTAACATAGCCCAAGTTATTTATTTTTGCATATCACCAGGAAGGGCTCTGCAGCCAAAAAGTGCCTATCGTATGAGAATCTTGGTAATATTCTAACCTTACTTATTGATTAGTACAAGGTAAGTGACACAGCACTCTAATTAATCTATGATGATCCTGATAGTTTTACAAAACAAAGCAACTGTGAAATATCAGTAGTTATTTTGAAAATGAGGATAAATATGCTTTGCCCTCCCTTCAGTTAAGGACAAATTTTGTCCTCAGCTGAGCTTGAAAAATGCTCTAACTTTTCCTTATGATTTCATGTTCTTGTCAGTGAATCAGAGGAAGGTCAAATTCAAACAGAATAAATAAGTATTCAGAATGATAATAAGCAAATATTAAGCGGGAATATTTTAAAGGCACAAAGGGGAATAGAACAGGGTAGCTAATGCCTCTTTGTGTCTTTGATAGTATCTCATTAAGGCCCTACCGGACTCCTCCACTAAAAGAGAAAACAGTTGAGAAAACATGTGAAAATTCTTGGGTACCCAGGCCTGTGAGTTACCTTGTTACCCCTTGCCTCCAGTGTGAGGAGATCTTTCTTGTGCATACCTGGATGTGGCATCCTAACGCCACCAGTTTATTAGCCACTCAAGCACTCAACTCTGAGCTACAGAAGCTGTTTCTTTGTCTTGCAGATTAACAGTCCATGTGTCCCAAGTCGCTTTGAAGCATTACCCTGTGATATTCAGTTCTTCATACTGGCTACTCACAGAATTAATAGGTCTGCTTCCCAAAGGAACCGTAAACACAGCAGCTTATAGGATACAGCACTGGAACACCACACAGTGACAGATATGCACAATGAAAACAAGAATAAGTATATATCTATAGTTCAAAGAAGACAATTTATTATCAAAACTGGAGATTCAGGCAGCAGTGAATATGTGAAATAAATGGTTACATATGAAACAAAGTCTTAACATGTTTTCTAGAGACTATGCTTAACTAACAGATTCTCCTATCTAAAGAACCTTTATCTCATGGCAAGCCTACTGAAGCATTTGCAGCCAAAGCTGGTTGTGGTCCTATTTTCATGAATGCAAATACAATGTCCATAGTTGCAGGATGAAGAGAGTCCTGTGGCACCTTAAAGTCTAACAGATTTTTCTGGGGATAAGATTTCTGTGGGCTCCAACCCACTTCATCAGATGCAGGAGAAAGAAGTTTCTTCTTTGCCTTCCAGATATAGCCCTCAAAGTTTATTGGTCTTGCCCACAGACAGAACATCCATCCAGGGGTACTGGGGATGCTGAGCATGTGGGGCATGAGCCCTGTGTGTCCACGCCAGGGCCCTAGTCCTGAGCTGGCCCTGGGCTGGCAGTGGCAGCAGGCCTGGGACTCCCAGCAGGAAATGACCTGGGTTTGGGCTGCTGGCTGGAGGCAGCCAGGGACCTGGGGCTGAGGTTGCCAGCCATTGGCAGTAACTCCAGGGGCCTGATTCAGACAAGGAGCAGCAGCTTCAGGGGCCAGATCCAGCCTGGGTGCCTGAGCTGCTGGCAGCAGGGGCTGGGAGTATGGGGGGGGGCGTGCTTAACCCAGGACTTTGCCCTGAATAGTTTTGTGGGGGCAGGGACACCCTTGCAATCCCTGGGTTATTTTTCCTGTGTGCTGTTTCCCTGTTGACTTCACATTGTTTCATTTGACGCAAAGTAAATGGATTTTTTTTGTATTACTTTACAATGCTTAATTTACATCCCAGCAGAGAGACAGGTGACTAAACATATCCCATCTGACAAAAACCCTGCTTTTCACCTCTGTTGGTGCCTTGATGCAGATTTTAAGGATACATACATAACACCTTACAAAGTATCAGCACTATGCATGAATGTATCATAGAGCTGAGGACAATTGTTGAGCTGGGGGGGGTCCTTTTTCTCCTTCTGGGGCTGAGAAAAAGGTGGAGCTTGATTTGTTTATGATGTTGGAAACAGAGGTCAAAGGGGTCCTGAGATTTCGGAAAGCTGCCTTTAAAAAAATCTAAAAGGTAGGGTGGTGAGGAATGTACTGCAGAATAGTGGGCCCTTTCTATGTTGCTGAGGTGATTTTGTTCTCTTTTATTATCAGCACCCAGTATTTATCTTATGGTAAATAATTAATGATAACAAGGAGAAATAACACACACACATACACACACTACAGCTATAGAATAATTTCTACATTGTTTGTTTGTCATGCTATGGCTGAAGGATGAGAAGAACTGATAACGTATGCAGACCATGTAGACTGCATTTCTTGTGGACACATTCACTTTGGAGATATCTGCAATCTTTTGCTGCAAGACTGATTTCTACTGCTGACTATTTTTTCCAAAAACAGGTGAGATTTCTTTCCAGTTACAGTGGTCTCTATAAATCTCAGTCCCTCCAGTGGTTGTAAGTGTATATACAAGTGAGAACTGAACAGTGAATTCAAATTATTTATGCACTTCTTTACATTTTTTTCTCATCAAAGACTACACTCAGTGGATTAAGGCACAGTCATAGCAAGAAGGATGGGGAGAAATCAGATATCATTTTCTCATTCACTAAGCCAGAGCAGTGACCCTGTTTGTCTTGTGACAAAGAATGAAGGCCAAGTTAATACTTTGATCAGCTTCTGATATGCACCATCCACAGAACACTATGATCAGTGGCGTAAATGGCTGCATATTCTGTGTAAGACTCTGGTTCCACTGGAATTTTCTGTATTTTTACTTTTATAGGGATTATATAATTACACAGTGACATTATTATAAACTCCTGTGCAAAAGACTGACTTTAAAAATGTATAATCCCTGAAAAGAGATGTCCCTCTTTTCCTAGTCATGGTCTATTTGTCTAGAACGCTACAGTAATCAAGATTACAAAGTCTTTCTTTTACCAGTGATAAGTAGAGCATCTGTTAACTACTTCAGACAAAATAAGACCTCAGTGGCTTTGGAACAATTTGTATAGTGGGGGTGCTGAAAGCCACTGAACAAAACTGTAAAACATGTATATGACAGAAACTACTTCAAGCCAGGGGGTGCTGCTGCACCCCAAGTGCCTCCAGCTCCTGCACTCCTGTAAAGGATATGCTCATGCCTTAGGGTATAAACTGACTACCACCTGAATTAGGAAGATGTTTGAAACCAGTAGTAGTGCAAAATTATGTACAGCTATTACGTATATATGTGTGTAGATATAGCTACAGATATTTAGTCTTCATGAGTTCATCTAAAGTAGTTAGCATAGCCATAGACAAATACATGATTCTAAAATAAGAAATTATTGGCCAGTTCCAGAAGACCAAAGCTTACATACTTCTTTAAAGCTGTGAATGTGAAGGTATGGTAAACTGGTACCCTTACTATACCACTGAGGAATTCTGGCTGATATTATGACAAATTGCTGTTGCTGTTGACCATCCCTCAGTGGGTTGAGGACGATATCTTTCACAGGTTTTATTTGATATGTGTCCTTTAATGACTGAGGAGTCCAATCCCTGAGTCACATACTTGTTGGCAGACATTGCGGGTGCTGTTGGAAGACAGGGTTTGGACATGGCTGCTGCATGACAACAGTTGTCCATCCTTTCTTTTTTGGAAGGAAGGAGGTAGTAGAAAGTTACCCAAAAGACAGAAGAAGCCAGCAGCTTTGAACAGTGAGCCATACAGGAACAGAGGGGATGAGACAGGAAGAGAAAGCATAGGGCAGGAGACAGCATGGAGACACAATATGGGTGAAAGGACTCCATGAGGGACAAAGATCAGTCAGCATGTAACAGCTTCCACGAGGCATGGGACCCTCAGCCAACCAGCCCACCTACCTTCTGGAATGGTTTGATAAGAAACTCACAATTGCCCTATTCCCTCTCTTCATTAGGTAGATCCCATCTCTTTGTAAAATCCCTTTTCTTGGAACTACTTCCCACTGTCAAAGAATCCAAATCCCTGTCTCCAGCACCACCTGCATAACCATAGATTTATTTCTGCATTTCAATGATAATTGCCTGGGCCTTTTTCTTCAACAGGGAGGACAGACGAGAGCATCACTTGTAACTCAAACATCTTTATCCTACCTCCCAGATTCACATAGTCTGCAGTGATCAATTCAAGGTCATTCTTGGCAGTCAATGGTGCCCATGCTGGGACGCAGAAAAGGGTATCAGTCTGAGGGCTTATAGGTCTTAGCAGACTCCCCATCAAATTCTGAATTCTAGCTCCAGGCAAACAACACACTTCTTGAGTTTTCCTGTGTGGACAGAAGATGGATAACTCAATCTCCGTGAGGAGGGAGTACCCAACCACTACCACCCATCTCCTCCTCTGGGGTGTGGTGGTCATGGAACCCTCATTTCCAGGACAATGTAACCCATGCCTTCCAATCAATGGAGTCTCCTTCTAATTCCATTCCTCAGATAAATTTTCCAAACTATTCTTTGCAATGGTGCCTGTGCAAAGAGTCTGAAAATGGTTGCTTACCTCTATCTGCATTGAGTGTATATTCATGCCTGTGACCATCAATTACATCTTTGAGCAATGCATTCCAGTCTTTCAGAAGTGGAAGCAAGGAGTTCCATGACCCAGTAACTGAGGGTCTGCGATCCAGTACTGGGTCCCAACCCATAGTTTGAAAACTACTGCACTAGCCCTTTCACCTGTTCTTCCAATATAGAGACCAGCTTTCACTTCATACAGACGAAATTGCTTCTGTCCTCTGGCAGAAAGACAAACATGGCACATTCTGTGCAGGTCAAAACAACTGATTACTCACTATCCATATTGACTCTCCTTTAAGAGCCTCTTCAACTGTGGCATTGAACTCCCATTGGATCCCATGTGGGCTTTCCCGCCTGGCAAACATCCAGACAAATTCCCTTTGTTTTCTTCTCCTGTCTGCTTTTTATAAGGCTTTATAAGAACAGGAAGGCAGTAGAACAGACTGCCTAAGGAGTAATGGAAGCTTCCTCAATGCAGATTTTCAGAAGGAGACTGAATAGTCAATAGCCTTGGATGATTTAGATCTAACAAATCCTGCATTTTGGCAGGGACCTAAACTAAATGAGTGATCTAGACTGGCTTCCTATACTATGTCAGGGAGATCTCAAGGGACCAGTGCTGGTCCATGGACTGGTCATTGAGAAACACTGAACTAGATGAGCCTTGTAGTCCCTCCTAACCATATAATTATATGCTTGATATAATTGTTGGGCCTTTGTTTGCACGTCAAAATTGAGCTCAGCCATTATATTTTGAATTCTCATGAACACCCAATCCAGTGCAAGCCAAGTCAGCAGGATTCCTTCCATTGACTGAACTTGAGAACAGGCTGTAGATAAACTTGCTACATCTCTTGCCAATATTTAAAAGAACAGGATAAGTTTGGGTGGATGAGACCATTTCAAACCCAGGTTGTCCCAACCCTTTTTAATATCTTAATAAGTTTCTGTCTACAGTTTTATTTTGTGTGCAAGATCATTTTTGTTACAACTGTACAAATGAAAGGCAAGTTTTGGTGAAAATACATTAGAGTACTAAGGATATTCAGACATGTAACAGCATTATGATCTTTTCCAGGAAAAAAACCGCATGGTGAAAAATGTGATGGCTGCAACCAGTTTCAGAAGAATATGCTGTGTGGTTAGTCAACAGACAAACCACTGTCCAAGAAATTTGCACTGTGACAAAAAATAATTGCTTATCCCAATATACAATGTACAAACCTATCTTTTGCAGCAGGGTTGGTTTTATACAGTATACTTAGCAGACCATATAAAACCCATGAATGTAAGACTAATAAACAACATAAAAGAACTGTTCATATTTCTCAAGTACTTCCTTTATGAACTGAATACTAATAATGATGATTGAATACAAATGACTGCTATCAAATTTTAAGATGTTCACACTCTTATGTGTATACATTACGATACATTCACATACTATGTACTTTTCAAATGTCAAAATATACAATTATTTCTTTGCCTAGAAACACTAACTGCATCCCATAATAGTTCATTTACGTATACTTACACAAATTTAATTAGCACAATTACACCTATTATCATGCAAAAATGTATAATGATGAGCACACCTCATTAAGCTATTAGTCATTTTACTTCTTAAGTCACTAAATGTGTGTGGGAAAAGAGAGAAGTATCTGGATTATTTTTTATAAATATCATGAGCCCCTCAGTTTAGCTGGTTGATATTGTTCTGCATGAATTTTATATAATGAAATCAAAGGAGTTTTGCTGAGGGGAAATGAAACACTTGTTAAGATAAGGCATTATCATAAAGAATGCTACTGGTCCTTGAGGAAACAATTGGGAAGCTATTAATTGGGGTTAATGGCCTGCATCTAGCTCCAGATGCCCAAGGTTTATTCTTCTCAAGCCTGAATGCACCAGTGAAGCGGAATTACAACCTTAAAGTTCCTGGCCTCAGGAGAAAGGGGTTGAGTGATTAGCAGCAGGTGGAGAGGAGTCACTCACAGAGGATACTTCAGATAGCTGGCAGTCAACTGCAGCCTAGAGAGTAGAGAGATCTGCGTTTAGTGGAATTTACCCAACACTACCAGCAAAGAATGAAGTGTAGGTAAGAACCATATATGTATAACTTTATTGTTCTGACCCTCTGCTCTGGTTGCTCTGTGCACATGACTGAATGGAGAAATAATGCTTTGCTTTGAAGTAGTTGCTTTGGCATCACTTTTAATTAGCTGCTGGTCATAGATTCCTGGACTAAAAGGACTCACAGGTGCTAAACACAGTGGAGACTGTTGCATTAGTTCAAACTCAGGAAAGCCTAGTGTGGCCATGGGCTGAATTAGTCTGGGGTAATACTCCTTAATCCAGACTAATTTGCCAGTGTAGACATAACCAAAAAGGCATCTAAAGCACAGCTCACCCTGTAACAGGACATTAAAATCTCTCTCTCTCTCTACTGGACATAGTGGGCAGGAATTTCAAAGGGAGCTAAGGCAGGTAGGTTCTCTTAGAAATTAAGATAGATTTGGGTACCTCAGTCTCTTAGGCTCCTTTTGAAATCTCAGTCATATACAGTATGGATGTGAACATAAATTATTGTTATGACATTATTAGATTTTTTTGCTGGGAATTAGCCAGCTTGCTGATATTATTGCCTTTTACAGATAGCAAAATTGATACACAGTGAAGTTAATTGACTTTGCCAAAGAAAAACAGTAAGTAAATCTTGGTTTGTTGCCTTTTTTTTTTTAACCTCCTGAGTGCTGCGTGTTAGGAGCATTTAGCAGACTAACCATTCCACAGCATTTTATTGACTGCAATAGGACAGGCAGACCTATGACTACCAAACAGCCTAAGGGACTCAGGGGGACAGGGCACATGGGGCAGTCAGACACCCACCCAATGTTGGAAATCAAAGGGAGTTGGGTACCTAACTTGCATCTGTATCTTGGAAGTAGTTAAACAAGTAGAGGATGCATAACAACATCAGTGGACAGTTATTGTATTTACTGTGGGTTAGAAATCAAAATGCAGGCACCAATGGTCATAAGCAAATTATTGTAACTATTCTTTTGATCCTTTCCTTTTCGGATAAGAAAATGGAAATGTATCACTCTCTGTGGTGTCACTGGACTGGAAACTGCTCTCCCCTGCCCTGGCCACTAGCTGTATTAGAACAGATATTTTTATCACTTTCTCTCCTCATTCAACCTAGTGTTGGCTGTGTTACTTGGCAAATGTCTTCAATAAAACTGTTTCTCTGTTTATGAAACTAAATAAACAACATGCATTGGATTTAATACCCGGTTATCTACTTCAAACGACTTTCATTGCACTTCCTCCTGATCAGATAGAGCAGCTGTATGAAATGAACTGGAGACGAACAGGTCAATAAAAATAATACACATGTTCTAAAGTACCTATCCTGTATATGTAGATAGCTTTTTAATCTGCCTGCATGCTTACTAGCAACAATTAACAGCCTTGGGTTCTAAATTTATCTCATACAGTACGCCAGTGCCCAATAAATTCTGAGAATTCTAACATTTTCTGCAATTGAATTTTGTCCCTGTACACAAGGTTAGTAGTCAGCTTATGCATCACTTGTGCCAACTCTCATGATTTTGAGAGTCCAGCAATATTTGATGAATATGTTAAAATTCAAATCCTGTAGTGAGGAGACTGTGATATAATTTAATTTTTCAAGCCAAAACTGGAAATAAAATTCTAGCCTTACTAGCTGCAGAGAAAAGTTTGAAAAAGTGAATCCTAATGGCTTAGAAAGAGGCCAGTAAAAGAACCCTAATTTTTTAAATTCCCTCATATATTTTGTTCTCCACTGTTTGAATCTAAACAACTGTATTTATTTGCTGTATCAGCGTGACCTGATCCTATGACTTACATTTCCCTTCATTTCTTTTCCTCCCATTCATCTCTACTTCTCCATCTTCAAGTATCTGACAAAATGGGATTTTTTCCCATGAAAGCTCATGCAATAAATAAATTTGTTAATCTTTAGAAGTACCACCATACTCCTTGTTTGTTTTGCTGAACTAGACTAACATGGTTACTCCTTTGGAATTCCTGTAACTGATATCTCAATAAGAGTCACTGTACTGTTGTTGAGAGGATCTGGTAGTACTATAGATAATCATGGTTGTTCTGTTTGCCTGAATGGATACAGTTAAAACTCTCCTCTTGTCAGCTGAAATACAGTTTGTTTTAGCCAGAGTGAATATCACAAGTCAACAGCATTCTGCCTGAGACTCTATCTCTTTGAATGAGGGCAATTTAGCTGCTGATTCTGTCTACAAGTTATAGACATGCAATACATATTGCAAAGCGCAAAACATTATGGTGATGAGGCTGCTAAAGCCAAGTATTCTTCAGTGTTGTGGATAGTATTGCTATACCAGTTCCCAGTTAAACTTTAAAACAAAACAAAGTAAAATAGAAACATCTTTATGATACTCACATCTGATGCCAGTGCAGTAAATTCTTCCAAAAATTTAGTTATGCCTGACGACACCATTCTATCCAGTACCTCCAAGATGGAGGCTTTTAAATTACATGCTGCTCTCCTCAGCCACAAGGCTCTTTTCATACACAGTATCTTTTAAAATAAATCTTATGTTTAGGGATGAAATATTGGAAAGACAGAAGGATGCAGTAACTGTCTAAAGGCCAGTTTGACCTCCTCAACCCAACTAGTGAGAATCCCAAACTTGTCTGAGAGGTTTTCACATTTCCCCTATCAAGCAGATAGTTTAAGCAGTCAGCTATTCTTCTGGGAATTTGAAGATTCTTACCACACTGTAAAAGTGCCCTCCTGGAAATACCAAACTAAACTTGCTAGAGCAGATAATGATCACCAAACAGCAGGGAATGTGCATTGAAAAAAATCAAATCTTTCATGTTTGTTCTTTAACTCTGGGATTAAGGCATCTTGGGAAAAGTTGAATTGGTCTCTTACAAAAGCCAACTTAAAGGAAACAAGTAAAAACCTGACAATTGCTTGTTAAGTTTTCAGGAAATTACTTGAAGCACATCAGACAGTGACCCCAGCAAGAATACGAAATGCTGAACTTTACAAAAGCAGAAGGAACATCTAAATTAGCTGTTTCTCTGCTGGTCCTCATAGCACATAGCCATCAATGAGCACTCCTCTAGAACCTGTAGAATACAAAGGTCTAGTCTACACTGGAAAATTGGGTTGGCACAACTATATTGCTGGAGGATGTGAAGAACCCACCATTTTTCCACACTCATGAGTGTTGTAGTTAAGCCAACTTGAAGTCCCTGTGTACACAGTGCTAGATCAACAGAAGAATTCTTTCCCTGACCTAGCTACCACCTTTCAGGAAGGTGGGTTTCCTATGCCAGAGGAAGAATCTCTCCCCTTGGTGTAGGTAGAGTCTATGCTGAAGTGCTATAGAAGCACAACTGCAGTGGTACATATGAAATGCTCTGTGTAGCATTTTAAGTGTAGATAAGCTCAAAAGAAATGTCCAGAATGTTCAAAAGAACATAAGAGTTTCCATACATTGAATCAGATCAGTGGATATACAAAGTAAGGTGAAAATCTCCATATGCACTGCTGTATAAACTGGTGAGAAAAATACATATTTCTGGAATCCCTGCACAGCACAAAAGCAACAAAAAGGGTTCCTGAAGGTACAGGTTAGTTCTGTTTTCTTTTCTATTCTGTTGGTAATAAAGTACAGAAATGTTAACCCGGTCTTTCCTGATCTTTTAAGAAGTGGAGAATCAAAGGTAGCAGAGATGGAGAATTTCCCTGAAGTTGAGATGCTGGATGGCCAAATCATGGGGGTAGCAGTCCTGATAAGCTGGTGCTGCATGAAAGTGGGTGGAGTGTGAGAAACTGGTTGGTAGTCAGCAGTTATATTTGTTCTGCTTTGTACATGTAAAGATACCCACATAGCAGACCCATAAACCCCTGCTCATGGTCTAGCCACTAGAGGGGAATTTAGAGTCATAGTGTATAGAGGGTGTTACAGGTTGGGCTGACCCAAAAAGAATTCCACTTCATGAAAGATTTAAAGATTTCCAAATTTGTTTTCATTCTACACTAGAACAAAACCAAAGCCTTCTGAATAATTTCCATGGAAGAGAAACCCTGGAATAGCCACCACTCAAGAAACTCACCTTGGAGACCCAGACTGAACTCCCAGGACAGACAGACAGAGACACACACGTTCTGCTGTTAGTCATGCATAGTTATCAGCCCTTATCGCTGCTTGTGATCATAGTGTGAGTTCGTGGCTGGTGTTCACAGCTCTTGGTGGCTACCTGGCCAGGGAAGCCAAGCATGAGGAAGAGCAGGGTCCCTGTCAAGCACACAGCTGTGCACCAATGCTCTTGAATGCTTTGTGGAGCATTACCCAAAGCAATGCAGTCTCACTCATCTGCCACATCTTTTAGTCCATGGACCTTGCTATATCACACTGCCTCAGGGCACTGCATGACCATGCATTACCAGTTAATGGCAGGTGTGAGCCTGATCCTATTCTTGATGAGCCTTTCTGTTCCCTTCTTGCTCAGGTGGATCCTTCTTGCCATTGCAGGACTCATCTGCAATGTTCTTCAGCCATGAAGGTGGCACTGGCAGTCTGTCATCAGGACAGGTTGGAGTTGGAGACCTACCCCACCACACATACACCCCTTATTCACACATCCAAACCAAGTCAATACCCCCAAAGAAGGTTCATCAAAACCCAGGCTGGGCAACACAAAATGAAGTAAACAATTCAAAACAGAGGCCTAGCCACAACACAGAACAAAACAAACAACTGAAAAGGGAGATGGAGCCACATCATACCCTGGCCTCATAAGTGAATGAATGAATGAGCATGGCACCTTCATCAATGAACAAAAGGCATTATTCCAGGCAGAAACCTCTTAGAATCATAGGGTTGGAAGGGACCCCACGAGGTCTAGTCCAACCCCCTGCCAAAAAAAGCAGGACCACTCCCATTAGATCATCCCAGTCAGGGTTTTGTCCAGCTGGGCCTTCAACACCTCCAGAGATGGAGATTCCACCACCTCCCTAGGCAGCTTGTTCCAATGCTTCACCACTCGCCTAGTAAGGAAGTTTCTCCTAATATCCAGCCTGGACCGCCCCAGCTGTAACTTGAAACCATTGCTTCTCGTTCTGCCCTCTGTTACTACCGAGAACAGTCGAGCTCCATCCTCCTTGGAGGAACCTTTCAAGTAGTTGAAGGCTGCTATCAAATCCCCCCTCAATCTTCTCTTCTGCAGGCTAAATAAGCCTAGTTCCTTCAGTTTTTCTTCATAGGGCTTGTGCTCCAGCCCTTTGATCATTTTTGTTGCCCTCCTCTGGACTCCCTCTAATTTGTCCATGTCCTTTTTGTAGTGGGGAGCCCAAAACTGGACACAGCTTTCCAAATGTGGCCTCACTAGTGCAGAATAGAGGGGAATGATCACATCCCTCGATCTGCTGGCAACACTTCTTCTGATGCAGCCCAGTATGCCATTGGCCTTTCTGGCAGCAAGCGCACACTGCTGACTCATATCCAGCTTCCCATCCACCATGACTCCCAGGTCCTTTTCTCCAGTGCTGCTATTTAGCTGATCACTCCCCAGCCTGTAGCAGTACATGGGTTTTTTTTGTCCCAAGTGCAGAATTTTACACTTGTCCTTGTTGAACCTCATGAGATTCCTCTTGGCCCACCGCTCCAATTTGTCTAGGTCTCCCTGAATCCTGTCCCTGCCCTCCAGGGTGTCTACCGTTCCCCCCAGTTTGGTATCATCCACAAACTTACTAAGTGTGCAATCTATCCCCTCATCCAGATCATTAATGAAAACATTGAATAGAACTGGCCCCAGGACCGACCCCTGGCGCATGCCAATTGTTACTGCCTGCCAACTTGACATGGAGTCATTGATTCCTACATGCTGAAACCGTTGATCTAGCCAGTTTTCTATCCACCTTACAGTCCACGCATCTAACCCATACTTCCTTAATTTGCCAATGAGAATGCTGTGGGAAACCGTATCAAAAGCCTTGCTAAAGTCAAGGTATATCACATCAACGGCTCTTCCCGCATCCACAAATCCAGTCATCTCATCATAGAAGGCGATGAGGTTGGTCAGGCATGATTTACCCTTGGTGAATCCATGCTGACTGTTCCTGATTACTCTATTTTCCTCCAAGTGTTTCAGGATGGATTCTTTGAGAAGCTGCTCCATGATTTTTCCAGGGATTGAGGTGAGGCTGACAGGTCTGTAATTCCCTGGATCCTCCTTTTTGCCTTTCTTAAAGATAGGTACTATATTTGCTTTTTTCCAGTCCTCTGGCACCTCCCCTGTTCGCCATGAGTTTCCAAAGATAATGGCCAACGGTACTGCTATCTCATCAGCCAGCTCCCTCAGCACCCTCGGATGCAGTTCATCCGGCCCCATGGACTTGTGCACATCTAGTTTCTTTAAGCAGTCCCTAACCTGACCTTCTGTCACCAAGGGCCTCTCTTCTTCTCCCCAGTCTACCGTACCTAGTGTAGTGGGCTGGGAGCTGACCCTGCTTGTGAAAACTGAAGTAAAAAAAGCATTGAGCACTTCAGCTTTTTCCTCATCCTCTGTCACGAGGATGCCTACCCCATTCAGTAAGGGACCTACACCATCCCTGATCCTCTTCTTGTTGTTGATATACTTGTAGAACCCCTTCCTGTTATCCTTCACATCCTTTGCTAGTCACAACTCCATTTGTCCTTTGGCTTTTCTGATTTTATCCCTGCAGTCCCGAGCAATGTCTTTATATGCCTCCTTAGTCATCTGTCCTAGCTTCCACTTCCTGTAAGCTTCCTTTTTATGCTTCAGCTCAGTGCAGAGCTCTCTGTTAAGCCACAGTGGGCGCCTTTCTCCTTATCGGAATTGTATCTTCCTGTGCCCTTAGCAGGGTTTCTTTAAAATGCACCCAACTTTCTTGGACACCTTTCCCCTTCAGATCAGCCTCCCAAGGGATCCTGCCCATCAGTTCCCTGAGGGAGACAAAATCTGCTTTTCTGAAGTCCAGGGTCTGCGTTTTGCTTCTTTCCTTTAATCATCAACTTGAACTCAATCATCTCATGGTCACTGCTACCCAGGTTGCCATTCACTTCTACTTCCCTGATAAATTCTTCTCTATTTGTGAGCAGCAGATCGAGAGGTGCAAGGCCCCTAGTTGGTTGCTCCAGCATTTGTACCAGGAAGCTGTCCTCAACACTCTCCAGAAACTTCCTGGATTGCCTGTGCACTGCTGTATTGGCCTTCCAGCAGATGTCAGGGTAATTGAAGTCCCCCAAGAGAACCAGGGCCTGTGCTCTAGAAACTTCTGTCATTTGTCCATAGAATGCCTCATCCACCTCCTCCTTCTGATCTGGTGGTCTATAGCAGACACCTACCACAACATCCCCCTTGTTGCTCTCCCCTCTAAACTTAACCCACAGACTTTCAACTGGCTTGTTTCCACTTTTATAATGAAGCTCTGAGCAGTCATAGAGCTCTTTTGCATATAGTGCTACTCCTCCCCCTTTCCTTCCCTGCCTGTCCTTCCTGAACAGTTTATACCCATCTATTGCAGAGCTCCAGTCATGCAAACTATCCCACTACGTCTCTGTTATCCCAATTATGTCATAGTTCTTTGTCTGCGCCAGTACTACCAATTCCTCCTGCTTGTTTCCCAGGCTCCTTGCATTTGTGTATAGCTGGAAACAATTCTATGGTACCAACCCATCTCCAGTGCCACACGAGGTGAATGGGTACCCTAACAGTGCCCTAACTATTAGCTATTCTGGGCTGGTTCTCTCTCTCAATCTCTCATTCATGTTTGTGTGTATGTATTTTACACGTGCGCACACGTGTGCACACACACACACACACACACACACTTTTGATCAGAAATTCCACTCTGAATCTGAGAACCTTTTTGTTGAATCTGATTAATTTCTGTGAAAATATTCAGTTCCAATAAAAACAAGTTGCATCAAAAATTTCCTTACCATCTCTGGTTGCATGCAGATGAATGGCACCCCAGGTGGTGATGGGGGAGTTGGGAAAGTCAAGGCATAGCTGAGGAGGAAAAGTGGCAGCCCATGGGGAGAGATTCAGAGCTAGCTGAGAAGAAAGAACTCTGTGAAGAAGAAATGCCTGTGATGAAGTGAGAGCTTTTTAACTATTTGAATTGGAGACTAAGTGAATATAAAGGAGGACAAAGCACAAAAATGTTATGGCCAACAGATGCTCACTGAGCTGATCCTGTCCTGTTGCTGTGGTGACCTGCTTATATCCTGATGCAAGAGATTCCATCAGCAGTGAATAGATTATACTCATCACAAGGCAACAAAGTACTTTTGAACAATCTCAGGAATTTCGCAGCAGAGAAAGAGCAAGTTGCTGTGCCAAGGCCAGTGTACAGATAATGATGTTAATGACACTTTTAGTTTATTATAGTCTCTCTTTGTAAGCCTGACTATTTGAAGTCAATTTCAGAAGTTGTCAACTTCCAAAAATAGTGGATGTTATTATAAATGGTTCAAACGTACATCATGCACACTCCCCAAAGATGCTTCTATGATGAGACTATTCTATACTACAGAAAATGATTTATGATATATGGCTATATACCCCATTTTTGGAAAAAAATTACTCCCTTTCTCCCAATTATAGAGACTTTTTGCTGATTTGTTTTTGGTGTCTAAAATTAATAAAAGATAGTCTAGTGGGGAAAATTTTATTGAACAGCCCTAGCAGAAGCAGCTGTTTAAAACAGTTCGGAGAAGATTCTTTATAAACAAATCAATGTGCAATATTTCCTAAGACAACAAAACATCATCTATGGGCATATTTTTAGTACAGGGACACTTTAGAATTAGTAATGATGTTCTGTCTAGAGAAAGCATTTCCAAGAAGGAGAGACCTGTGGCTAAAATAAGCAAGAGATTCTATCCTCAAGCTCTGCCAAAGCGTTGTGCAGTCCACAGCACACACGTGTGTGTAGCATTTTGGTTCTCACAAAAGAAAGGTAATGCACAAATGCCAGGTATGGTAATTTGAGCATAAGTAGACAACTTTCTATTGGATGTAATAGCCTACAGCAATACAACTTTGCTGCAATAACTTTTATGTTTTATTTGCCGTCCAGTTTCACAGTACAAGAATAAAGTCATCTTCATTTGTAACCCTAACAGGAGACAGTCAGTATGAGGGCTATATACTACTAACATCCCACTCAATTCCTGAAAATAGGCATAGAGTTGGCTATTTGCACTACAGCAGGGGTCTCAAACTCAAATCACCACAAGGGCCACATGAAGACAAGTATGTTAGCCTGAGGGCTGCACCACTGAAACCTTTTCATACAATGATATTGCAAATATCGGGGACAACAGTGTGGTTGTAGGAGCAGGACATAGCTTTAGGAGCCACATGTGGCCTGCGGGCCATGTGTTTGTGACCCCTGCACTAAGGTGACTTTCATCCCAAAAGAATAAATTATTCTTCTGTAATTAAACATCTATACTTTATAACTTCTGACCAGACATTCAACAGATCTTAGTATTCAACATCTTCCATTTAGGCATCTTTGTGAAGAAACCAGATTTTCATTGTTCAAAGTAAGGGCTTTGGAGTGCTGAAAACTTTTGAAAAGCTGGTCCACTGCTTTTACAAACAAAGACGACAATTAATTGGAGCCCATTTATTTCTCATTCTGTCTTTTAACTCCTGTTAAGATGAATCCAGATAATATCACACCTGATTTTTTAAATATTTTCTGTTTCTTCTATAACAACCTGACTCTGGAATGAAATGGGATTTAATACTATTTTAATATTCTCTGTACAAAAAAGTCTAATAGAAATTAACAGAGATGAAACCAGAATTCTGTAGACATTTTCAAAAACTATATTGTATTTAATAAAGAATGATATAATTTCTATAGGATTGTGTAGGTTGGTTTTAAAATTCTATTTTTTGTCACTCTTACATGTAGACTATGTCAACACTGTAAGCAAGAGGGTGATTCTCAGCTTGCACACCTATAATCACACAAGTAGAAGGAACAGCTTTGCCTCAGCAGCTAAATGGCTTAGTCTAGCTGAGTATACAAACATGAAATTTAGACAGGTTTGTAGTGATACCTCAGAAATAAAAGCAAAGGCAGAAACCATGTTATCTCTAATAATATAATACAATACCCTGTATGGCATTATATTTAAACAGTATTATTAATGTAATAATACAACCCCCATTCACCATCTCCTGCAACACAAGGACATCATCCTTAACTTTAAGTACGTGAATAATCAGAACCCTAAACAGCAAAGCCTTCCATGCCTAAATTACGTGAATGCATAACTACCAACAACAGAAAAAGGAGTGTGTCTGATGGAAAACTCTGTTAGGACCTCAAGATTTGTCCCTTATAAGTATTTTTTTTATTTTTAAATTTTAAAAATGGGATAGAACATTTAAGGAAAGTACATGCAATAAATAAATTTGTGAGTCTTTAAGTGCCACAGGACTCCTTGTTTGTTTTATGAAATATTAGTCTACCTGGCAACGTATTGTTTTGTTAGATCTCAGATTAATGGCAGTTTGAGAGGAGGGACTGACCCATGAATAACTGTCTATTCATTTTAGAATTTCCACTCTCTTTCTCATAAGTCAGTCTAGGTGAACTTTAAAACTCCTTAATTCTAAAATAATTAGGCCAGATATTAAAAAACATTCATTACACCTAGTCTCCTGAACTAAGACAAATTAACAGGCACACTGTTCACATATAGTGGAAAAAGGGCAGAAAGACAGACAAAATGCTGTTTTATTATTATTTTTAAATAGGATTCTTGTGTTTAGGAATGATCATTGCTTCTTATACACCAAAAGGGCTTACTAGCAGACTCCTACTTTGTTCCAAACCAGGAAATGCAAATCTTCTTGAAGATTTCTGCTTCTTCCAGCTCCAACACCTGTTTCTCCTGTAAAAGTTCCCTGAGAGATTGTACATTCCTCTATTTTAGTCGGAGGCAAAATCCCCTTGATGGTCCCATTCCCATTCCTTCCCTCTCTCCCTAATGAAGCCGATACTGTTCCAACCCAATTGGCATGAATTCATAACAGCTCCTTTCAGGATAAATTCTGTGCACTTTGGCTTCGAGAAATGGATGTTGCCTTGTAGTAGGTGTCACTATCCACATTTTAGAAGATGAGACTGAAACATCATTTTGACTTGTCATAAATTACTAATAATAGTATTTGATGTGAATAATATAAAGACGTTCTATTTTCTGTTTAAACGTCCTTTGACTAATGTTAATAAATTACAAAAGCTGAGTGTATAATTTGAAATGAATAATTTAACTGATGAAGTTATCTGGCTTTTATGCTTATGGTACGTCAATGATCAGATCCTGAGGTCCTTGGATGTATTTTTTATACAAAAATACACGATTTATTTTTGCAAGGTTTTCTCCCTGAATGGATGGATCCTAATCATTTCTATGCTGGCATGTGATCAAAAAATTATAGAAATGTAGGGCTGGAAAGAACAAGAGGTCAACTTGTTTAGCTCCTTGCACTAAGATAGAAACTATTATACCTAGTCCTATACCATTCTAGACAAGTGTTTGTCAAAAATGTTCTCAAAACCCTCCAATGACGGGGGGATCACAACTCCTTTGTAAGCCTACTCCAGTGTTTAATTATCATTACAGTTAGTTTCCCAATACCTAATTTAAATCCACTTGCTATAGATTAAGACCATTACTTCCGGTCCTGCCTTCAATGAACATGGAGAACAACTTATCACCATCCTCTTTTGTAAAAATACTTAAGATATTTGAAGACTGTTATTAGGGCCCCTTATTAGGACACCCTAGTTACATCTTCCCAGTTCTGAAAAAGAGGTCTGCGAATACTGAAAGAATTCCAACCAACAGAATTCCAGTAAAAGGTATCACATATATCAGCCCCCCTCCCCAGTCTTCTTTTCTCTAAATGAGCCAAACCCAGTTTCTTTTAATCTTTCCTCCTAGATTAGGTTTTTTAAATCTTTTATAATTTTTACTGTTGTCCTCTGGACTCCCTCTGGTTTAGCCAGCTCCTTCTTAAAGTGTGGTATCCTGCACTAGACACAGGACTCCAGTGGAGGCCTGACCTATTGCAAATAGAGCGGAATAATTACTTTCCACTCTTAGTGACAATGCTCCTGTTGAGATATCTCAGAATGACATTTGTCTTTTTCACAACTGCTTCACATTCACTTTGTGATCCACTATAATCTTCAGAACCTACTCAGCAATACTGCTGTGTAGGCACTTATTCCCCATTTTGCAGCTGTACATTTGATTTTTCCGCCTAAGTGTAGCAACTTGCATTTGTCTTTTCATCTTGAATTTCATCTTGTTGATTTTACATTAATTCTCCACTTTGTTGAAGTCATTTTCCAATTCTCGTCTTGTCTTCCAAAATGCTATCTTCCCCTTTCATCTTGGTCTCATCTGCAAATTCTAGATGCGTACTCTCCACTTCCTTATCCAAGTCATCAATGAAAACACTGAACAATACAATCTATGTTGCAGACCACAATGTTGGAACTCTCACGCTAAACTTAAAGCTTGTGAATAGCCCCACTAAGCTTAATAGTTCTACTCAATTACTTAAAAAGTAAGCATGAGTGTAAGTCTTTGGAAACCTGATGTGTTGGTTTAGCACTGCAAGGTCAGAAAGACTCAAGTTAACCAAAGATATTTTCAGAGACACTGCCACAGAGCTTATGTTCATTATTTAATTGTTTACTCCCCCCCCCCACTGGGATAACCTCAGCTGATGCTCAGCTTATTTTCTATGTTTGCATTTGTTCCTCCCAATTTAAAGTTTATTGGCCTTAGATTTTGCAATAAAACTTCACCTATTACCACCACAGAAAAATCTCTTTTGTTGTTTTTCCATTAAAAGATCAAGTCTTTTATCGGGCCATTTCTGTTAATCTGATGCAGACTTCACTGCCTCTAATTATTTCACCATCATTAGTTTTTTTTTTCTCTTTTGTTACAAAATAATCTCAACATCTTTTTGTAAGCCACCAACAACCATGTTCAAATTAACGTACTAATTTGAAAATTCCAGCAAGGAAATGGCAAATAATCATAGTTTCATTTGCTCAGATTTTGCTATCTTGCCTGTGACCTCTGTGTACTTTGCTTTATAAGAGGATGTTTGGCAACATAAAGTAAATATTTTCTTTATCTTCTAATTTAAGAAATTTTGCTAGCAAAAATACTAAACAGTTTCTTTCTAACTCCACTTTACTTAAAAAAAAATTAAGCAGGACTACACCTTTGATCTTTGAGTTAAATAAGTGTGTTCCTTAAAGAAATACTGGATTCCAATAGTAGATAATAATAATCTCTTCTCACCAGGAGGAATAGTAAAATACTTGAAAATGAACTCTTAATTGTGGCCAGAAAATAACACAAAACAAGAGTGTAAATGTAATCATTCATTTCCACTAGCATATCTCCCCAAAAGTCTGGAAGCAATGGACAGTTCTAACTCATCCATTGCACTAATTATCTTAACACTCAGGTTTACTTAATGCTGTTTTAGGCAAAACAGTGTATATAAATTAGGTCAGTGGGTCTCAACCACTGCATCTGGGCAAATAACTGTGTTGCCACACAGTTGTTAAGTGTGTCACAGACAGCCAGTGTGATGGCTGGATTTGGCCTGCAAGGGTAGTTTGGTGTGTCCTGTAGGGTTATGATACAATGCCAAGAGGCTACTGACCTGGAAAGGGTTGGGAACCACTTATTTAGATTACCAGACAAACACTTTTGATCGTTAATATTATATTCATTAGTTTAACTTTCTTAGACTTTAGATTTTCAGGCTGAATTTTCCATGCTTGCTCTCTGCCACATGTTGATTTTTGGTTTTCTCAGGAGGAAATGTAAGTGAAAAGAGAGTGCCCATTTCCAAGAATGAATTTAGAAAAAAATGAAAAAACTTTTCCCAAAAATTTTATTAGAAGAGCTGTAGTTCTTCCACGCCTTCCTAAATGAAGCTGAAATTAGACACACTGATAATCAGAGATGTGCCTTTTTCTGTCCCCATGGGAATTATAATTCCCTGTCCCCAGAATAATAAGGGAGTAAATAATTAAGGAATCCATTAGCAAGCATTGAGAAGAGAATAAGGTGCTAAATGATAGTCAGCATGGATTTCTTAAGAACAAATCATGTCAAACCAACCTGATAGAATTCTGTGATGGGGTAACAAGCCTTGTGGACAGAGGGGAAGTGGTAGATATGGTGTATCTAGACTTCAGTAAGCCTTCTCATAGGGTCTTGTATTACCTTCTCATTAACAAACTTGGAAAGTTCAGCCTGGATGGAGCTACTATAAGATGGGTGAAAAACTGCTTGGATAACCACTCCTAGAGAGTAGTTATCCATGGTTCATAGTCATGCTGGAAGGCCATAATGAGTAGGGTATCTCAGGGATCAGGTCTGGGTCCCATTTTGTTCAATATTTTCATCAATGATTTAGCTTATGGCACAGAGAGCCATCTTATAAAGTTTGCTGGTGATATATACTAAGCTGAAAATGGTTGCAAGTGCTTTGGAGCATAGGAGCATAATTCAAAATGATCTGGACAAACTAGTGAAGTGGTCTGAGGTAAACAGAATGAAATTTAATAAAGACAAGTTTGAAGTAGTCCACTAAGGAAAAAACAATCCATTAAACATATACAAAATGGGCAATGACTGACTAAGAAGGAGTACTGCAGAAAGGGATTTGGGTATCATAGTGGACCACAAGCTCAATATGAGTCAACAGTGTAATGCTGTTGCAAAAAAAAAGCACCCACCATTCTGGGATGTATTAACAGGAGTATTGTAAGAAAGACACGAGAAGTCTTCCACTCTCCTATGTGCTGATTCAGCCTCAGCTGGAATATTGTGGCCCATTCTAGGTGCCTCATTTCAGGAAAGATGTGAACGAATCGGAGAAAGTTCAGAGAAGAGCAACATGAATGATTAGAGGTCTGAAACACTTAACATATGAGGGAAGATTGAAAGGGCTGGGTTTGTTTAGTCTAGAAAAGAGGAGACTGAATGGTGACATCATAACAGTTTTCAAGTACCTAAGAGGTTGTCACAAGTAGGAGGGAGAAAAATTGTTCTCTTTAACTGCTGATGAAATGACAAGGAGCACCAGACTTAAATTACAGTAAGGGAGGTTTAGGTTGGACACTAGGAAAAAATTCCTAACTGTTGGGATGATTAACCACTGGAATATGTTGCCTAGGCAGGTTGTGCAATCTCTATCACTGGAAGTATTTAAGAGCAGGTTAGACAAGTAACTGTCCGGGATAGTTTAAGAAGGTATTTGGTCCTGCCATGAGTGCAGGTGACTGAACTTGATGACCTCTCATGGTCCTTTCCAGTTTCTATGATTCTGTAAGAATCTACTCAGCTTTGACAGAATTATAAACCTCTGAAAATCACTATTCGAACAAGCTCTGTAGAGACTGTGAGAAGCTTAGTTGCAAAGGGACAGCCCTGTTAGTTTAGTTCAGTAAAACAAACAAGGAGTCCTGTGGCACTTAAAGTCTAACAAATGTATTTATTGCATGAGCTTGCATGGGAGAAAATCCCACTGCATTAGATGCTTTGAAGAGGGGGGAACTTAAAGAATGGGGGGAAATAAATGCAGGGAAGTGTAAGTCATGAGCTCTGGCTGCAACAGCAAACAAAACACTGTTAAGATTCAAACACTGGGGAACAGCATATAGAGGAAGATGAAGTCAAATCACCTGTTGCAATGAGCAAAAAATCCAAAGCTCCTATTAAGCCCTTGAGCAATGCAGTCAAAATTGCAAATAATTTTGATCTCTGCAGCTTCACTTTGAAGCCTTGATCTGTTATTCATCTTCCTGAGCACAGCAATTAGTGAATCATCAATGGAGTGATCTCGAAGCTTGAAATGCTCACTGGTTTTAGAGTGTTGTGATTTCTGATGCCAGATTTGTGCCCAATTATTCTTTTGTGCAAAGACTGTCCTGTTTGTTCAATATATAAAGCATAGGGGCATTTCTGGCACATGATGCCATAAATCACATTGGTGGATGAGCAGGTGAATAAGCCTTTCATAGAGTAGCTAGTTTTATTAGGTCCTATGTAACGCGCAAATTTAGCAACATGGTTTGTTGCAAGGATATGTGCATTCTTTAATGGTTCTGTTGTTAGGTCCGTGCTTGTTGGTGACTATCTTCTTAAGGTTGAAGGCTGTCTGTAAGCGAGAAGAGGTTTTTCTCCCAAGGCTTGAAAGAATGAGAAGTTGTCTTGTAGAATAGGCTGTAGATCCTTGATGATGTGCTGTAGAGGTCTGACTTGAGAGGTGCAGGTGATGACTAATGGTGTTCTGTTATTTTTTTTCTTGGGCTTCTCCTGTAGTAGTTGACTTCTACTGGCTCTGTCAATCTGTTTCTTCACTTCTGCAGGTGGGTACCATAATTTTAAGAATGCTTGATAGAGATTCTGAAGGTGTCTGTGTCTGTGTGATCAGAGCAAATGCAATTATATCTTAGGGCTTAGGCTGTACACCAGGGGGTCTCAAACACACGGCCCCTAAAGCTATTTCCTGTGGCCCGAAATGACACTATTGTTACTAATATTTGCAATATTGTTCTATGAAAAGGTTTCAGTGGTTCAGCCCTTGGGCTAACGTACTAGCCCTAAGCAGCCCTCTACAAGTCCTCATGCAGCCTTTGTGGTGATTTGAGTTTGAGACCCCTGCTGCAGACAATGGATTGTGTGGTGCATTTTGGACGAAAGCTGGAGGGATGTAGGTAACTACACCTATCAATAGGTTTTTGGTATAGCGTGATGCTCATGCATCCATCCCTAATTTGTACTGTAATGTCCAGAAAGTGGATCTCCTGTGTGGAGTGTTCCAGGCTAAGCTTAACTGTGGAGTGGAAATTGTTGAAATCTCTGTGGGAATCTTCAAGGGCATCCCTAGCATGGGTCCAGATGATGAAGATGTCATCAGTGTAGCATAAGCAGAGGAGAGGTGCTTTGGGATGAGACTTTTCTCATTACAACAGGTGATTTGACCCCATCTTCCTCTGTATGCTGTTCCCCAGTGTTTGAATTTTAACAACTGCTTTGATTTGCTGTTACAGTGTGACCAGATGCCATGCCTTACACTTTCCTGCATTTGTTTTCTCCCATTCTGTAAGTTCCCTCATGTTCAAGTGTCTGATGAAGTAGAATTTTCTTCCATGAAAGCTCATGCAATAAATAAATGTATTAGTCTTTAAGTGCCACAGGACTCCTTGTTTGTTAGAAGCTTCTACCTAAAATCTGTGAATATTACATCTCCACTTAACATGTTCCAGTTCTACATTGGGATGGAGTTTGAGTGCCAGAGAAGATGTAGGCAGCAGATAAACCTATATCTTAAGGAAAGATACATGGAGTTGTTAGGCAGGAAGAGATGATGGGTTTTAGTATCTGTTTAACCCATGTTTTATAATACAGTATTTGATTTGTAAAAACTGAAGGGAAGAGACAAAGGTTTCTGTTTGAATCATCTCTGTCTGTGTACATGTATGCAGAGCAGAGCAGAGCAGTGAAACTCAGCCATAAAGGCACAAAAACATCCAAAAGTAGGGTCAGGAAACTACTAGCTGTGCTCCATAGTTGTTTAACAAGCTTTTAGAAAGTTTCTATTAAACTGTGACACACTAACACCTGGTAACCCATAAATTCACTCCTTTTATATGGTTATATTTTGTACAGAGTATGCCTGCTGAGATATCGTATCATTTGAAGATATCATCTGAGATATCAAAATCTCCTGTACATCATTGTCCTGTTAAAATGTGTACATCATCATGGATGGATTATCAAATTTTGCTATATGTTTGTTACCAAAGCATATTGTGAGCCTGGGAAACACCTACAGAACAGCTTCTCAGAAAGAACAAAAGCCTTACCAGTCATCCCAAATATCATATACACAGAAGGTGCAAGCAAGAAATTTACAATTCACCAGAGGTATGCTTTGAATCTTGGGTACATAGGACACTGCTTTGTTTATATCCCAGAGGAGTGAAGGAGGGTATTAAATAAGAGACAATAGCTTTTCCCTTACCTCTCTCCTCCCTCATCTCAACACATGGAAGAAAGATCATTTGAAACACAAAGAGTAGCACCATTAATCTGGAGGAATGGATGGGTCTCTTACCTTGAAAACTTTCCCTTTAGCATGAACAGTCTGCAGCATCAGGTGCAGTGCGAAAGTTGCTTGCTGCAAATTTTACTTAGCTTAGTAAAGTTTAAGAATTAGATTTCAATTTTATCTTTTTTTTGAGCCAGTTCTGATTTGTTATTCCTATATCACTTAAAAATCTATCTTCCTATAGTTAATAAAACCTGTTTTAATATTTTCTGTAAACAAGTGAGCTTTGACTGAAGCATTTGGGGAATCTCTGCTAAGGTTAAGAAAGGCAGGTGCTTGCCCATTACCCTCTGATGGAATGGCAGATTAATTAATGAACTTACATTTATCCGGGGGTGTCAAGCCATGTAAGATACACATTTCTGGAGTGCAAGGCTAGGCCTGAGGAATATGCAGGTGTTGTGTTGCCCTTTATTAGTTCATGACTGGCTGGGCAGCAATCGTGTGACATTGCTGGGTGTGCCTTTAGATGCTAACAGCTGTCTAAGCAGGGCCTGGAGCAGCTGCTTTTCCACTACTGGCAGAGCAGTGTAAGAGATGCCCTGATCTGGAGAATTAGGTAGATTCTGCTGCTGTTCGGAAATCCAGCTTTCATCCTGAGGGATGTATGCCACACACTCACAACTAGTATTTCATATCCAACATACAGTAGCCATCTGAGAGCTGAACTAATTAGAGCTCAATGGGGAAAAGGTTAGAAATATCCAAGTTAAATAACAGTTTGTAGACTCAACAGGTGATTGACACAGGACTAAGGTATGTGCCTGTTGTGAGGGCTGGTTCCCAACACCTGAGTCACTCTGAATATAGATAAATTCTCACTCAGCTTTCCTTAGTCAATAAGCTCTCATTTAGATAATACAGGATTACAGAAACATCAGAATTGCTATAGGAGATCAGAACCAAGGTCCACATAGTCCAGTATCCTATCTATCACAGGGGGTCAACACTAGATGCTTTAAAAGGCATAAGAAACACACACCTCCTGTTAGATTTTGAATCATGTGAAGAGATCAGCCTCAATAACTTCCAGTAGCAGTTAACTTCATAGTGTAAGTAAAAATTAAAAAATAAAAATCCTCTTATCAGATTTGAATTTCTTGTATTTTAGTTTAATGCATGTCGGGGTCGTCTTGTGTGATCAGACAGGGAGAAGGTCCTGTTCTAACTTTAAGCCAGTTATCATTTGATATGCTATTCTCATAGACCCCAGTGTGGTTTATGGACCTAAAGGAAGAGTTGGTGGGGGAGAATGTCACCCTGAAAGGCTACAGAGCTGATGGAATTTATATTTAGCTATTAGTTATCTGCTTTAAATTGAGATTTTGTCTTAGTGAAAGAGACAACAGAAGTATAGCTCAGTGAGATGAGACTTTGCAAATCCTTATCTGACTGAGCTGGAATATGGTGTTAAAATAATGCCCTATGATGTGAGAGCCTTATGGAAACACAGGAAATTGATATTTTATATTCTGTTCTCAATATCTGTGCAACTTTAGATATAGGCCAAGATTTCATATTTCACCAGAAACCGAGGAGACAAGTCAAGAATTAATCAAAGGACTGGAAGCACTGCACTTTGTTTACTGAAAAAGCTCTGAAGTGTTTGGAAAAGACCTGAGATCTTGTTTCTCTTCTTAAGCTCTCAAGCGAACCCAGTGAATACATTATATTTTATGGTTACACAGGAAAGCCTGAGAAACAAGCCCTGAGAAAAGTTCAGACGGGAACGTGCTTATACGTGTACTTGTTAACCAAGAAAAATTTAAATGTTACTTTGACACCTTCCACTGAACTATATGTAATAGCACTAAAGTGGTGGATGTCTGTATAAGAAAAACACAAGTAGATTTACTACCTAATAGATTTAGTTTAAACATTCTTCATAAATATTCTAAATGCAGTTTATGATTGTGTGTGTACATGCTTTTTTTTTTCTTCTTTTTTACAAAGAAATTGCATAGTACTCTCTTACTGATGTTGACTGTCAGCTATTAACACCTACATTTAGGGTTTTTCGTACAATATCCCTGCAATTTAACTGAGTAATGCTTTCCAAAACTTTCTGAAAAGACAGAAATCTGGCCTGTGCTTCAGCAAAAGACTTAAGCTAAGGCACCTTAAAGGTGAATGTAATAGCATTGTACATAACTTCTCTCCAGTACCCACTACAGCAACCTGTCTGGAGACTGGTTTCTATTTTGTGCCCTGCACAGATCTTATTACTGAATGAGGTTTCATCCTTCTTTCTTAGGAGACAGGCAAGTATAATTCATCCATTTTACATATAAATACAAGACAGATTGAACAAATTCACCTCTTGCAGATTGGGAATAGTATTTTGTAGTAAATGACAAGTCATATCTGCCTTGCAGAACTGTGCCTAATCTACATGGTTGGCCATGCCATATGTACCCCTAGACCACATTGTCCTTCAGATGCAGGATTCCTGATTGCCAACATTTCGGGGGGGGGGGGTGAGTCCAGTGAAACAAAGACTACCAGATTTATTTTAAACATGAGCTTTCATGGGAGAAAATCCCACTTCATCAGATGCTTCAAAGATGGGGGAATTTACAGAATGAAATGAAAATAAATGCAAGGGGGTGTAAAACACAGGATCAAGTCATACAGTAACAGCAAATCAGAGCAGTTGTTGTAAGGTTCAAACCCTGGGAAGGCTGAAGTCAAATTACCTGCTGTAATGGGAAAATAACCCATAGTCTCTTTAATCCTGCTTTCATACAATCTAATATCTCTTTGAAGTCCTTATGTCTCTGAGTACGGTTGTTAACAAATAATTTACAGAGTGATTAGAAAGGTGGAAGTGCTCAGCAACTGTTTTTTCTGTTTTGTGATTTCTGATGTCAGTTTTATGTTCAAAGGGAAGTCAGTGGGACATGAAGACTTCAAAGAGAAACAGCTGAATTGAAATTAATATGCAAATTAGATTGTGTGAAAGCAGGATTAAATTGAGACTATGGGTTCTTTTCCCATTACAACAGGTAATTTGACTTCAGCCTTCCCAGGGTTTGAATCTTAACAACTGCTCTGATTTGCTATTACTGTATGACCTGATCCCATGTTTTATCCTTCCTTGCATTTGTTTTCATTCCATTCTGTAAATTCTCTCATCTTTGAAGCATCTGATGAAGTGGGATTTTATCGCATGAAAGCTCATGCAAAAAATAAATCTGGTAGTCTTTAGGTGCCACAGGACTCCTTGGTGTATGGTGGGTTTTTTGTTTGTTTGTTTTGCTGGACTAAGCTAACATGGCTGCCCCTTTGGAACTCAACATTTATGGGCCATCCAACAAATAATTTTGTAAGCCACTGGCAAAATGTTTTATGTTGCCCTCTACTGATGAATGTGCAGATGGTAAAACAGCCTTTACTGCTACCAGTTACTTTTTCACCTTACATGGCAGTCATCTGTGCTGTGGAGATAAAGATTTTGGACCCCACCAATGCAGCTTAAAAATAAATCTGTTAGGCTTAAAGTGCCACACAACTGCTTGTTGTTTTTTTACTGATATAGCACTTCAGTGTGATGGAACTCCCTCCCTTTTTTAAAAAAACTTGGATATTACATATAAAAATCTCTGTTAAAATGTTAAGGTTGCGAAGTAAAGAACACAGACATTAGAAAATGTCAGAATTAGGGTTGCTTAGACAATTTTAATTCACCCCCCTCATGCTCACGCATAATGGAACAGTATTTAATTACATGATCATGTAGTATTTGTTCTATAGGACCCCAACCTTCAGGGGGCACAGGAGAAACACGAATGAAATTGAGGGTTTCCAGAAGTAGTGATGGAATAATTTTTATAGTGAGGGTACTGAGAGCCATTGAAGTGAACTGTAAACCTCATATATATATATATATAT